>OZ010634.1:1800000-2292500 GCA_963932165.1 Pimpla rufipes | reverse complement strand
ATGTCGCCGGTGTAACACTCTTTTAATTTCGCGAAATTAGGTCTGCAGCACTGCAGCTTCCACGAGCGAAAAAATTGTATCCAAAAACAAATTCCGACGAATTGTGTGAATTTATTTTTTCCGTGCGCGCGCGGAGCGCCCACCCGATTTCCACGCTAGCGAAGCGTCACGGCGGCCATGTTCGCTCGTTGTTTCCGGCGCCGACCACCAGGCGCGCAGTGACAATTAGGGCGGCCAATCGAGCGTCGTATTCCTCGAGGCACTCGCGTTACGGTTATCTCACACCGGTGGCCGTCTCATCGGGAATTACGCCATAAACTATCTCCCGCGAGTTCACGTGTTTCACCGAGAGACTTTTATCCAACCGCCGCCGAGGACCGCGTGGCGGCGGTGCCAGAGGTCCGCAAACCCCCGGCGCTCGCGCCAGAGGTCTCGCTTCTTCGCGTTGATGGATTAACCCGCTCGGAGAAACTGCTGAATCTCGCGTCGTACAGCGCTTACAATCTGTGATCTCGGGTGCGCGGAGGGCTCCGCTCGTGGTGCTCCCGACGATATAAAGCGTACGATTTCCTTGCCGTTTTCGCAGTCACTCCGCGCTTATATCTCGCGGCTACGCGTGTGTGTGTGTGCGTGTGTGGGTGGGTGGATGTTTGCCTGTTTGCGCAGTGTGCTGTGCATAAAGCGCGCGCGACCGATATGCGCGAAGCTGCTGCCCCCTGTGCACGTGCTCGCTCGCTATGGCGTCAGCTCTCCGTGTTTGTAAACACGCATAACGGCGTCTTTTTTAATTTGTTAAATTGTTTATTGAGACGGCGATACCTGCTAAATGTAAACTTAAATATAATAAATGCTGTCAGTACTAAGGGTAGAATTTATAGTCCCAAGTTTGAACTCAAATTCCAATTTTTTTCTTAAGTGCTAACTGAAATTCTAACTTAAATTGAAACTTAAAGTTGGACTCAGTTGGAACTTAAGTTTGAACTCAAGTTTGAACTCAAGTTTGAACTCAAGTTTGAACTCAAGTTTGAACTCAAGTTTGAACTCAAGTTTGAACTCAAGTTTGAACTCAAGTTTGAACTCAAATTTGAACTCAAGTTTGAACTCAAGTTTGAACTCAAGTTTGAACTTCAGTTGGAACCTAAGTTTGAACTTCAGCTGGAACCTAAGTTTGCACTTCAGTTGGAACTCGAGTTCAAACTTGAGTTCCAACGTGGGACTATAAATTCGATCATAAAAATAAATAAGTAACGCCTATAATGGCTCATACAAACATCAGCTTTTTTGGGAGGTTTAAAGCGTATACTTTTTTTTTCGTTTTTTGACAAAAGTTTCCATTAAATTAATTTCCACCAAATGAAATATCCATAAATTTAGGAATTATAGTTTGTTTATATTTTCCTTACTTAAAGCGCCATTCGTGTCTTGGGTCGAGTGACTCTGAATTGACGCATAAACCCCGTATACCATCGCATATTCCGCCAGGCGAATCCTCGAGACGCAGAATTCCGTGTATATCGATCCTCCTGTTTCGCGTCTCTTTGTTGCTCTATCGATCTGTCGCTCGTCGACCGAGCGCGTCTGCTCTCCGCGCTCCCTCGTCGCGCCGCCCGAGCTCATTGACATTTAACTTTCGAAATTGTATTCCTCGGGCTCGCTGCTCGCGAGCCCACGAGAGCCCGCGAGGTTGGACGCGCAAAGACGCCGAGGGGAGAGAGAGAGAGAGACGGCGGGGCCTCGCGATCTTCCTGCGCTCGCCGCGCGCGGGGTACACGCCGTGTGCGCTGAAATGACTTCAGACAAATACCAACGGGCAGATAGACGACGATCTAACATTTAAATGCCAATTGCTCTGTGGAATCGACTCTGCGTATAAGTTTACGTGCAATAACGTCGTGAATATATCTCTCGGGTTGTGAAAATTAAGAATTCGGTGTTTGCGTTGTGTTTGCGCAAAAGCCACGATGCACGGCGCGTTTGCCGAGGGCGCTTTTTTACTCTTGTATGGGAATCATCGCGCCGCGTCAAAAAATCCCGGATGAATATCCTATTGTCGAGTCAGGCGTGCGAAGAAACGGCGGACTATCAGGTGCCCGATGCACTTTCATTTTCGAAGATTTTGCTACGAATTTACGAGAGGATCTGCATTTCGTGATACCGAATTTCGTACTGAGTATTTTTGCAAAAATGCCCGGAAGGGTAATTTTTGGTGGTAATATGACGTTGAAGTTCGTATCGTTGCAATACAACGAAATTAAAAACAAAATATTAATTTCATAAAAATGTAGATAATTCGCCTCCATTAGGGGGTAGAATCATTTTGTTTTGTCACGCTCTCAGTCCTTACTTTTTATAGCCGGTATAATAATTTGGGTTCATTAATATTTTGTTGTTTTTAATTTCGTTGCATCGCAACGACCCGAACTTCAACGTCATGCGGTAATCGCGTATTAAAAAAATACGTTTTTTCAACTTAACGTCCATTGACTGAAGTGATTAATTGTCGCGTTTGAGACCTAAGCGATGGGACGTTAAAATTGAAAAGCGCATTTTTCGAATATGTGATTTCCACGAGACATTACACTTCCTGGTATTTCTGCAAAAATACTCGATACGAAGTTCAGCACAGAGAATGCAGATCTTTTCGTAAAGTTATAGCAAAATCTTCGGGAACTAAAGTGCATTCAGTCTGTCTGAAGAAACGTGTACGACTGAGGGGTTAGGTGTCGAAGTGACCCCGAGCAGCTTGGCGGGTATTGCGGTGTTACGAATTGATTTTTCTTTCTCTCATTCATTCATCGATTTAATTTTTCCTTTTTTTTCTTTCATTCTTAATTTTCTTTTTCTGTCTAATTGTGACAATTTAAAAAAATCCTCGTATATTTACAGAGACATGAAGAAGCTGAAGATCGGTCAACGGATTTGGTCGCAACAGGTAAAGTCGCGTGGGCGGCTGACGAAAAAAATGAGGAAGAGCAACGTGTAAGTTTCCGCTCTGCATCCTTAAAAAAGGAAAAATCCACAAACAGCTCGTTCGCACTCCCAATAATACCCCGCATCCTCGGTTTCAGCAGTCAGGCAACTCGGAAATCCGTGTTTTCACCGGCAAACAAGATCATAAGAATCACCGAAAGCGAGATCGAGCGGGGCTGCGCTCGACTGCCGGGAGAGAGGGAGAGAGTCGATAAAGAGCAGCGAAGCGCGAAGCACGCGACCGCAATAAAGTCAACGCTGCTATAGAGCAATAATCCTACGGTGCAAGAAAGAAGAGGAGAAGTCGGCGCGCCTCAAAAGTTTGATCCCGGATCGAGTAAAATTAGTCTTTACACTCGTTCACCTCGTTTTATCGCCGCCGCCGCCGCCGCCGTCGCTGCTGTTGCCAGATGCACGTTGTACGGAGCGTCGGGAAGTCGAGTACAGTTACGCATTACACTAACAAGACTTACTTCCGATTACAGAGCGAAGGGCCACGCGGTTTACATCTCGGCGATGATAAAGGAGGGAGAGAGAGAGAGAGAAAAAGAAGAAAGAAAAAAAAAACAAGGAGCATTGTTCCATAGATAGACAGCAATGTACTCTCTTTAGTGGTACACCGAGAGCACAGCAGTAACAGCAGTAAGAGCAGGAGCTCGAAGCTGTGAGCCGTTCAACCGTTCTGCCACTCTCGGGCACTAAACTCTCGGCCGAGAGTTTCTGTGTCTATACACGTAAGGATACGATAGAATAATAGGTACAGCGGAGATGTATTCGCTACCTATTTATCTATCTATTCAGACGAGAGCGTATAATACACGATAGATTCTATGTAATCTGCCTCGCGGCAGCGGCTTCGTGTGGTGAAAAAGAAAGACGGAAGAAAAAAAATCGCGAAATAAAGATCGGCAGAGAGACGAGGAAAGAGAGCCAGGATCGAATCACAATGGGGATCTCTCTCGAGCTCTTCTTTCTCCTCGCCCGATCCTCTTCTTCGTCTTCCCTCCTCTTATCCATCTCGTATTTTCCTCCCGTCGGTTCACCTCATTGTCCTTCTTCCATGTATCGCCTACTCCTTCTTCGCCTTTCTGATCGGCGCCGATTACGACATTCTGTGAGATCGCTGGGACGCGGAATAGGCACGGGAGACTCCAGTCCTCCGCTATCCACGCTTGCCGCGCCAATCAGATGCCTCCCGGGACGCCGCGCGATGGCAACAAAATGCTGAGATTTTTCGCGTCCTTTTCCCACGCATCTTGGAAATAAATTCAAATTTTCGTTGTTGGATTTAACGAAACGGACGGTTCTTCGGTTCCACGAATAATCACACCGCACATTATTTTTAAAGCGGTAAAACAATTCGTAGTTAATAAAAAAAAACTACTGAATTTAATTACATCAATTTGCAGGTTCGAATCAGAGTTACGAAAATTGTATATCTTCTCTTTTATTAGTTCCCCAAACGTCTCATATATCAAGTACCGACAGTAATTACAATTGTACAAAAAAAAATGATGTTGCAGTTTGCATCATTGGAATACAATGAAATTGAGAAAGAAATCAATTCCAATTAACCCAAATGATGAAATTAGGTATAAAAAGTCATCATATCAATTAGCTCCGGTGATAATTTTTATAGCTAATTTCATCATTTGGGTTAATAAGAATTAATTTTTTCCCCGATTTTCGTTGCATTCCAACGATGCAAACTTCAACATCATAAAAAAAAAATCGAAATGTTGCCTAACCGAAAAGCGTAATTATTCCATCCCGGCTGCAAAAAAGCTTAGAAATTCCCATTCACGACGAGGCTCATCGCCGTTGCAAAAATCATGACCCACAATCTTCCGCCGGCGAAAAAATATCAGCAACTGTACAGGCAATATTCCCGTGTACTTTCACATGATATTACACGGTTCATTGCTTTGTGACGCAACAAACGCCGAGACATCTGCGGACATTATTGGGCATTTTATATCAAAGACTAATATCCAAGCGGGGTCGAGGGTGAAAGCGCCCGGGGCAGCCCCGTCCGTTATGCTGCGCCTCTCGTGTCCGACACATATTCGCCGAGCGGTAGTACACGGGGAAGACAAGCGATTACACGACGCGCTGCTGCGGCGCGTGTGGAATATTAGGTAGTAATATATTTCCATACACCATTCTCTCTCTCTCCGTCTCTCTCGCTCCCCGCGACGTCGTATCCACGGCTGCTCGTGACGAGCCGCGCGGCGAGAGCCTAGGGCTGATCTACGTGTGTCGCGTCCCTGCAGCCAACATCGCGGCGCATAAACCTCACGTGCATCCTCGGTATGAATATTCGTTTGGGAGGCTCCGCGAGTGTCGTGCGTCTCTTCTCGCGTTCACCGTTTGTTCTCTCAGACTCTACGTGTCTCTTGGCTCGTCCGCACGTCCATCGTTTATATATATATACATGTATACAGGGTGATCCAGAATCCCCGCACCAAACGAGTTCCGAAAGTACGAAATGGTCCCAGGAACGCGAATTCAAAATTTCAGATTTTTATTCCCAGTACTTTTTTAATTGGAGCCGATTTATGACAGCCAATCTCAACTTTCTCTTAATTCGTACTCAAGTTGAAACTAAGTTGAGTGCGAATTAGGAGCAAGTTGAGAGTAAGTTCATCCTCAATGTACTCTCAACTTGCTTCCTCTTAATTAGTACTCAAGTGGAGAGTAAGTTGAGTGCGAATTAGGAGCAAGTTGAGAGTAAGTTTATCCTCAATATACTCTCAACTTGCTTCTCTTAATTTGCACTCAAGTGGAGAGTAAGTTGAGTGCGAATTAGGAGCAAGTTGAGAGTAAGTTTATCCTCAATTTACTCTGAACTTGCTCCTAATTCGCCCTCAACTTACTCTCAATTTGAGTACGAATTAAAAGAAAATCGAGCGTAAGTTAAGGGCGAATTAAGGGAAAGTTGAGACTGGCTGTCATAAATCGGCTCTCATTAAAAAAAAGTACTGGGAATAAAAACCTCAAATTTTGCACACGCATCCCTGAAACCATTTCGGACTTTCTTGGCCGGTTTGGTGCGCGGGGACTCTGGATCACCCTGTATATATGACGTATTCGGAATCTCTCTGACACGGAAGCGCGCGCCGTTGAGGTGAGCGTGCGAGAGCAAAATCGAAATTCCCACGCGAGGAATTCCAATTCACGCGGAGGAATCGCTCGCGCGCGCGCGCGCGCTCCTCTCCACCTGATATTTCTTCGTCCACACGATTTGCGTCGTCCTCGTTGCCGCCGCCGCCGCCGCCAAGAATTCCCGCATCATCGATCAGCGGACTCGGCGCGAGAGGTGGTGTGCATACTATACGTACCAGGTGTCGGAGACCTTTCCAGAGAACCGGGAAACCGCGGCGGCACGTACGTTGGCGTAAACACACCGCGCCGTGTGTATATATACGTATAACGCGGGGAAACCTCTGGCTCCGCGCTTCGGCTCCCTGCCGATCTCTATACATACACTCGGCGCGCTCGGCCTCGCCGTGGCCGCGGATGCCCCGCACGGCGGAGTCGCGCGAGCGGCGTTCTCGCGTCTCTCCCCCTGCAGCATCGATATATCCCGGGTAAACACGGAGAGCTGGCGTATTGCAAATCCTCCCGGATTCGCGCCCGCCGCCGCCGCCGCGCGAGCGAGCGAGCTTCGAGGCGGAAGCGCCGCGCGGAGACACAGAGAGAGAACCCCGGGAGACTCGCGCGCGAACCGGCCGAAAGAGTCGCGCGAACGACCGCGCGTCAGCTTAACCTTACCTAGGAATTAATCGCCCGCGAACCGAGCTGACCGACGCGCGCGAGAACCCGAGAAATATCTTCCACTGACGCGGGGGTATTAAGTCCCCGTCGCGGGAGATTCGCGCGACGGATAAAGTCATTGATTCTGCCGGTTTTTCTTTTTTTCTTTCTTTTTTTTTTTTTTTTTTCTTCTAACGGTTTCGTGTCGTGGATGCTGTAACGATTGCGTTACACGCGGGGCTTCTTTTCACTGGAAATGCCATCGCAGAGTGAAAACAGAATGTGAAGATTTAATATTGTTGAGTTATGTGTTGAAGGTTTATTTTTGTATAGGAGGGATGGAATTATTTAATAGTAATAATTATGATATTGATAATATTGATGATGATAATGATGATGATGATGATGATGATGATCCTCGTAAAAAAATATATTTGACATAAAATCCATAGATATCGAACTATTTGTGCACTTATATTGGTCGGATCTATGAGTTCTCTGTCATAAATCTTTTTCTTTCTTTTTTTTTTCAAAATCACGTCGTAATAGATTGAAACCAGTGTTTTTAGGGGTGAAACATGTGAGTTAAGAACGATGGTGTAGGCTAAAAATCGATATTTTTGAAAGGAGATTTCCGTGAGATCGACCATGGCAATTTGGTCCGGAGTCGAATCTATGATTTCCGGCGAAAAAAAAAACGTCGAAAAAACCGTAACAAATAAATAAATAATCCGATAATAAAGCCTTCCCCACAGATATTAAATTACGTATATTTTCACTGACTCAGAACTCAGATCACATCAACATCATTCAGAAAAATGTATATTCGATGCTGCTATACGCGACATAGAAAGGCCTGAAAGGAAATCGATGCTTTGATGTTTCCCACAACGATAAATGTAACCGGCAACTAAATTATGGTACCTGTGACTATTTACATGGTAGAACTCGCTGTATATTCGGCATTGTTATCCCATGAATTTTAAGTGAAGAATTGCTCATCGCGAGCGGTAAAAATCTATACGATATATAAAACAGGTCGCGGGTCTCGCGTGAGAAGAGTCAAGACGAGACCCAACTGCAGGCGCCAATATCGCCGCATGGGCCGGAAACTCAGAACCGTACGGAACGCTGCGCCGCGGCTTCGACTTGAATCGCTTTTTGAGGGGTTGCTCCGACGTTGAGCGTCGCGTCCGCCGAGCTCGCGATAATACCCCGGCGAGCTCGCGGGAAACTTGTAAATCCACGGGACAAGTCCCGCAAGCACGCGGCGTTGGACCGTTGACCGTTGCCTCATCTTCGCGCCGCCACGGCCGCAGCGGCAGCGTCGCTATTTCATTTTACCCGTCTCCCTCACTCTCTCAGCTGCCCCCCCCCCCCCCTCACCCCCGCAAAACCCCCTGGATTGCACCGCATTTCCGCGCTCTCTCTCGCTTCCTCCCGCGCGAGTCGGACACCGAGAATTCGAATAAATCGCTAATCGCGGGTATTTATCCTTCCGCGTGTCACGCGGTACCCTCGGCGATCCGCAACGAGAGTGCCCCGAGCGCGCGCTCTATACCGTGAAAGCTCCGAGCGGGACTCGCGCGTCTCTTCATCCACAAGAGGATTTTATCGGCTTTACACCAGCCTTCGTTTTTTCGGACTTCGTTTTTTTTTTTTCTTTTTTTCCAAAATGTTTTTTTGTTCTTGCCCTCTTCGTCCCGAAAGCCGAGTATATCCAAGCTCATCCCGAGGACGAGATATCCGAGACTTTTCGGCGGAGCCGAAACGAAAGAGGCGGCCGACCCGAGAGCCGGTTTCAAACCCGCCGATGGTTTTCAAAGCTTCGGGCCGCGCGCGCTGCGCGCCTCGATAAGGACCCCGGCCCTTCGATAAATCTCTAGGGAGCGGACTTATTTATAATCCGGCGGTTTCGCGGCGCGCACTCGCCGCGCGTCTCCCTCGGCGTGGTCCGAAATTCACGAGCGGCGAGAGAGCTCGATACACATTGTAACCCCGGCGTGTGTCTCGTTATTTTTATTGCGTAATTTATCACGAGAACCACCCCGGAGATACCTCTCAGCGACTCTCGTTAATTGAGTCGATATCCACCTGTCCGCGACGACCTGACTCCGCGCCTACGCGTCTCGAGAGGTCTTTGGATTTTATAAATCAACCGCCGCGCGTTGCGAAAATAATGACGCCGTATGGTCGTTTTGCGCTACCGGAATTCGAGGATATTAACCGAGCGAAATTCCGCGGCGCGCTTGAAACGTCTCGTGACCCACGGTGATCATTTTTTTTCACCGGATGGGACCGCGGCTCTCGTGTATTTATGGTCGAGCGGTGCAGAACCGCGGCAACGGTTGAAAATATGGCGTCGATGAAGGTTAATTTAACTCAAATTACTTATGAAGACGCCACACGATAAAAAGTGAATGTGGAAGAATGCAGAATACAGTCGGTCCAGCGGAAGACATAAAACTTTGCCTGTGCTGTAATTTGAGGGTTACATTATTCACTGGGCTATTGAAAGAAACGTCGCCCCTTCAGGAAAATGTTTATTTATTTATTTATGTACATTGTACGGGAAGCCCTTGAAAACAATCATGTTTTTTGACGTGTTATGCGTAAAATTCGATTTTACGCACTGCCTTCGGTGCGCAAAATGAATTTTTACGCATAGTGCGTAAAATGAATTTTTACGCATAGTGCGTAAAATGGAATTTTTCGCATGCTACGACAAAATGGAATTTTTCACATGCTACGTCAAAACAGTACTTTGCGATACTAGTGCGAAAAAACTTTGTCTGACGAGTGTGAGTTTCCAGCACGAGCCGAAGGCGACTATTTCAGTCACACGAGTTTAAAGATGTATACATTTCGTGTATCGCACGAGCATCATACCCAATTTGATTCCACAAGATGTGACAACGAGATTTCACGCACCGAGTGAAATAAATCGTACTTTACGCACAAGCGTGAAATGCGATTATAAATGAACGTCATCACTCATCAATACTCCAGAAAATAAAATCTGGCAGAGCGGCTCCAGCATTCGGGCGTAAAAACGTATCAATAAAAAATGCACACCAATCGTCAAAGACTCCCAAAGACATTGTCACAAAAACGCAAAATGTGTGTACAGTACATAGTACAGTTATTCGTGGACGTTTAATGATTCAATGTCCACAGCATCGCATCGAAGCCGCACGATCGGCGATGGACACGCGTGGGGCACGTAACGTTATAAATGAACGTCATCAGTGAGACAATATCGATGCGCGATGTTCTCGGGCACGACGTCATACAACGAGAGCGGCGGGAGGGTCGAGCGGCGGGTCCGGGGGTCTGTGGAATGGGGAATTTGCGCGCCGGGCGCAAGCTTGTTCTCTATTACCGGTCTCCTCTGTACCTGCCCACCAGACAAATCCCGGCTATTACTCGAGCGACGTTATGTAGGTACCGAACGTCGACGAGGAGCGCCGCGCGCGCGGCTCGCGGCATTTCAGCACGGCGCGCCGGGTGAACCCGCGCCGCCGTCGCCGCCGCCGCCGCCGAGAGACCTGTGTCTTCGTCGAAGAATATAATGGTGGACCGAGGATTGACCCTTGCGGTACTCCCACCACTCAACGTCCCTGGCGATGCAGCGCTTATAGTTTACTCTCGCGCCCGCGCGCGCGCGGGGCGCGGGATACCCGCGAGCCATCCCGGTGAGTTAGCCGCGGCTATGGTTGTGGCGAGCCTCGAGCCCGCCAGCACTCTCCGGTCGGGGTCATATTCTCATCGTCGATGCACATGCCGCCTTGGTCGTCTTTTCCTCCGCAGGCTTTTCGAGAGGTATAGAAAGAGACCCCCCGAAGCCGCTCGGTTGATCAAAACGACGCGGGTTCGTGTAATCTCACGTAACGAGCTTATTTCGTATCTGTACCCTTGATTGTACGTTAATGAGCGGCAATCATCGCCGCTCGCCGCGACTCGAGAGCCACGTGTGACGAAATTCCGGGTCTAATCGCGCGGGTCACTTTTCGTCAACCGCATTTATTGCACGACAATTGTTGGTGTGTGTGTGCTACTGTGGAGTGAATGTGGAAGTTGAAATAAGACAAGTTGTGGGAAAAACGATTTTTTTTTTTCGTTTAATAATTATGGTAAATAATCAATAAATATCGCCCCCCCCCCCTTTTAGTCATCCATTTGCAAGACAATTGTTATTTGTGTGTGATGTACACTGTGAGTTAAATGTACAGAATAAAATAAAACAAGTTCTAAACAAAACGATTTTTACTGATTTAAGAGTTATGGTAAATAATAAATAAACCCCTATGGGTTTATTTATTATATTATTTATCTCCACATTCAACCCATAGTGACTCTATGGGTTAAATGTGGAGAAGATAAAATAAAACGAGTTTGGGGAAGTTCGATATTCTGTAATTTAAGAATGAGGATAAATAAATAATAAATAAATGCTCTTAATCCGCTCTTAAAAAGGATTTTTATATAAAACGGGGACTAATCGCGCGCCCAAATTGACACTTGTTTTTTTTGTTTCGTGCACCAAACGAACGAAAGAATACACGTGGGTGGCTGAAAGACCTCTAACGATACGAAACGAGCGTGAATGTCGTCACGACGATAGCCGCAATCATCGAAAGACGAATAAAACTCATCCTCGTGTCGACGCAATTTTTGCGTCACCTTTATCGTCGTTTAATCTCGCGCTATAATTACACCAGCTCCCGATAACCCGCAAAGCCGTCCAAGGTATCCCCAAGCGAGAACCCTAGGTGCGCGATTTTCGCCGCTGCAAAAACACCACTCGAGTTTGTGAGATAATCGAGAAAACGCACCCGCGCGGCAAGGAAGTCGATCCACACGGAGGACAATTGCAAAGCGATAAATACCGGATAACAAATGCGTCTTGTCGTTCCAGGATGTTCCGCACGTAGGCCACAACACACACACCCACGTAAACATGTATAAAAATATGTACACACAATCTACATGCACGAAGCCTCCATCGAGCATGGGAAGATCGCCTATATGTATACTAGGAAACACACAGCCACGCTATACGTATGCTACATGGTATATAATAGATACACATAGAGGGAGACGAGAGAAGAGCAGCGACGCTGTGTCCCGACTGTGGTGTCGGTGATGAACACCCCGCTGCTCGCATGGGTGGCATATCCACGAAAAATAAAAGCCACAAAGCAAGAGGGACAGAGAGAGAGAGAGAGAGAGATGTGAAGAGGATGTTAACCAGACGGATGTACCGTAAGAGAGTGAGACTTGGATCGAGAGCTTTGTCCCGCGCTTGATCCCGTAACAATCTCTCTCTGCTCGAGCAAACGTTCTCTCCGCGAGACTTTATACCTTATCGTTCATTCTCCCCATCGCAATGCGCAACGTGCAATGTCCGGGCTCGCTGCGCTCGCGATCCCGTGCGCTATATACACACGGGCGTCGAGGGGCGCACGAGACTTATATAATCCCGTTAGCAGCCCAACGACGACGACGACGACGACGACGGCGACGACGACTGAGTGGATGGAGAGCCGAGGTGTGCGATAAGTACACCGATGGCGCTCTCAGGGCTGGCGACGAGGGAAGAAAAGCACCGCGCGCAGCTTCGGACGCTATCGCGACGAGGCGCATTTTTAAAAGCGGCCGAGGAGCAAAAAAATATGGGGGAAAAAAAGAATAAAGGGCCTCTCGCGAATATTTACACGGTCTCGGAGAGCCGTCGGGCGGGCTGTACGTGTAGGACGCACGGGATATATTATCGCGCGCGAGGCATGCATAATTAATTATTCGCCCTTTCGGAGATAAACAATGTAAAAAAGGGAATCTTTTAATTGGACGCACCGCGGCGGAGTCGGTGAAAAAGGGCGTCGCTGAAATTGCGATGGTAATGCGGCGCTGATGAGTGGCCGGCGGGGTTTTAAGGGAACGACTGCGAGATGGGCCCGGTCATCAACTTACCGATAAGGTGACGAGTCCGTTTGGCGCGACGTTGGTCGTCGACTCGTTCTGCAACAGAGGAGGAAAAAGAGTGTTAATGGGCGACGTTAATTCTCGTCGAGGGGGAATTTGGTAATTATGCGAAAAAAAAGGTTAAGAAATGTTCCGGATATTACGGAATATTTTGTTTTCACGTAAATTGAGGCCTGCGGAACGATTATTCTTTTTATTGACAATAACATTTTTTTCTCGATGTTTTGGACTGTTTCGCGTGTTTTGTCGTGAAAAATTCTATAGGATTACCTGTTTCTACAGGAAGGAATAAATGATTTGTCATTCATTCGACGTCCGATGTCTGTTTCTATGTTCCTAAGCGTAATAATATCGTGGGTGAGTTAACTTAATTCCTGTCATATTCTATATTATTCTCAAATTGCGTGCATTTACCGGAAAGGGAAACCACTGCGCGCCGGGAGGATTCTGCTCGGCTCACGCACGTTCCCGGAAACGAACTCGACAGCGAAGTCGCACTCCGTTACTGTTATTTTCATACAAAAGAGAGCAAAATCGCGTCGTGCAATTTTTCCCAATTAAAAAACTTTGTTAACCGTCGTTTTCATTTTTTTATACGAATCACCCGAGACTTCCAGTAGAATCGCTAAAATGTTTATATAAGTTAATTATTAACGCGTGAAATATGCCAAATCAATGACATGAAGAGTGATAAATAAATTAATTAAGATAGTCCGATCGGTACAGTCCCGTCAAATGTGAGTTCCGAAGAAAATTTCGAACCCTTCTCGATGAGATATTAATCTGAAAAAATGAAGCATGTCGAAGGTGTTGAAAAGATTGATTTTGCAGCATAATAAAAATTCCAAAATATGATTAACAAATGAATGAAAAAATGAATTTTTTTTTGCAATTTACCCGGCGAACCCATTTTTTATGATGAAAATGATTCATTCATTTTTCTGAATACGTATGAATTTTTTCAGAATTTTTTAAAATTGCGTTTTCGTTAAAGAAAATTAGACAACATTCTGAAAAAATCCATACGTATTCAGAAAAATGAATGAATCATTTTCATCTGAAAAAATAATGGTTTGCCGGGTGAATAGTTGAACAATTCATTTTTCCACAAATTTTCTAATAACGTTCTGGAATTATTATTATGCAAAATCAATATTTTCAGCGTCTTCTACACACCTGATTTTTTCAGATTATTATCTCGTCGAGAAGTGTTCGAAATTTCCCCCTAAACTCACATTTGACGGGACTGTATCGACAGGACTACCTTAAGGGTAGATCGATAAAATAAAAATTGCATGTTGGGTGAAAAATGAACCAGCTGGGAATTTGGGTTTTATTGGCATACTCCTTCGCCTCTGTTGTCTCGACTGCGAGGTACTCAGGGCCCAGGTATGCGCCAAGTAGGCTGCGAGAACATACGAGCAGGCGGAATCTGGACCAGGGCTCGTTTCTACTCTCGCGTCGCGTGACACGAGGACCCTCGAGGGGGGTTTACACCTACGTGCACCTAATACCGTCGGTATTATACACTGTAATAGCGTTATAGGACGTAGAGTAGACGCAGCGTTAACTGTATTATACAGACTGTTGGAGTATAATACGGGTGAAACACACGCCGATATTCGCGCCCGGCACGCTCTCGCTTACCTAATCGGGTCTCGCGTCGTTGCCTCGGCATTGTCACGTTGCTCTCTCTCCCTCTCTCATTCTCGCGAGGAGTCAGACTCCCCGAGGGAGTTTTCTTCTCTCGCGCTCTCGCGGGCTGCCTCGTCGGTCGGCTCACTGACTCTATACCCAGCCGGCCATAGCCACCTACTATAATACATTGCGCAGCTCTCTCGATACTTTGGGCTCAACGATGCGTGAACGTTCCTCGGATCGTTTCAACCTTGCATTCGCCCCGCCCGAGAATCGACGCCTGAGACAGAACTGAAGAGGGCAGAGAGGGCGAGGAAGAGTGAGAGAGGAGTCAAAATATTTTAGAATACATTTTTTTTTTGTTGCTTGACGTACCACACGGAGAATAATAATCAGGGAGTGATGACAAATCGATTGTTGTATTAATTAATTTTTTGTTGTTGCTTGACCACACGGAGAATAATAATCAGGAAGTGATGACAAATCGATTGTTGTATTAATTAATTTTTTGTTGTCGCAGCGAAATGTTCAGCTACCACGGTAAAATTTTCAGCTACCACGGCAAAATTTTCTGCTAACACAGCAAAATTTTCAGCTACCACAGCAAAATTTTCAGCCACCGAAGCAAAATTTTCAGCTACCACAGCAAAATTTTCAACCACTTTTCGGCTCAAATTTTCTGCGCGGTCGGATATTTTTCGCGATTGGGTTAGAGTCCGGAGTTCACTGCCGAGTGTATTGAGGTCAGTTATTTTGGGTTCAATCGTTCTCGATTCTATACATTTTTTGCCGCTGGTTTGTTATTTCTGTGCTGGCTTGGTTATCGAGATTATTATTATTATTATTATTTCCTTTTCTTTTTTCAATTAAATGAGACGTTAAATTGGTGAAAAAATAACTCGTTGATAGCGGAAATGATAAAAATACCATAAACGTCGAGACGGAATTCAGATCAACTAGGCGTGATATAGGTGCGATTCCGATCGACTGATTGTATTTTATACCCGCGAGAGAAAACTTGGACCCAATTTATTTCAATCTCGGGCGCCGAACGCCGACAATGTAACAATCGGCGCGGGAATTCCCGGACACGTTCCACATAATCTCATCGGTATCGAGTCCATATTTCGACCCCGCAGAACTGACCACTCCGCGATTGTGCATGCGCATTGTCTCTCCGCTCGCGCAACTGGTCGACTCCGCCCGAGTCGAGGCAGCGACGCGCGACGGCCGAACTTTGCCCGATAATCCTAGGGTGTCGATACTCCAGGACTTTTCTCGCTTTCGTCTACCGATCGGATATACGATACGCTCGCCGGTGCAATGAATCTCGCGCAGAGGTGTTGGCAAATCACTCACGTGCGTTTGTTCAAAGCGCGCATACCGTTGTTCCATTTTTTTTTCTCGCAATATAAATCTCACCGAGCTGTCGATATGATGAAGCTCGTTACGCTCGTTAAACAGGGGAATAATGATAGCGATTGATTTTTCGAATTACAGCATTTTTATTTACACTAATACTAGGTTTACTTTCACATATTTATATTTTATCAATGATCGATTTATTTCGTATTAACGATCTTTTCGCGATATCTTGGAATGTTTTTCCAATTGCAAACATAAATACAATTTATTTTTTTTTTTCGTGATTAAGAAAAACAGCGTTTGAAGATTTCATTTTTATGAAAATCAAATATGGCTTCTTTAAAAATATAAATTTGTTAAAAATTCAAACTGTAAATCGCCTTGAAAAGTCTGCACGATCGTGAGGTCAAGTTCTCCGGACAAGAAAGACCGAGTTTCACTTTCGTTCGAGTCGCACAAACCGCCGATAAACATTTCATCGTGTTATTTAACATACATGCAACTCGTGCGTCGTGAGTTTATCTTTCCTTTGTCAGTAACCAGAGAAAGCTCGGAGATTTGTGTCACGAGTGAGGCCGTCACGCCCCGTGTATAGAAAAGGATCAGAGCTCGGCGGCCGCGTCGGCTGGCGCGAGCGGATAGGCCGTATACGACGTGTAACTATAGTTTGATACTGACACGTGCATTGCGGACGACGCGTGTTTAGCGATACACGGAGATAGCGAGCGAGAAAGAGAAATTGAGAGACTGAAAACAAGTTGTCTCGGGCTCTTTAAAACCTCTTAACTTGTCGGTAATTACGAGCTCCCGTGCGGCCCTCATCGCCTCCGACACCTCGGCTACAATTCTATGGTAGCGCAACGAGCGCTGTTAAACCGAATAATAACACAGTGTTAAAGCGATTAAAATGGAAACACTTACGTCGAGATTTTTTTTTTTTTTCACCACAACCTTCATGGAAATAAGAATATATTTCTTTAATAAAAATCCTACATCTGGAACATACTTCAGTGTATACAAAAAGTATATGCAAGTGAAATGTATTTTTAATGACTTTTAAATGTGTGCGTTATTTCCATAATAATGTTGTGGTTGGCAGTCAAGTGAAATTTATTCGTCACGTTTTAAAAAAATCGAGAAAGAGAGAGAAAGAAGAACGATAACCCCGCCATCCCTCCATCCGAAATGAATATATCTAAAACATACCTACATTCGACATCACTTTTTCGAACATTTATACATGAAAAAATATGGTTAAAAAAATAAGGCGATCTCCTGAGTATAAAATTGCGAGATAATGCACGAGAAAAATAATGAGTTGCCGGATCTCCCTCGGGCGCCGGAAAATTAATAGCAGAGTCGGGCGAACTGACTTACATCAGGGCCAACGTATAAGTCGGTTGGCTCAACACGAAGAAAATGTTCTAATGATTACCACATTAGGCACCGTAAACTCTGTTTATTCTGTCAGTCTGACGATTTTTCGAAAAATTCGGCTGACAAGCATCTAATGACACGGATATGGGTTACAAAAATCGTCAGGACGATGGAATAAATCACGTTTACTATACTAGACGTGGTATTAAATCCCAGATCATTTTTTAAGTGAAAAAATCAGTTACTTCACCCAACAACCATTAATTTTCTGACGTCCGTGTGAGTCCTGACAACTCACCCGTCACTCATCCGACAACCTGCCAACTCCCTGTGACTCGGCTGTCACTCATTCGTCCGTCATCTCGAGAAGTCGCAATTATCGCGCAATGTTACGCGGACGAAATTTTTTTTTTTCGAGACGCCGCCGCGAGACGTCAGGACCTCTCGGTGCCTGGTTAGGAACCTCGATGTGCGCGTTCCGTCTCGTTGTGCGCCCAGCGAGCGCAGGCCCTACGACCTTACACGCTGCCCATAAGTTTCCCTCGGGCGAGGAATTATTATGTTTTCAGCGGGGCAATAAAGATCGTCGGGGCCCGGCGGGCCCCCCTGCGCTGGCAGTGGCCGTATCGCCACGGGAAATCGGGCTACTCTGAATTATCTCACGGGGTTTATGAGCCGTGCGAGACTCGTTGCCGAGCCCCGTGTAGCGCGCGAGTCTCCCCGAGTCTCGCATCGCGTCCTCCCCGTAAGCGCATGAGAATCTATACGCGATACGAGCATCTCGCGCGCGATATCTCTCAAACTCCTCTGATTATTATCCATTCTCTCTCCGTCAACCGCATCGCCAGCTTCTTTCCTTTTTTTTTTATCAATCCTCCGACCGCGCTGACGTCGATTTTTCGTTCTCCTAAAGGCCGTTCCAGCGTATAAATTTCGACTCGGGTATGTTATCACTGGGTTTATTCTATGACTCGTAAGTACCGGGCCCTTCAGGCCATAAATAATGAATAACGAACGTGCGGGTTTTGTACAGAGCGTTTCAGTAAGCGCAACACCTTTTTATCGTGGCTGCGCGATAAAAAGGTTTGTACGATGAAGTTGATTTTACACATTGAAACTAATTTTAATTTGCTCGGAGCTAATGTCATCCATTTTATTAATAATTTGTTTGGCTGCAGTTATTGTTGCAACAATTATCGCTTCTTTCTTGCCGTGTATACAATAATTACAATAAATAATAACAGTGATGATAATAACAATAAAATCGTGTCAGCAATTATTCTGAAATGAAGAATTATGTTGAAGTTTGCATCGTTGGAATGCAACGAAATTCAGAAAAAAAATTGATTCTAATTAACCCAAATGATGGAATTATGTACAAAAAATGCATCATATCAATTAGTTTCTATGATGATTTTTTATACGTAATTTCATCATTCGGGTTAATCAGAATTAATTTTTTTTTCTGAATTTCGTTGCATTCCAACGATGCAAACTTCAACATCATAACTGAAGAACGAAAAAAATCAATTAATTCATTAAACTAAACAGACCTAAACAAAAAAAATGAGTCTTGAGAATATTCGTGAATACTAAATTTGGAAAAAAAAAACTTGATTACATTTCGCGGTCACCAGCGAGTGCCCTGTGCAAAGTTGAATGCTGCCTCTGAGTCGCCCTGTACGAACACGGTGCCCGATACGATAAAATGAATGAAAAATATGTCTGTCGATCCTCGCGAGTCGTTGGTATATCAAGGGTGTATCGACTACGTTGTATATTGCAGCACATAACAGCGCGAGGTAAGTGCACATCGTCGAGAGAGAGAGATAGTCTCGGGCGGCAGTGCGCGAGAGGGATCGGCGAGGAGAAGGGATGAAATAAATTGACAGAGCGCTGACATAGGGGGAGCGAGAGAGCATCGCGCCAGGTAAAAACATTTCATCGAATGTGTATCGTGTGTATGCAGGTGAGGAGTGCGAGCGCGTGCGCAGAGCGCGCGGAGAGAGAAACCGCTCTTGCCTCCATAATTTCCCCGTAACGATTATCGATCCGAAGAATACGAAGGGCCGGTGGATCGACGAAAATAAAGATTTTGCCGAGGCACGTAGCGCGCGCGTAGGAGCTACACGGCGCGCAGTGGTCCCAGCAGTGCCGCGCGGTGCCCGCGAGATTCCCCTTTAAGATTCTCCGCCAATAAACGAAATTAACTTTTCGCGGACGCTCGCGCGCGGGACGCAAAAAGCGGTCGCATTCGCTAACCGCGTCGGAATGCGACTGCGACTCCGAAGCTCGGGTGGAGGACGCTCGCGAGCGCCCGGAGCGACACTGCCGAGCGGGCTCGACGCGGCCTTTCGGGAACCGGGGAACGCGGTGCCCCGTCCGCAGGGACCTGCGGCCTCCTCGTTATCGGGATCTATACAGAGAATGGGAATTAATTAGACACTCGGAAAGGTCACAGACAGAGCTGTCACTCGCATTGCGTCGTAATTTCAGTATTTGGCACTCCGCGGGCGAATTCATTTTTCGACCGACTGCGACGGAAGGAGAATTGTGGGGAAACAAAATTCGGTGCGGGTAATTATTTGATTGCCGAGGGCGGAGGTCGAAAGTCGATGTCTGCTTTGACGTAAGATGAAATATATTGAAGATTAGATGTTAACGTGTTTTTCTAGCGGATTTTTTATTGTCAGAAATCATAGAACCGACTCGGGTTGAAAAATGTCAAGATCGACCCCCAAGATTTTTTTGAAAATACAGTAGGACCTCGATTATTCAAACCAATTGGGACCGAGGCTAGTTCGGGTAATCAAAAGTTTGGAAGATCGAAACGTAGTTTTTTTTTGGCAACGGGATTGTAAACAACACGTTTTTTTTTATATTACGTTCAAAAACGTTTAAATAGACATCTGAAAATGAAACGTCTGAAAAACTTTGAATGATATTTTGCGTATTCAAGCAATAATGTATCAACGTTTAGATAGTCGAGTGTTCGGATAAAGTAACTCATCGTTAGTATAATTGAGGGTTCGAATGATCGAGATTCGGATAATCGAGGTTCTACTGTACCGAATTTTAAGGTAGTTCTTGCGACTAATATTCATTTCGCGTAAATTCGAGGAATTTGGGAGACAATTGCAAACACTTCTCGGTGGTATAAAAATCTGAAAAAATGCATGAACATTAAAGGTACTGAAAAGATTAATTTTGCATAATAATAATTCGAAAATGTTATTAACAAATTGATGAAACAAACAATTGTTTAACAAATATTTCGATGACCCAAGATTTTTTTTCATGAAAATGATTCCTTCGTTTTTCCGAGTACGTATGAATTTTTTCAGATTTTAGTGTTCACATTGAATTTTCACATATTTTCCCTATAAAAAACGCATTCAATGTGAACTCTAAAATCTGAAAAAATTCATACGTATTCGGAAAAACGAAGGAATCATTTTCATGAAAAAAAATCTTGGGTCATCGAAATATTTGTTAAACAATTGTTTTTTTCATGAATTTGTTAATAACGTTTTCGAATTATTATTATGCAAAATTAATCTTTTCAGTACCTTTAATGGGCATGAATTTTTTCAGATTTTTATACCACCGACAAGTGTTTGCAATTATCTCCCAAATTCCTCGAATTTATGCGAAATGAATATTATTCGCAAGGAATACCTTAACCTGCACCATCGTTCTCAAGTCGCATATTCTACCCCCGAAAACACTGTTTTCAAACCTTTTTCATTTGATAAATCATCCTGGGTCTCCTTCTGTCAGGGTTTGACGACTGATATAGTATCAAATGATCCCGGGGCCTGACTTCGACCAATCGGAGCACGAGTGAAGCGGCAACTGGGTGCCGCGATATCCGAGATATCTCGAGCCACCGACTTTTTAGATGGGCTTCGAATTGACCCCCTCGACGATCCGCACAGGCGAATAAATGAATATTCGTGACCGAATTCGAGGAACGACCGCGCGCTGACAAATTGAACGCGCGCTTTTGCCAGCCGCACGATAAACACAGCGCGAGTATTACGAGGCTTAATTAAATTACGTGTTGTGGAAGAAAGTGGTATATGGAGGCTACCACCGCAGTGAGATGCACGAGAGCGAGAGCTAATCACAGCCCGCTGGTTGCACGCAGTGCGCCGTCGTGGATGACTACGACGACATGGGGCAGGGTGCGGCCGAGGGTGTGTCGGGCACCCTAATGAACTCGCGCTTTCTATCCTCTCTTCGTTCTGTTGTGTTTCTTCATTTATTTCCCGGGGGAAGCGACTGGAGGCCACGCGATAGGGAGAATAAAAATTCTCGAATTATCATTCCAACGAAATAAAAAGATTGATGGGTGGAACTTTGCACGTGGCTTCTTTATTTTATTCACCATTCCCAAAATTACGAGAAGGTGCCTGAATTTAAAACTTTGTAGACGAAAATAAGCGACAAATGACGCTTGAAATTTGCATCGATAAAATGCAACAAAATTAAAAACAAAATATTAATTCTATACAAATTTGAATAAATCATCCTTATTAGGGGGTGAAATAATGTTGTTTTGTCATGCTTTTATAGTCGTTATAATAATTTTGTATAGCCGATATAATAATAATATTCATAATATTAATATAATAAGAATAATGATAAGAATAATGATAATTTCATTGCATTCAACGTCATAAATTTGCACCATTTTATTTTCGTTTCCCTGCTTCTTTGCGGCACTTTAAAACTTACAATCGTCCTCGATTGAACAGAAATCGTCAGCGACGAATGTTCATTAGTCAACTCGATCGGGCGGTACAAATTTCTATTTAAAAGATACTCCAAGATATAAAACGCTCTTTGCACAAAGTCGCTCGTGCAATGATTGAAATTGCGGTGAAAAGTTGGAAAGCTCTGCTACAGTCGAAAGTGCGACAGTAACGAGGCAGCCACTGGAGTGAAACGCGAAAATACCCAAATCACTATCCCGACAAACTACAAAAATTGCCACTGTAACAATCGTGAAATCGCTCTTATATTGAAATTCCAAGGAAAATAAAAGCAGCGACAAATAATGATCAACAATTATTTCGCCCCGCATAATTTGAGTGACTTTTCACTCGAGCGCGAGGAGTCGCCCATCGTCGTGGCACGCGGGGCATCACCGAGAAGGCGCGACCGCAGTCTCGGAAAGTCTAACCGCGGTGCATACCGTGCCGCGTAATTATCGAAATTGCAGTGAAATAAGTTGCAGTTGAAAAGCTCAATCACGCTCAACGACCGCTCCACTCGTCCGCGTATTCCGTTCGCTTCAATAAGAATTCCGGCCGCACGGCGGTTCACGGACGAAGTTCGGTTGCAATGAACTTTCGCGACGAATCGGAAAAGTTTGGGATCACGCGAGGCGGGGGAGCCGAGAGTGAATGAGCCGCGCGAGCGCGTGTAGCGGCGCTATTTATCATACAGCTCGAATCTACGTGAAATTATAGCGGGAGAGACGAGTGCGCGATATTCTCGGTGCTATAAGCGCGCGCGTAGCGGTGGAAAAAAGTTTAGCGAGCAGCTGCTCAAACTCCACTTTGTTCGAGTGGTTACACTGTATTCGTATATAGACGGTTACACCGGCCGGGTATAGCACAATACAGAGTTGTACTAATGCGGGAACGGTGCAAATGCGACTGTACAGGCGAAGATCGTTCATGTGTACATACGCGTGTGTATATATACATATATATGTATATATGTGTGTATGTTAGAGACGAGGCGCGGTAACTAAAATAATCTCTCCGTGTGGTACGTACTACGAGCGGGGGTAGTACCGTAAATTGTGGCAAGAGTGGGTTGGCACCAGAGGATACTTATACGGCCTGGTCACGAACCCCGCCGTATACCCAACAGCGGCAGGACTCTCGGCTCTCTCCCTCCACTTTTATTCTCTTCGGGCTCTCCGTCCCTCTCGCACAGTGGGTACTCGTGCACTGCGGATTGTGTAGCCTGGCTCGCATGCCAACGCGCCAACGTCCTCGTTCACTTTACCCGCGCGATCTTTCGCTCTCTCACTCTCCGTCTCTCACCCGCTCGTTTTAACTCGCGGTGCGAATAATCTGCGTGCGCTGCGAGTGAAAAAAAAAAAAATTGAGGAAAATGTGAGCAAACGGGAAATCGGTAATTCGAAAATGTAGAAAAAGGAAATTGGATGTCAAAATATTGTTCGATGAATGTTGGAAAATTGAGGACAATGTGCGCAAAATAAAAATTGGGAAAAATGTGAGCAAAATAAAAATTGAGAAGAATGTGAGCCAAATAAAAATTGAGGAACATGTGAGCAAAATGCGGGCGGGGAGACCGGCAAATAGAAATTGTAGAAAAAAGAAATTGTATGTCAAAATATTGTTCGATAGATATTCCGATTCAGGTGTTGGACCTGGAATATTTGGTAAAAACGATTCTTCTGACGTCGAGAAAATCTGCAAATAATAGAAAAAAAATGTCTTAATATAATCATTTTCACTAACTTTAATCATTTTTTCAAAAAAGAATGATAATATTTGTTATGATAAAAAATATATTAGTGAAATATTATCAGCTCCAAATATATTTAAAAAAATGGTATTCGCATTTTTCCAGTTTCCAGTTTTGCACAGAAGGCAGAACTGCAAATAATAAGGGGCCTACAATCTTTTTTTTTTTTTCGCTGGATTAAAAAAGCAGCGATGACACGCCCTTTACGAGCAGCGGGTAAGCACGATCGCGGTAGTAGTAATTTCGCTTTAGTGTGTTCCCTGAATGTTAAAAAGGAAACAAGGAAAGGGAAATATAGCACTGCGCGGAACGTGGCTATAATAAAAGCCTATGATTGCGATATATACAGATATAAGTGGGCACACCGGTATTATACAGTGAGCCGCGTGGCTGTGGTCGAGCGCTAATTAGCAGCGTGCTCGCGTTTGAGACAGATAAGGAACTTAGGTATTAATCGCGCGACCGAGTCATCGTCGAACTAACGCGCGGACACTATGTGTCGAAGAGCGCGACGAATGGGGCAGGCGATGAGCCAGTTGAGTTCGCTCGCTCACTCGGGTAGCGAGGCGAGCGAGAGCGAGGGCGAAAAAAAAAGAAACGTAGAGAGGAAGAGAGAAAGAGATAGAGAGAGGGAGGGGAGGGGGAGGGCTAACGGTGATTTCCGGCACTAAATCTCCGGCACGATGTTGTTATCGTACCATAAAACGAGACGCGAACGGGGATTCTCCAGCTTCCCCCGGGGGGCACTAATAAAATTTTATTCTGCCCCGGCGCGCTAGAAAACTCCCCGCGAGTTACCAGTTTCGCGATACCCGCGACCTCAGGGCTATTATCGCCAATAGAAATATCCCCGTGTATCGCGTTTAATGATATTAACTTGATTTTCACGTGCTCCAGTTAGCGGTATATTCGATACTAAATGCTCGCTCCAACCTTACCCCCTACCCCCCCCCCCCCCCCCCCCCTCCCCACCGTCCTGCACCGCGGCCGGCAGGATGTGCGAGCGCGGAAAATATTATTATTGTTATTATTGTTATTATATATTACGAATTCCGGAAGAAGGAATCATAAAGTTGAAAAGACGGTGACTGCTATATGGGAGGTTACGTGCAACGGGATTGAAACGACGAGGACGGCGACGTCGACGCGGCGACGAGGTGGACGCGCGGATCGCGCGGGGACTCGGCTCGGTCGTGCAGCTGAGTATGCAACGTGCTCGCTCCGAGCGATTTCTTCGACACGCTAGAATATAAGCGCGTAGGTATTATCATCATCGCCGTGAAGCGCCCGAGTCACGTACTCGCGAGAGGAAAGAGAGAGAATAATTAACTGCGACGAGCCCAGCCTCGGGTACCTTTCTCTCGTGCAATCTTTCTTACTCCCGAGGAGAAGGACGCGACGCTGCGCGCGGGATTTTTCTTTTTTCGTCCGCGAGAACAATAATACATGAAATCCTTGCTAACCGGAGAATCGCTGTACATAAGCACGGATCGGCCTCGTAGCTCATACAGGAAATCAGCGAAATTCATTAAAACAGTATAAGGTCTTTACTAATGTTCGACGTATTTTGTGTAGTCTTTTTTAAAAATAATTGTAGTAGAGAGTTTCTAGCGGATGTGTTGCAATTTTTGTTATGGCGATCGGTTACATATTACACATTTACTCTGCTACGAATTTGTCTTAACGTATACACAAGCCCATTGCGTATCAGCTTGGTCTCGATCCCAGAGTGTCTGTCGATGCCCCGACGGCTAATCAAAACACGAATGGATCTCAACAAGATTGGACCTTGCGACTCACAGACCGAAAAATGACAAAATCTGCTCCTTCATACTTTTTCACGTCACACACAGAGAAAAATATGAATGAAGTGGCAACAACATTTTTGCTGCGGTAGCTCAAAATTTGTTGTGGTAGGCATAAAATATTTTGCTGCAACAGCAAAAAATGCTTAATACAGCCATCGCTTTGTCATCATCCCTGATTATTTTTTTCTATGGCATATACATTTTTTTGTATCAGTTTTTGACATTTCACATAAACAAAACACTTCAATACATCCCGATCTCAGTGTCTGACGATACCGACGACCGACAATCGTGGATTTTCCGTCTCATAAACTTTTTACAGGAAGATCAAATTACAACAAATCTAAAACAATTCTAGTTGCTTAAAAAAACCAGTACAGTGAAAAAAATCAGACAGTATACAAATATTCCGGACAGCTCAATAAATGTTTCGCACGTATCTTTCAAAAGCAACTGTGACGACTATTTCGATACAGTTCACCGATACTCGTAACAACGCTGACCCCGAAGCGTCCGTCGACCCACCTGACCCCGGTAGCCTCTGCGCGACATACCCGAAGGCAGAGGTGGAGGTCATTGACGGCGGTGGACGCAGTCCGAGCTCCGCGCAAGCGACGAGGAGAGTTCGTCGTGCGAAATCCCGCCGAGTCACCGGTCACTGGACGTTCCACGAGCGCCCGGCGACCTTGTTGTCTCCCGCTCTG
Organism: Pimpla rufipes; assembly: GCA_963932165.1. Lineage (NCBI taxonomy): Eukaryota > Metazoa > Arthropoda > Insecta > Hymenoptera > Ichneumonidae > Pimpla > Pimpla rufipes. The sequence goes on along the minus strand of OZ010634.1, from coordinate 2,266,387 downwards.
TGCTCGCGTATCCTCGCGCACCGTTGACTCCGCGCTTCGATATTACCGCTGCTTCATTATGAATTCCACATGGCAACGTCACTTGCGTAACAACAACGCGAATACTTTCCGCGCTGAAACGAGATGAGACGGAGATATCTGTATATATATATATAGATGTGATATATAAAGTGACGAGGAAGCGGGACGAACGATGACGCATTGCGTCGAGAATAGTCGTAAAGCTTCGCACAGACGGAAGAGAATGAAACAAGGGCGAGAGACTCGACAACAAGAGAGCAAACAAAAAAAAACACGTGGGCTCTCAGGTAGCCGCAGAAGCAAAATGATCTGGGTCAGTGCAAGGGGCGCGCGCGGAGCAAATATTAACCCAAACGTCGAGTCATCCCTGGTGTAACATTGTTCGGAGTGCTCTCTGGCACCGTGATAATGGATATTGGCTGCCACCCGTCCGTTCCCACTGGCTATGCATTTTATCCACGGGGAGTAATAGCCGCAGAGTGGCACACAAGACGTCAATCAATACGGGTTATCGGGAACTCCCGAGCTGCTACTTTGTGTATCGGGCCATTGGGGATTGATGGCGACGTAAAATTGTGTACGAGCCGTTTTTTTTTACCCCGGGCGGTGAATTCCATCGTGGTGCGAAATAGTCGATACACTTTTTGCATCGGTTGACTAAAAGCATCGTTAGAGGTGGCTAAATGCTTGAGACGACGTATGAATGTTTTGGCCAACATATGAGGGTTTCATGACGTTGAAGTTTGCATCGTTGGAATGCAACGGAATTCAGAAAAAAAAAGATTAATTCTTATTAACCCAAATGATGAAATTAGGTATAAAAAGTCATCACGTCAATTAATTCCTATGATGATTTTTTCTAGCTAATTTCATCATTTGGGTTAATTAGAATTTCTTTTTTCTGATTTTTGTTGCATTCCAACGATGCAAACTTCAACATCACAGGGTTTGGACCAAAAACTCGTTCGGTTAGCTACGATTTCAGTGAGTCAACGACTCTTTCGTTGTCACCGAATTAAACCATCGGTCATACGATTGCTTAGTTGTCGTTCGACAATTAAATCACCGGGTCATCAGCAAATTAAGGGCATCGAGATTTGACTGATCGCTTCGATCAAGTAGCACGTGATGTCAATGGATATAAGCACCATTGGTATATCCCCCGAGATCGCCGCACTTCGTGTATTGACCAATGGAAATCGAGCGAACCATAAAATATTTACGAGCGCTTCGCACGGGGGGGGGGGGGGGGGGGGGAATAGAGACTGCGGCCTATCACGGAATTTCTGACACACTTTTTGCCGACCCGCGTGACAGGAAAGAAAACCGATCGCATCGGGCGCGGGACACATAAAGCTTCGAGATTCGTCAATGAGCAACGTGTATACAGCTCTGATTGCCATACACTCGCGTGGCTTTTGATGCCGTTATGTGCGGTGAAAGCCACGTGGACTTAACAACAAATATATTATCACGTTCCACTGGCCTGAAAATACACTCCCATTATGGCCTCAGCGTCTCTGGCCGCGCAGCTGTCGGTGCATTAACACAAATCCGGCGAGATATGCCATCCATATAATGCGCATTAACTCGTCAACTCAAGGGGAAATAAAATTGCGGGCGATATAGGGGAGACCGGGGTAAAATGGGCCCCCTAAGCAAAAAATGGCTCTATGACAAAACCCAAAGTGTTGTTTTATTGCTTTTCACTCAAAAATTCGATATCAATCATCAATTTTGAGCGTCAGCAAAAAAAAAGTTTCCGGGGTAAAACGGGCCCTCTCAGAATCCGGCACAAATATGAGTTAGTACACAAAACGCTACCGATCGGCATGAGTGTTGATTATTTGGGTCTTTTACTAAAATATAACACAAAAGCGCATTTCAGTAGGGGCGGATTCGCTGTACAGGCAAGAATTGATGGAGAAAAAAAAACTGTTCCCGAAGAAGCCCGCGAATAAAAAAAATCACGGAGACGGCGGGAAGAAAAGTTTTGACGAAGAAGGAAGCCTCACGACTTACGACGGGGACGGGAGTCCATTTTACGCTAATTTTTTTTTTTTTTTTTTCGATGATCAAAAAATAGGGGGGCCCGTTTTACCCCAGGGGCCCGTTTTACCCCGGCTTTCCCTATATATTGGCCATTGTAACGAGAATTCACGATGGAAATTCCGCGGAGGCTTATTATACACGTGTCTGTGTAGCGAAGGGTCTATGAGTGCCCGCGAGACGTTGTCATTTTCTTCAATACACCCGCAGATGCGAGGGACCCTCGCGCAAAACGCTCTCCGCGCTGTGCATTTCCCGGGCGCGTAATAACTCGCGGTATACGCGCGAGCGCGCGCTCGCCCGGCGAACAACTAATTTCTAACGATCCTAACGGTTTCGTTCTCGCCACCGGCAGCGCACGTCCCACTGACCTCGAAGCCGCGCGCGTAACACCGACGCGCCTGCTCGTCGTTTTCGTTGGAAATTCCACGGAGGCAAATGCGGGCTTGCGTTGCATCAGAGTTATGGGAAAATAATTCGGGGGCGTTTTGGCTCGTCCTTTGGCGCCGTGCCACAGTTTTATGAAGTAAAAAGTGGCGACTGTGGGAAGCTGAGAGCAAATTGTTTCGGCTGAAAATTTTTTCGTGTTTCTACTCTATACAGCACAGTTCGCATTTGATGTAAATGGTATTATTATATTATTATTATATATATTTTTTTTAAATCCACGTACTAATTTTTCAATCGATTTGAATATATCTCTCTTTTTGTTTCTTTGTCAAGGTTTCTACCAGAAAACTGACTTATGAGTTTATTATTATTCGCATTAACATTCGTTTCTAAATATTTCGCACTATATTCGTTTCTAAATGTTTCTAAATATTTCGCATATTTTTCTCTGTCGTACACAGAGAAAAATAATCAGGAGGTGATGACAAATCTTTTGTTGCATTAACGAATTTCTTGTAGTCACAGAAAACTGTTTAGCTACCACTGCAAATTCTTAGTTGCCGTATCAAAACTTTTGTCGTCTCTCCGTTAATTATTTTTCTCTGCGTAACCACGGTGCAATCGTGGTAATTCCAGGCACCCTGGTCCCACAATTCCTCCCCGCAGAACCAAGGAAGCGTCGATAGATTCGACGCGCGCGAGTCGAGGGATTCCCTCCTTTTGCTCTCATTGGCATAACGTTACATCGGGGGGAGCAGAAAATTACGCCAAGAGTCCCTGATTAGTCATGAAACTCTCTCGCTCTTTCATATACAACGTTTTTTTTTTTTTTTTTTTTCATCTCTCGTGCAGTCGATTTTTCTTGCTTCTTTTGCTCGCGCGAGCATGAGCTCTTGATTCAAGAGCTTCGAGTGCGCCGAGATTGCCCTCTTCCTGTTTGCTCCTCTGCTTCCCGTATAGGCGCACTCAAGAGACACGTTGCCGCTGTTGCTGCTGCTGCTGCTGCTGCTGCTGCTCTGCGTGGATGGATATACCTGCCCGGCTGCCTCAGCTGGACAACCACGTACGCCAAGAATTTAGAGGCGAGGTTAAGTAATTACCCGAGATCGAAGGGTAAGCGGAGAAGCACACAGCGAAGGGAGCAGTAGCAGTGCCAGCTCCGAGTCAGACAGTCGAGAGAGGTTCTAATTTTTCGGAGCGCGTCCACGATGCGTGGTGTGCAGTATAGGTTACAGTGTAGGACAGCGATGCCTTATACAGGATAGGTAATACCCACGTAGGAAGGAAGGTCTGCTACTAGATCCAGCGTGTTGAGCATCATCTTTCTGCCCCTCAAACCCTCAGAGAGACGTATTAAGATCTCGGGGAACGATAGACCACTCGCTGCTGCTGCTGCATTCATTCGTCGAGTCATAAAGATACCGTGCTCAGCTCATTCGTTCCACATTCAAGGTGGTTATACACGGATACATAGTAGCTTCCGCCGTTGCGTGCTGTTACTTTTCTTTCTCTTGTTTTCCCCTCCGATGGTATTGCAACTAATTCCTCATCATCATCCCCGCCCCCGTGTTCGCGTCTGCTCGAACGGTAAAAGCCAGAGTTCACGGACTTGCGGTTGCCACCGTGTGAAAACTCATTTGTAAATATTTGTTTCGCTGATATTGAAGCAACGGGTGTATTATTACGTGCTGATTAGTTGGACTAACATTCGATTGATTCGGTTGGTAACGCACTGTTTCGTTAACAATTGTATCAGTGGGCCAAGATATGAATTGTTGGTCCAGCATGAATTGTTGGTCCAGCATGAATTGCTGGGCTAAGATGAATTTTTGGTCCAGCATGAATTGCTGTGCCGATATGAATTACTGGGCCAGTACGAATTGCTGAGCCGATATGATTTACTAGACCAATTTGAATTGCCGGGCCAACGTATAAGTGGCTGAATCAACATGTGAGTGGCTGGGCCAACATATGAGTGGCTGGGTCAACATGTGAGTGGCTGGGCCAACATATGAGTGGCTGGGCCAACATATGAGTGGCTGGGCCAACATGAGTTGCTAGGTCAACATGAATTTCTGGGCCTGTACGAATTCCTGGGCCAATATGAATTGCTGGACCAATATGAACTGTTGGGCCAATATAAATGGATGGGGCAACATGTGAGTGGCCGGGCCAACATAAGAGTGGCTGGGCCAACATGAGTTGCTAGGTCAACATGAATTTCTGGGCCTGTACGAATTGCTGGGCCAATATGAATTGCTGGACCAATATGAATTGCTAGGCCAATATAAATGGCTGGGTCAACATGTGAGTGACCGGGCCAACATGTGAGTGTCCGGGCCAACATGTGAGTGGCCGGGCCAACATGTGAGTGGCCGGGCCAACATGTGAATTGCTGAGCCAACAATTGAATCACTGGGCCAATACTAGATTAGTTGTGTCAACATCTGACTACCATCGCCAGATTAATTCACTCATGGCCAATCGCGTGATTGTGCAAGCAATACATCTCCTCTAACCCACATCGCTGCATTGTCCAATCCAAAACTGTCGCGGAAAGATGACAAAGTGCGGTAAAAGTAGGAAGTGATCAAGGGCACAACGTTATGTAGGTTGAGCCACTCTCGTCACGGCTCTCGTAACAATAAACAGCGATAAAGCGCGTGCGCGCGGGAGTCGGGTGCGTGGGTACCGCGCGCGGCGCGCGTTCCGCAGAAAAGAACAGCTAGGCTATACCTGCCAGGCGCGAGCGGAAAACACGGCGCACACACAACAGCGCGCGCTGATCGTGAAAGTGTTACGACGGTCAAGGCGCCCGATGAGACCCGAGAGATATACTCGCGGCTCGGCCGCCCCGCTCTCTGCCCTCGCGGGCGGGGGACACGTTTCGAGATTCCGCGGTATAAATCAAAAGTCCGTGAAAATGAAAAGTCGACGGCAAACAAAAATCACGCTGTGCTCTTTTTGCGCGTGCGGCACTCGTTCGCGCGGCGAAAGGCGGAGGCGTCGCGCGCGCACGCGCTTCCGTCGTCTCGTGTGTGTCAACGCGCACGCGCGCGCGCGACCGGCGCAGAAGGCGGAGGCCACGCAACGCGCGCGCGAGTTCGCGCGCTTCGATGCCCGCGGTGTGTGTATTATATACACGCGCGCCCCGCCAAGTGTGCCGAAAGAATGCTGCATTCCTGCACGCAGTCGTCGCATTCACCGGGCGCGCGTGAAGAGCCGAGAGAGAGCAAGTACACATACAGTAATATGTGTACCCCGAGCCTAATTTATAGCTCTCCGTATCTCCGCGTGCACCGAGAGGAGAAGAAGAAGAAGCGGCGGCGGCGGCGGCGGAGCCCGAGGAACGCACGATAAACAAAGCTTATTTATCCCTGCGATTATATATCCACGGGTATTATTCCCCCGTTCGGAGCTTACGAAAAAGCTGCGACGACTGTGGGCGTAAATATCGTTGTTTTTTTTGCATCGTTTGTATCGGGTATTGCCGTACGGGTTCGATTGCGTCAATCGTTTTATTGTTTTTTCTTTTTTTTTTTTAGGAACGCGACGAGTGCGACGCTGAGCAGACGGCTGGTAATTAATTCCAACGTTTTATTGAATTTGCGCGGTGATTTACGATTATTGGCGCAGCGGCAGCGCGGCGGCCACGTGGCCTCCGCGCTCCGCGACCCTTTCAGGGTCGACTAGTTTTCGGGTAAGGAGGCTTATCGAGATGGAAATGTTTTTGCCTAACGAAGTGACAAATTTCGTGAAAATCGTTGGGGCAATTAATTGCAGTATGTCTGGCGGATCTGACGTGGGGACCAGGTTGCCCGATACAAAGAACCTGGACGGGGCCTCCACTACGCCCACTAATTAAAAAAAATATATGCGTCATAAATCAGGCGCGTCTCAAAGAAACAAAGTTTGCTGTGCGATATATGTAATTATTCGAACTGAAAAAAGCTCTCGAGACTTACCAATAGTAATTTTTTTTTTTCAATGGTAAATACACGTAATAAGCAACTAGATTTGTTTTACATTCTTCTGTTAAACTAATTGCCACAAGGCGAGCTTACCACACAGAGAAAACAGAAGAGTTGGGCGGACTCAGACTGTGGTTATTGCACGGACTCACTTTTCGTCAGTCCATATAACCACTCGTTTGTGAGTTAAGACAACTACTTATTAGTTATCTCAACTCACAAAATGGTTATAGGCACGAAGTGAATCGTTCTCAGCAACTCATTTTTAGCCAACTCATAAAAAGGGAGTTGTCTCAACAAACCTTTTATCTCCGTGCAATGATAACAATTAATCCAAGTGTTAATACAGAATTAATTTTACAGCTAAATTTGAGAGCCCAACCCACATGGAAATATTTATACGTAAAATATGTCGTACAAAAACGTCTACATGCAACATACATGCGACATATGTATAGAAATTCTTTTCGGCGATATATATTTCACTTATAAATATCTCCATGTGGGAAGAGGACTCTTACTTTTCGCACCAAGCCGGAACACATTTATTCCCCAACAAGCCGACAACTTTTGCGCAGGACGCCGTAATGACACCTTCTACAATACTTAATTCCGCTTACCGAAGTAATGAAATAATTTTCCCCCAATCGTTCCATAATTTACATTCGCAAACCACACCGAGAGAAAAAATGTCCTTGATTCCAAAGAAATGGGTGGATTGCATTTTTTTCATTGATTTCAATGAAATATTTCTTTGAATTTCAAAGACACGATTTCCTTGATTTAAAGAAACGATATGCCTGACGGCACCCGGTCTGTCAACGGTTGGCTCATTCGCGATAAGTCGTATTGGTGTTTCTCGCACAAGCTGATCTGTTATGTTATAGTTAAGTCAAGTCAAATCAAGAAGATAAACATTGGTTAAACCATCGAAGTTATTGGTGAACATATCTAAGTACTATGGTACGTAACCAAAAACTTGGTGAACATAACCTATAATTTGGTTGATGACATCATTCAAAGAAAATATAATATTAACTTAAGGATATTATTTCATTGACCTCAAAGAAATGTTTCATAGGTTGAGATTTCAAGGAAATTTCATTGAATCAAGGAAACTTTTTCTCTCGGTGCAGTCACATCCCGCGCACGCGGTATACGTATACAGCGTATGCTCGATGCCGCGTATTGACTCTTCGAGAAGAAGGCGTCAATTACGACGAGAAGCGCGCTCGCTCTCGAGTTGACAGAGGAGGCGAGTCGATTGGTGGCCGCGCGCGGCATCGCGCCGAAATAAATTAATCCGGCAATTAAGCGCCGTCCCCGAAATACCGAGCGAGCATGCGCACCGACGGGACGCGTATGTGACGCTCGCGCGGTGATTCGCGAGTGAGAGAGGGAGAGAGAGAGAGGAGCCGAGGACAAAAACCGGTCGACCGCGAGACGCGCCTTTGGCTACCACGGGGATGAGCGTCTTCGACTCTGCCAGAAGCGGGCGAATCCCGGCGCGCGGCTTCTTGTGTTCATGTTCCTCGCCGCTCGCCGCAGTCGTCGGCCCGCCGTCGCCGAACCGCATACACACACTCGTCGTTTTACGTTCCTCGGTGCACGTGGTGTGCGTGCTCGACAAGGAGAGCAACGTACCATGGGCGTTCTCGTGCTCGAGGCGCAATGTAGGCTTCGCGGCCAAGTTCGCCCGACGCTGTTCCCGCCTGCTGCTCTCGCGAGCCGAGGCCCGCGGCCCGGCAGCCGCGGCCAACGGAACGTGCGACTCCCCAGCACACATCACTCCTTTCTCTCTGGTTCGTTATTGACCGGCGAGCTGTAGGTGCCGACGCAAAATGCAATTCGCGCAGGAAATAAAGTATGTGTCTGTGATACGAAGGTGAGAAGAAAATCGGATTAGTTTGACTGCCACCTGATTAGTTGAGTTGCCGTTTGATTAGTTGGGTTGCCGTTTGATTAGTTGGGTTGCCATCTGATTAGTTGAGTTGCCGGTTGATTAGTTGGGTTTCCATCTTATTACTTGGGTTGCCATTTGATTAGTTGGGTTGCCATCTGATTAGTCGCGTTCCCAACCGATTTTTTGGGTTGTCATATGATTAGATGCGTTGCCATCTGATCAGTTGCGTTGGCAACCGATTTCTTGGGTTGCCATCTGGTTAGTTGGGTTGCCATCTGATTAGTTGAGTTGCCATCTGATTTGTTGGGTTGCAGTCTAATTAGTTGGGTTGCAATCTGATTAGTTGGGTTGCCATCTCATTAGTTGGGTTGCCATCTGATTAGTTGGGTTGCCATCTGATTAGTTGGGTTGCCATCTGATTAGTTGGGTTTCCATCTGATTAGTTGAGTTGCCATCTGATTAGTTGTGTTGCTATCTGATTACTTGGGTTGCCATTTGATTACTTGGGTTGCGATCTGATTAGTTGGGTTACCATCTGATTAGTTGAGTTGCCATCTCATTAGTTCAGTTGCCATCTGATTAGTTGGGATAACATCTAGCCAATTGAGTCAGATTTGTTTGGTTGACGCAAAATCTGATTAATCGGGACAACGTCTAGTCGATTATGTCGGGTTCGTTTAGTTGGCCTAAAGTCTGAATGGTTGGTACTGAATAAGTAATTGGATTCATTCATTCTCGGATACTGATGCAAGTTCGTTGAATTCAGTAATTTTTACTGGACGGAGCAGACGTCATTTCTCTCTTCCGGCTCGTTGTTGACCAACGAGCATACCAGGCGTCGAGACAGAATGCAATCCATTCGCAAGGTAAGTATAACGATGACAAAAAAACGGGGGAGAATTGAAAGAAGTCTGCGAAAGAGATAGTGGTCCGGCGGGTGTTTCGGTGGGAAAAAGAGTGTCAGAGTCACCGGGCCCGCTGACATCACGCGGGATGATTCTTAAGTCAGGAAAATAATAATAGACATGAGTCGAGCTCACCAGCGCGCGAGGATCATCCGCAAGGGACAGAGAAACGAATAGACGGTGAATCTAGGACTCCGGTTATCCTTGAGCCGTGTAACACCTTCAACGTCACAATCAGCGGAGATGATTAATCATTGGGTATCATGGATTTATCGGCGTTTTTTTATCTGTGGTATTTATTTTCTCAGAAATATCACTAGTCGAGCTGTCAGCTTGTTACAAGAATCCTTCGAAGCAAACGACGCAAATTTTATTGTTTACTAGGCTAATCACACCTGAAAAACTTTTCGCCAAAATCGACCTCAGAAATATTTTTTTCAAAATATCGACTTTTAACCTATACCATCGTTCTCAAGTCGCATGTTCTACCCCCAAAAACACTGGTTACTAACCTTTCTTAATCGATTTTGAAAAAAATATTTTTTTGGCGACGTTTTTTCTGTCAGAAAGCGTAGATCCGGCTCCGGGCCTAAAATCGCCAGAAACGACCCCAACTTTTTTTTTTTCAAAATATCACCAACAATTAGTCAATCAATTTTGCGCTACTGCGCTCTTCTAAAGCTTTAAAAGGTTACGGGTGCTGCCCCGCCTGTCCTCTTATCAAATTTTTCACATTTGACACCAAACTGATTTCGTTTATCACGGACTTGTCTGGCAACCAATCACAGCTCTAATAGTTTGCTAACAATGCATTCCCTTACTCATGACCTTTTTAAAAGAGGGACTTCAAGTAATTCGCTAAAATTATCGTTCATTAAAAATAAGTTCTTATTTAAAAAAAAAACGTAAAAAATTGCACCATTTTTAGTAGTCTTCGTAATAATAAAAAAAATCAATTCACCATATTCCCATTCATCAAATACCGTTAATTCGAACATTGAGTTTCAATTATTCCTTGATCCCAGTTTGCAACTCATCTCGGTGCTTTGTCGAGGAACAGGACGAGAATCAACAGCCGCAGAAGCACAACGACTACCGGACGACGAGTCAAATATCGTTCGTACGTATAGAGGACAATTGACTCTGTGTGTTTCGCAGATAATCAAAGCCCCATTGTTCCCGCGAATCTTTTCAGGGTTCACCGTACGTATCGCTTTACAATATACTCGCCGCGCTGGGGTCAATTGAGCGAAGTTTTATTTAAAGCCTCCCGGCCGGCAGATAGCTGGTCATTAGGCTTTTGCTCCGACGCTCGCGCGCCGCGTGTATCGTTCTGCACACTCGCGCGCGAATAGCACGGACATACTAAGTCGGAGTAGCGGGACCGACATCCTGCGAGCAGAGTTATATTGGAACCGGGTCTAAAGCTGTCCCGACCGGAAAGGTAAGACAAGAAGGATCGTCTCATCGCACGCTAATCCATACGCATTCGAAGCGAGACTTCAAACTCTCATCTCTTCTACTTTGTCTGCCTCGGCGTCTCTCGACTTCACGATCTCATGCTACTCGGTCGCACTCTTCCCACCAACATTGCCCGAAGTCATTTAGCTTAACAAAATTAATGTCATTAATATAAATCAATTAAATTACTCCTGTTAAATATATCGATTTGAATCGATTAAACTTCGTTCAATTAACGAAGCTGTAACCCCTAATTCGCTTCGCCGATTCCCAAGAACTCACGCGTTATCATTTAATTGAATAATAATAAATTGAAATAAGAAAAAAATAAATAAAAACTCGCTGCGCGACCTTGACCTATTTGGTAGGAAACAATTGAGGCTATTTCGGGTGTTTATCTCGACGAGGCGACACCCACCGTCGAAAAAGGCGATCGTCTGTCGCCCACACGGTGATCAAAACTGATAATCCCTGTGTCGACGAATTTAATGTGGAGTATCTATCCGCACCGGAGTTTTAAAGATATATCGCGACATAGCGTCAGTTTGGAACGCAAATGACATTAAAAGCGAGTGTCTCAATGACGGTTGAATTTCTACCATTCGTCGTATCATTTATGTGGAAGTAGACAGAGGTTTCTATGAATAAACAATTTTCTGTTTAATAACAGAAAATATATTTAGCGGTGGAATTTTTCTTATTATTCTTACCGACGTTCTCCATTTTCCCAGTCCATTTTGTTAAAAAAATCTATTACATATCACGGCGAAAGAGAGATTCTTAATATTAAACTTTGTAGTTTTTATAAAACTAGGGCAATCACACGCGCTGACGCGCGTGCCTAAGGGTCTTTTCGCCAAACCTCAGAAATCTTTACGCGAACTTAGAAATATATTTTTTCAAAATATATACTTTTAACCTATACCATTGTTCTCAAGTCGCATATTCTACCTCCGAAGATACTGGTTACAAAACCTTTTTATTTGATTTTGAAAAACATGGTGCGGCCTTCTTTTTGCTATAAACCTTTAAAAGTCGACTAATGTAAAATATGATATCAAACTGATTTTGTTTACCACGGTCCAATCACCAATCACAGCTCGAATAGATCGCTAACAATGAATTTCGCATTTGTCCCTTGCGGGAAAATGGACAGTACGTAACGAGTACGTAACATCCCTCATGATTTTTTTAAAAGTACGATGTATTCGAAATTACTTCAATTTCATATCTCATTTGTGTATTAAATATAAAAAAAAAGACCAGTTTACGTAATAGAGATTCCGTGGCTTGTAATGGAAGCTCACATTAAATATTTTTAAGTCTTGTACAAAGTACGAACGAGACGAGGTCATGGAAGGGATGAAAAACGAAGGAATGGAAGCGCGAGGACGGGGAAGACCCCTTTCTCATTTCACTTAGGCGGGATCTCAGCGACCGCGACGACCACTACGCACGTTAATGACTAATTATTATTGACGCGAGTGGAGGCAACGGAGAGGAACCGACGGGGCGAGGGAGAGAGAAAGAGAGACGGACGAGCAGCGATGTGAACTCATCGGGAGCTCAATGCCACGCGGGCGGCTCTCGTTCACCGTCCTGTAATTTCAGTCTGACTGTGGAGAACGAACGTGCCGCGCCTCGCCAGGTACTACCGAGTCTTTCGCTATAGCGATGACGCCAGCGTCGCCGGAGATCGAGAAACCAACAGCGGGGCAGCAACACGCGTCGGTCGTTCGCGTCGCGCTTGTCCTTCGAGCTCGCGTTACACTTACGCCCGCGCGGCGGCCGCGCGAGAAGAGTAACAGTAGTGCAACTACAGTGCGTCCTCGGCTATTTAAGGTAGTTCTAGCGCCAAATATTCATTTCGCATAAATTCGAGGAAAATGGGAGAAAATGGCAAAGACTTCTCGATGGTCTACAAAACCTGAAAAAATGCATGCACGTTAAAGGTACTGAAAAGATTAATTTTGCATAATAATATTTCTAAAATGTTATTAACAAATTGATGAGAAAAAATGGTGTAACAAATATTTCGATGACCTAAGTTTTTTTTTTATGAAAATGATTCCTTCGTTTTTCTGAATACTTATGAATTTTTTCAGATGTTTAGGTACTCTTCGAAATTTGTACATATTTTCCATATAAAAAAAATACAAGTTTCAAAGAGTACTTAAAAATCTGAAAGAATTCATACGTATACAGAAAAACGAAGAAATCGTTTTCGTAAAAAAAAACCTGGGTCATCGAAATATTTGTTCAACAATTCTTTTTTCATCAATTTGTTAATAATATTTTAGAATTATTATTACGGAAGATTAATCTGAAAAAAATTATTATTACGGAAAATGAATCTTTGCAGTACCTCTAATGTGCATGCATTTTTTCAGATTTTTAGACCATCGAGAAGTCTTTGCAATTCTTTCTCATTTTTCTCGAATACCATAATGAAAGTCCGGTCCATCCGACGAAGCGACCCATAACGCGTTTTCAACCTTCTCTCGTTGCGACCCGGAGACGAAAGGATTCCCATTCGGCGTGACGATTGCTTTGCGCACACCAAAAAAATTCGAGGAGTACGTCAAGTGTTGACAAATATTTCGCTGGATATGACGAAATGATTATTAGTATTACCAAATTGAAGTTGAGCGAGAGATGATTTAATATGAAATATTAATGCGAGTTAATATTTCATATTAAATCATAAATATGTCTTATTAAATCAATTGGTAATAAATTGCAAAACAAGATTTAGCTGAACTATAACGTGTCGACGATAACAAAAATATTTATCTCGTCATATCCAGCGAAATGATAAAATTAGCTCCAAGTCGGCACGGCCGACTGGAGGAATCGATAACTCAAGGAAAGTCGATTGGCTCGGTGCAGCCAGCTGGAATGGAAATCTTGATTGGCCCGGCCGAACGCGATTGAAAATTTGCGACGATTAAATGGGCCACCGAAATGCCTCTGGGCGATTAAGCTCGACTAAGCAACTTCTCTCTACCAATCAGTGGACCAAATTTTCCACAAATATTTTTCACGCTCTATTCCAATTAACATTTCTTTCTAACATTATCTATATAGAGAGCGATGGCAAAAAATTGCGTGGCCAATCCTTCCACCGAGGGTGAAATATTATATACAAGGACGTCACGCAAACCCCAAGCGGAGTTCTCACAATCAGCCGGCAGTGGAATAGAGAAGGCAGGCGAGTAAGCCTGTCTATTCTGTAAGTACAGAATTAATGCTAGCGCTGTGCGCGCGGCAAGTCACTCGGCTCGGTGGCAACAGGCCGCGGTTGCGCGGCTTCTGGACGAGAAGAAGTCGTCGACAAAGTGCGCGCGTAACGCCACGAGACTGCTACTCCGAGGTTAGAACGACGAGGGAAGAACGAGGGCTGCCCCCCTCCCCCCCCCCCCCCCCCCCCCCGCCGTGTATAATTTACACGAGAAGAAATTATGCGTCCTTTTTATTAAGTCGTTACCACGGCTGATGGACACACAGCTCGCAGACCGCGCGCACGGTGAGTTCTGCGTGCTCAGAGTTCAACGGTCAGACATGCGTTTCTCCTTTACCGATGCCTACAGTGTTGCACCGTTGCGCCTCCTTGCATCGTTCTCGCGTTATTTATGCAATTTCATGCACCAGCCAACGTATGTCTATTAGATATATGTATGTATGGGGGGTTTCCTTTTTTTCTTTTCAAGGTTACATTTATATGCTACATCCGATGAGGGAAATAAGATGAGCATGTATTTTAGGTTAGAATGAAAAAAAAAAAAAAAAAAATGAAAAAAAATGTTTGGTGGTTTTTGTTTACTGCTTGGAAAACGATTACTCAAGATGCATTTCGAACTCTATAATTTGTGCGCCGTAATCCACTCACACTACCTGCGCACACAGCGCAAGTTTGGGGTAAGGATGACACCGCTGTACGCACTATGAGTCAATGAGACAATTTTTAACTAAACGACTAACCGACTGGTACTGAAAAACGTTCAAATATCGACTTTTGGCTTATGGAATCGTTCCCAAAACCGATGACGAGTTGGACATTCTCTTTTTAAAAATAATATCATAGTCCCCGCAGCGCCATGTAGAACTGATTATCTATGATAGTTCCAATCGCTCCCCGAAGAGATCTGTAAGTTAACGTTTCGTTTTTTCGATCCGATGACAACTTTCGATCGTGCAGTCACATTTCGGGTAAAAAATGAACATAACTTTTAATGTAAAGTATATATGGGACAAATCATACCAACTGTTCGAACGGAAAAACCTCACCTTTCTCAGTCAGGTTCGTGATTTTTTATGTTATTCTTTGACAAAAAAAATAAAAAAATGGATTAAAAACACGTAGAATTTTTTCAGATTTTTTATCAGCCTTTTTATTATTGATATTTAAAGAAAAAAACGCAATTTTTTTTAAATCTGAGAAAATTCTGTAAAATACTACAACAAAGAACAGCATTTTTGGTCGACAAGCAAGAGTGGAACAACATCTTTTTCTATCTTTTTTGTATTTTACGATGATTTTTATACACCTATCAAGTCGTGTATTCTACCCTGGCTAACACAGGTTTCTAACCTTTTTCCAGCTGTAAAAAAGTAATGTTGTCGACATTTTTGACGCTCCACCTCGTGGATCCGAGTTCAGATCTTAAAGTGCCGAAATCAACACCGCAAAGTGTTTCTCGACAACGAAATTCGCGTTTCTGTTTCCACGTCTCTTTTCTCGCTAACTCGAGTGGCGTGAAAATAATCGCCGACGCAAATATCAAATCAGCCGAGCATCTTTTTCTCAATTATAAAATCACGATTGAGATATACGCCGGCGCAGGACGAATGAAATAAACACACTAACGGTGTACATTGCGAAACCGCCGCTGGGTCTTCACGCGAGGTCGCGGACAAGTCCGTCAATACAAACCGTCTCCTCGTCCGTGTAATCTTCGGCGAATCTCTGCCACTTCGCTTTTTTTTTCTCTTTCACTCAATCGCCTCGAACGGTTTATAATCCCTCCGGAATAAATTTCTATCGTCCGGTTACGCTCCGAGATTACTCACATACGCATAACGATGAGCGCATCGCGTCGACGGACACCTCTGACCTTGGAGCGTCGCCGCAGCGCCGGATCCTCCACGGATCAGCGTCCACACGTAAGGCGTACAGAAGACTTACCTGGAAAAAAGTAAAAGAATACAATTAGCATGACGAGACTCGTGTGAACATCTTTGATTTCAAGAGAGAGATAAAGAGAGAGAGACTTGATATACCTAACATCGCGTGCATACATTTTCAAAAAATACACAGCCCATATATAGGCGAAGAAAGAGCAGAACGGGACGCATAAGCGAAAAATCGTTTTATGACGATGACGAAAGTGTATTTCTGTTGCTTTTCACCCAAAAATTCGATTCCAATCATCAATTTTGAGTGTCGGCAAAAAAGGAAAAATGGGGGGAAAAATAGGACAAACCCCTAAATTCGGCAGGTCGTGTTTTTTTTACAGGATGATACACCATGAGTCATGATTACATTAAAAAAAATTTAATAAAAAAGATTAAACATTTTTAAGGTGACTTTTAAAAAGCCAGATTGCTTAAAATGATCAAAATGATTTAAAAAAATGATATTCCGCTTAGTTGCGTTGAAATATATCGTATAAACGCGATGATTTTCCCGAAATCGAGATTTGTCCCATTTTGCCCCGCAAAATAAGTGAAACTGAAAAAAACACTGTCCCGTTCTGCCACGCTGTCCCATCTTGCCCCACCTACCTCTATATCCCTCTATATTATTCTCGCGAGAAGAATCTCGCGTAACGGTCAAACGAGTTTTTTTTATCGACGTCTTATTAACCCGCGTACATACATACAAGTTTTCGCGCCAGGAGGAAAAAGTTTTTGCGTATAATTTTCCACGCTGCGCACGAGATAATTCGACGAGGGCGTCGCATTACCGTTTTCTCTATATCTCCAGTCACAGTCGATTGAATAGATACTCGCGCATAATTGCTTTATGAACACGACGTTAATAACCCCCTCCCGCTGTCGCATCGACGATAGATATATATCTGACGATCAGGATTTATGAGCGGCGCGTGATTCTCTCGTTACCCGCGCGCGACTTTTCCATTGACTCACATATCGCATTTCATTGACTCGGCGGACTTTTACCTCCGAGCGAGCGAGCGCGCAGCCGTATAGCGCGTGTGGCCTGTTATATTCTCATTCCCACGAGCGTTCCTCGAATCAACTTAATATTGGACCTGGGTTGACGCAACCCGCGGGCATAGAAACGCGCGGTCACACGTCCCGCTCCTGTCGTGTGTGTACAAAGCGAATGAGCGAGGGAAAGAGAGAGAGAGAGAAAGAGGGAGGGAGATCGTGCCGCGCGGACGGGGGACAACGAAAGTCAAGTCCACTCGTTAATCTAGCCTGCAATCTGTGACATAACGAGGATCGTGAAAAGTGGCGTCGTCGAGAAATGCGGTGGAACGGGAGGAAAAGAAAATTCCATACCCGCGATGCTGCATACCGATTGGCCTGCGAGCCGTTACCGCCAATTCGCACTTGAATATTTTTATACTCGCGGTTAACGGGACCTCGAGTGTCCGCCGGCCGCGCGCGCGGTGTAACCGATAACGGTTATTGGTATTCGGATATTAAAGGAAAATTGATTTCTAAACGAGGCTACAGCGGCTGACGATAAACCGAGAGGAATATCGGTTATTATGAGCGTAACGGGTTGACACGAGCAAACGATAATCTTTAATCGAATAAAATCCGTGTCGTTTGGGCCTTTGTCCCGCTTCGTTGCGGAGCGCGCGCTGTCGCCGGGCGAGAATGTAAACAAAGCGCGACGGTCGGCGACGACGCTTCGCACGCCCTTCCACCGTCTTTGTCTCGCTAGTCCGCAGTGTCCGCGGCGCCTCGGTCACGCGCAGGCATCTCGCACGTCTCAGCGCGTATATCGACACATCATTTTCCGCAGTCATTTTTCTTTCTACTGGCAAAAAGTCGACTCGAGGCGCGTTATTTATTCGCGCAACGTTTTTCCCACACGCGGAACAAGTAATTTTTTCCTTCGTTTTTTTTTTCTCGCACGACGGTTCAGTCAACTTTGCATTCAGCATCGTCTATTTACGTCCGAATGTATAATTAGACGTGTATCCAAAAAAACAAGCCAAAACGCGCATTCCACGGCCATAATCTCGCTGCGCATGCGCGAACGAGAAGAAAAAGAATCTTGTCCATCAGTAACCGCGAGGATGGGAGGAGCCCGAGTACATCGTTCCCATACACACCGAGGGAGCTCCTACTCCCCCGTCCCGGTCGCTATGCTGATTACTAACGCACCGAGCGCAATCAGAGTGTAATGACACCGGCGAAAACGATAAACACGAAGCGCGCATCATCCTACGCGAAGCACGTTCGTTTGATGCGCGCTCTCCACGAGACGAAGGGGGAGTGAGGCACGTCGCTATTACACATACACACGTGCATTTAGGCTCGCGTCCGTGCGGGCCGCGCGAGCCTGCGCGAAGCGCAGAGAGTTCACCGGGTCGTAAAGATCTCGTCGAGTTTCTCGCCAATTTCAATTTCTTTCGTCGGGAAGCCTCTCCGCCTCTCTCTCTCTTTCTCTCTCTCTTTCCCTCTCTTTCTCGGACAGAGAGAGAGAGAAAGAGAGACACAGCCACACGCAATCTTACACATATCCGTCTAATCTACTTAGCGTCTCCATTAGGCGCACGTGCAGCGCACGAAGGAAAATCGCGGAGGGGCCTGGCTCACTCATAATGAGGCACAAATACTCGTGTGGCGCGTTATATCAGCGCACGCATATAATAGTACCGCGGGCTGGCATGATATACGCATGCGCCACACGCGCGTCTCGCTAGCTCCGCGCCCTTGCGTGCGTCGATGCGTGGATTCATGCTCGCGCGAATAATGTACCTACATGTCTACATATATGTATGTACAAGGGATGGTGCACGCGGGTACGTTAGCACGACGGGCAAAAAAGCAGAAAGCAATCAAGCACGAGAGCGGACGGATAAAAAAGGCCCCGTAGTAAATAGTAAATAGTGTATGTATGTATAGTACATGCGAGTTCTCGATATGGCCGTGGTATAAGGTCAGGGTGTGCTCTTGGGCGCGATGCTTCGACCGAGCCAAAGCACATCATCGCCTTCAGCGGTGATGCGCAGCAACGCCGGCGGAATACACGTAGCGCGCGGCGCTCGTGCGCCGCCGCCGCCGCCGCCGCCGCCGCGCAGCGAGGGTGCGCGGGAGCGAGCGAGAACGTGCGCAGCCGCGCACGGGAGAAGCAGTGGGACCTGCGCCGAGCGCGCGGAGACGAGAAGCCTGGAGGAACGCGCGCGGAATCCCATTACACGTCGATGCACCGGCTCGGGAGTGCGTTATACGCGCCCCTGTTAGCCGTGTATGCTCTTGCGGTTCGGCGCGAGACGACCCCCTTTTTGCGATGCCCGACGCATTTTTCCGACGCGCGTCGCGCGCATATATTGTAGCGAGATTGCTGGGTAATAGGTGGTTACTATATATCGTTTCGCTAAATGACCGTCATTTTTCGTGGATGGTTGTCCCGTGTTATTTTCGAAAATGTTGCGAATCCAAATCGCGATTGTTTTTTAAATACTTGAACTCGGATATGGGTTTTATGTATAAGATGGAATCGTTGTTTCGTTATTATTCAAATGTAAGCGAATATCTTGTTTTCACATATGTCGACGAACGAACATTACGTGTAAAAGGGTTGCAGTGAAATTATCACCTATTACGCGTAAAAATAACCGCACACGTGATATTCGATCGTTCGCCATACTCGTCGAATAAATTATTTATCAATGCAAATCGAAATTTGTTATTCAAAATATTTTCACGCGGATTCCTCTGCTGCGTGTGTGGAGTTAAATCGTTACGTGCCTTGTGAATGATTAAATACGCTTCGCGGCATATTTATCTAATTGCTCAGTTTTCCCGAGTAATTAGTCGAGCAAATTAAACGTTGCATTTATTTACTTCGGTAATTCCTTCGTAAAATGCCGTGCGAAAGTAATTTAAAAAATGCAGTGGAAGAACGTAAACACGTGTAATTACGGACACTTGATAACATTGAAGTTATAATACAGCTAAATAATTAATGAACTGTTACGGGCTAATTATACCGTCGTCGTTAAATTAAAAAATAACTGACACAAAACTCATTGTGCGATAAACAGATAAGGTACGTCTGGTCGAAACGAGGGGGCGCTCGTTTCAGCCGTTGCACAGAGGCGAACTACGCGGTTAGACGTGCGTTGGGCACGGACGCTGAAACGAAAACCAAGGAAACATTATTATTGCCAACCGTTGTCCGACGATCTGGGACCTCCGCGGGCCCCGGAGAGTCGACGGCGAGGATATCCCTCTCGCCAGGAGCAACGACTCCGCGCCGAAGACAAGAGAGGAGATCGGCCATTTCGATTTCTGAAGGCTCGTACCACGCTGACCGCCGCGCGCTACCCCCGAAGACAGAGACGACGATATTTGCATTCTCGACTCCTCGACCTTCGGAATCCGCCTTCGCGATCTTCAAACTCCATTAGCCCTAAGACCCCCGAGTTCCTGCTTCTGTTATCAGAATTTTCATTTAAAAAAAAGAGGAAACAAAAATCACTCCGCACGCTCCGTCAGCGCCCAGCCGAGATGTCCTGTTGGCTTCGGCGAAAAAAAAAAAAAAAAATGACATTCTTAACCTCAGGATAAAAAAAATGATCAGGAAAGCGTTGGATGGAAAATGCGAAAGGCCATGGCCGCGCTGAGTGCATCGCAAAATGCGAACCGCGCTGTAACAGCGGAGCGCGGAGCGAGATAGACGGAGAGAAAGAGAGAGAGAGTGAGAGAGAGCGAGAGACGCGGGAGGAGGGGAGGGCGAACAGTCG
The DNA here is from genome assembly GCA_963932165.1 of Pimpla rufipes. Classification (NCBI taxonomy): domain Eukaryota; kingdom Metazoa; phylum Arthropoda; class Insecta; order Hymenoptera; family Ichneumonidae; genus Pimpla; species Pimpla rufipes. Next base: position 2,245,734 of record OZ010634.1, on the reverse strand, counting down.
CGAGCTCGAATGGTGGCGAGGGCCCGGCATAAAACAAGCTGCCATACATGGGGCGACCGTCAGCTCGGCAGCAACAGAACGCGCTGCTCTGAGAGCCTCCAGGTTATAGCAGGACCAGTGTTGCGACTCGGCGCTGGTAAGGCCCCCACGGAACACGAGTACGGCTCGCCGCTTGAGCGTCTAACGCATAGGCCAGAGGCCCCTGAGCAATATTACTCCCGAGAATAGCGCCCTCTCTGCGTCTCCGTCTTCGCCTCTCTCTCTCTCTCTCTTTCTCTCTCGTTACTCGCGCTCGTTCGCTCTCGCGCCTGCGCCTGCGCGTCGAACCTCCCGAGACGCGTCGGATCCGAGCCCAAACGCGCCCGATCGTGACGAAAAGACACATGTTTCTCTCGGCGTATATCGATCATCGTTATTAGACGCCCAACGCGCGGCGGTGGGAGGCGACCGAGGGAGAAAAATTGGAGATGAAGAAATACACAAATTGCCCATCCATTCATAAGTCAATTTTCAACGCCGCGCGCCGCTGTGCTGTACGGGAGATCCGCGCGGGTTGAGTGATACCGAGTGGCGAGGAGCGGGCAATACAAATGTATGCTCCGGAGGCGCCTCAACGCGGAGCCACATGACTCGGAATCTAATGGACAGTGATCGATTTATGAGCGGATCGATTGGCTGCGGCAGCTGATCCTCTCACTCGCTGATACTGCGGGCAGAGAGAAATGTTGTGGTGCGAGTGAGTGAGTGTGAGTGTGCATGGACGACAATATCACGGCTGCGCGCGGTCGTTTCGACGATTATAAATGGCTGCATAACCGATTTACTTGCCACTCGGCAACGGGTGTCGAGGTCATAATTTACGATTTTTTTCGTCATTGCAAACGAGCCGAGGGTTAATCGGGTTTAAGGAGCGAAAGCGCGCTCGACCCGAGACTCCGCGAATGTTTCAGAGGTTGAGGTCGCCGCCTCGCCTCGCATCTTGATTGGTCGTTCGCTTCGCCCGAGATGTATCGATTATTGCGATTGGACAGGCGAGACGGATAAACGTAACCTACAAATTTGCGTCTCGCTGATTGGCTTGCAAGGCTCGCGCGGAGATTCGAGGCGTTGGGAATGGCTGTATTTTTTTTGAGGGGTGGGGGTCAAAATAGCTAATGACCAAAATAGCGAATCGCTATAATAGCAAACTTCAAAATTATGAACGGTTTGAATCTGGAATGGCCATCATTGTGAAATTCGCTATTTCAGCCATTTGCTATTTTTATCATTCACTATTTTGACCTAAATATTTATCAAAATGCGATTAAAATAGCGAATCATCAAAATATCGAATGACTGAAATTGCGGTTTTCATAGTAATGACTATTCTAGATTCAGACGGTTCATTATTTTGAAATTTCCTGCTTTAGCCATTCACTATTTTGGTAATTAGCTATTTTAACCCCCACCCGTCGTACGGCAATCGCGGTTACTTAAATTTTTCTAATAGATAATGGAAATGAGGAAGAAAGCGACGCGAAGTTTCGGTAAGTGGGGTGTTCGAATGTACAGTCGGCATTCCGCTTGATTGTCGAAAGTCCATTGTTCGCAATTATTTTTTACGAGGCGGTTGATTAATCGTGACGAAGAGCGAGAGCCCGGCTCCCGATGCACAACGAGCAAATTGTACGTCTTCGTGCCGACCGACTTGGATCGATAGATCGTCATGCGCCGGCAACTGGAGCGAGAAATGTCCGTTTTGTGCTCGATGACCCGATTTTCGCTGTTCTCGTCTCGTTTTCTGGAAGCCCCGCGCGGGCCTCTCGATATCGCCACGATCGCCGATTGCAATCCGCTCGGGCGGTGCCTCGACGTATCTCCTTCTGTTCCGAGCGGACGAAGAATTTCGCGATGCGGCGTCCGTCGGTAGCAGCAGCAGCAGCGGCAGCGGACAAATAGCGACGCAGACACTGCGCTCTGCGGTAGCTTCGCAGATACAGCAAAGGACGCGGTCCTTGAAACTCGTCACCCGCAACGCCGAGATTCCGGATCTTCCATTAAAAAGAGGAAAGCAAGAGAGACAGAGAGAGAGAGAGAGAGAGAAAGAGAGAAAGAGCGAGGGCGAAGGAGGGAGGAATCTCGTAGCCTTTCCTTCCGTCGAAAATTCGTGGAAGAGGTGGAACACGGATCTGACGCCTCAATAAACCGTTCGACAAACGGTTCAACGAGAGATATTCGCGAGAGACGGATACACCGGAACAAATTACTCAACAATTTTACTCCAATTCTCAACAGAATTATTATTATTATGGTTATTATTATTATTATCACCATTATCGTCATCATCGTCATCATCATCATTATTATTATTAGTAGTAGTAGTAGTAGTATCATCATCGATACCATTATTTTATTCACATCACCTATATTATTTACTTCTTGTCGTTATCAATTTATTATTTTTACCCGATGTCAGGAGTTAAGGTTAAAGTAGGTATCGTACACAAGTCCTGCGACGTCAATTTTGTCAATTATTGTTGTCGCTTTTTAAAAGATTTTAGGGACTTTTCTTGCAATGCTACAGTCGTGAATATTATCATTATTATCACTTATCATTATTATTATTAGTAGTAGTAGTAGTAGTAGTATCATCATCGATACCATTATTTTATTCGCATCACCTATATTATTTACTTCTTGTCGTTATAAATTTATTATTTTTACCCGATGTCAGGAGTTAAGCTTAAAGTAGGTATCGTACACAAGTCCTGCGACGTCAATATTGTCAATTATTGTTGTCGCTTTGTAAAAGATTTTACAGATTTTTCTTGCAATGCTACAGTCGTGAATATTCGCACTGCGTTAAGTCTTCGGTTTTGTGCACTTTTGGTGGTCGGGCTATGCGCGCGTCTCGAGTCCGTTATCAGAGAGAATTTAGAACGCGATGGAGGAACGTCGAAAATTCTCTTTACCCGGTGCGGTTTGTGCAACGCGAGCGCTCGGTTCCCCGAACCGCGACTCGAGCGGCGAAGGAGCGAGCGAGGAATATACCGCGGATAAGAGTAGTATGCACACGAAGATACTGCGGCTGCAGTATCGCAGTAGTGCACTGCAGGCCAGAGAGCGAGGGGCACGTCGGCCTTTGTGCTTTACGGGCCGTGTACTCACGAGTTCGTGGAGCCCTCGGTTCGATGTGGGTAGGTATTAAGTAACGCTCCCGCTGCTTTCACTGTCGCCTACACGGCCGTTAAATTCCTGTTGGGGTTACCAGGCACGGGAGAGGGAGAGAGAGAGAGAGCGAGATAGGGCGAGAAAGACAGAGAAACGGAGAGAGAACGAGAGCTTCGACTCCAAGTTACAATCTCGATTACGCGAGAATCGAACTCTCTCTCCGGCGCTCTTGTCGGGCTCCGCAGATTGAGGTACCAGTTGTGGACACTGCACCAGTAATGGTCAATATGCACTGTAGATAATCAAACTGTACGAGATGCTGTACTATCGACGCTGGGGAAAAACGTGGTGATAAGCAATTATTTCAACTCTTTTAACGATTCTAACTAAATATGCAATGCAAATATAAAAATAGTCGTGTCGGTGACTATTTTTGGATGTATACTTTTCATGGTCAATATCATCGATTTTTAGTTCTTGCATATTTTATGCGTGCACTCTGAAGACTGTGAGAGTATAAAAAGAAAAACTCAGACGATAGTTTTGAATCTGGAAAAGGTCGAGAAATGTATATGTAATTAATAGTCGCGTCTTAATCAACGTATATTATGGATTCCATTACAGTTATAATGGCCACAACTGGTACAAGTGTCTTATACACCGTTTTCTGTTTCCCATCTGATCTCTTTGATTCTCTAATTTATTTATGAACGCACTCCTCAAAACTATAAGAGCATTAAAAAATATATGTTAGATGAAAATGTTGAACCTGGAATAGGTTTCACATAGAAAAATGTCACATTTGTGTCACTACACATCAAACTGATATTATGGTTCCCATTACTGGTATTGAAATGCCTACGGCTGTTGCGACTGTCTCATAGTGTAATTCCGGATAATATAGACTGGTGCGGTTTGGTGAACTGCGTATTGGTCCACACAGAGAAGCTAAAAAATGTATAACTGCGTACGCTAACGTGTTTTGATGTCAGCGAGGTAATACAGGTGTTAAACCATACTCACTATAAATCTGAACAAGTTACACGAGTTTCCCCGTTTTTCAACTGCAACGTGCATTTATTTAGCTATTAAAAGAGGCGAAAAGACCACATTTAAAACTCGTTTCTTGGGACATCCATGACTCACATCACGTAGTGTGCATATCTTATATTAAAAAGTCCGTAATTCGCGCCAACGTGAGTATTGTTGTCAATCTATTCGAGACTTGATTGGTCGTAGACCGTGACGACCAGCAGTCGTTTAATAGCGCGAAATTTGACAGTTTGTCGCAATTTGACATAAGCGCTGCAGCGCAGCTAACCTGTCCGCGCGCGTGATCGCGCGTTATTATTCCCCTAGTTCTACTATAAAGTAGCTGAAAGTAGCTGAAAGCGGGGCCACTAGCTCCAGTTGTTGACTTGCGGGAGCCAAAACAATTAAAAAACGATGGACCACCCGACATTCGATAATATGCATAACCTTTATAGATAACAGAAATTATTTTATATTATGATTTCTGTTATCCTTCTGAAGCCTGCCAAGTAACCAATCATGAAAAATAAAATGTGCAAATTGAATACAGCTTCACGAAGAATGCACCGATTTCCCGGAATTGGTGCTTTGGGGGCTTCTAAATCTACCTGATTTTTTTTCATGTATGCTGAGTTCGCAAAACGTGTCGAATAATGATCGATCAATTTTTAGGGGGTCCACATTAATCGACTTGGGTGTGGTTCACATTACTAACGCTCGAAAGACCTGCGGGTCTACTGCGAGTCTAGACCACCGCACAACGACCGCGAAACAAACATCTTAAAAATATTTCAATGCCAGGCCTCCGTAGTGTGAGTTCCCGGGAATTTATTCCTCTGCCGCCACAGTTAAGATTCGTCTTCAGAAGTATAGCAGATACAGACTATAACGTTCCGTTGGTCCATATTCCCCGAACCTACACTACCTCGTTTTCGTCCTCCCGTCTCACCCCATCTCGTCGTTCGCCAGCCTCCCGGGTCTACGACTCGACTCCTCATTTCCCACCGCCGCGCGAGTCCCGGCTGGACCCTGACCTCGCGCAAATTTCACGCATAACCCAAGAGGCAAAATGATGGGGGTCGCCCGCGCGGACGGTTCGGCTTCGCGGAAGCGAGCCGATCTGCATATCAATCAATTACCGCGCGACCCACACAACGCGACAGCCTCGAGAAATTCGCAAGGCGGATTTCTCGAGGATCCTCATGGACAATTAATTGCCGAGTGTTAATGAACCGTCGCGGGGTGTTCCGTTTACCTGGTCGTCGAAAATCTGAAAGAGGGACACGTGGAAAGTAGAAGGTGGGCAAAAAAAAAAGAAGCGAAACGATAAATGTAACGAGAGACGAGGACGAGGAGGAGGAGAAGGAGGTGGTGGAGGAACGTGGAGTCGCGAGACGAGAGAGAATCGCGGCCAACGTGCCTCCCGAAGCGTCTGCCGGCCGACGCGCCGACAATGAACAACCTTGAATTTAGCAGAGCGGAAACGCCCGACCGTGTCTCTAACTACTTTCTCCGGCAGCGGCAACGGCAGCGCGGGGCCGCTCGCACCCGAGTATCGCCAGGATCTAGGCGAATAGGTGCGAAGTTAACGCCGAGAGAGAAAAAGAGACGGCGGGCAGAGGCGGAGGAGGCGAGAACGCGAGCGCTCGCTCGCTCGCTCGCTCGATATATACACAACCGCCGCGCCGCGGTCTCTATACCGAGGTTTACACACGAGATACGTATGTATGGCAACTTTCATGACGCAACGGTACAGCATAACCCACTTCCGCCGTGAGCGCGCGCGTAGCCAACGAGCGTTCATTCACTGTGCTATATAGCGCGCGAGAAAACACTCGACGCTCTCGTTCGTTGCAACGATATTACACACTATTAAGTTGCGTGTCCCACTGCGCGTGCTCGCCGCGCGACTGCGGGGTCATTGAAGCCACTTTTCCAGGCTCCGGAGAACCGAGAATCGTTCCTCGGTCTCCCGTGTGCGGTACACGCACCGAGAGAAAAAGTTTGCTTGATTCCAAAGACATGGGTGGATTGAATTTTTTTTTTTTTTTCATTGAATTCACTGACATATTTCTTTGCACTTCAAAGACATGATGTCCTTGATTCAAAGAAAAGATATACTTAAGGATGTGGGAGCGCGAAGTATTCAATTCGCATAAAGTGCAATTCGAGAAAAGTGCAAGAGAATTGCAAACACTTCTCGATGGTCTGAAAATCTGAAAAAATGCATGCACACTAAAGGTACTGAAAAGATTAATTTTGCATAATAATAATTCCAACATTTTATTAACTAATTGATTTAAAAAAAATGGTTTAACAAATATTTCGGGGACCCAAGTTTTGTTTTGCATGAACATGATTCCTTCATTTTTCTGTGTACGTACGCATTTTTCAAGATTTTTTATCTTATCTTTGAAATTTGTACATATTTTCCATACAAAAAAAAACACAAATTTCAAAGATTAGATCAAAATCTGAAAAAATTCATACGTATACAGAAAAATGAAGGAATCATTTTCATGCAAAAAACTAGTTTGTTAAACAATTTTTTTTAAATCAATTTGTTAATAATATTTTGGAATTATTATTATACAAAATTAATCTTTTCAGTACCTTTAGACCATCGAGAAGTGTTTGCAATTCTCTCGCACTTTTCTCGAATTTATGCAAATTGAATACTTCGCGCTCCCACATCCTTAACGCCACCCGGTCTGCCAACGTTTGGCGCGTTCGCGATAGTCGTATTGGTGTTTCTCGCGTGAACTGGTCTGTTATGTTATGGTCCAGTCAAGTCAAATCAAGACGATAATCATTGGTTAAACCATTCGAGTTATTGGTGAACGTATATAAGTACTATGGCACGTAACCAAGAACTTGGTCGACATAACCTATAATTTGGTTGCTGCGATCATTCAAAGAAAATATAACATCAACTTAAGGATATTATTTCATTGACGTCAAAGAATTATGTTTCATAGGCTGAGAGTTCAAGGAAATTTGATTGAATTAAAGAAACTGTTTCTCTCGGTGCGATGGGCGGGAATTGCTCAGCCAATTGCGTTTATCGCTTTTTCGAGGATAAGTCGGGCTTATTTTGGCGGAAAAAAACGTCCCAAGGTCAAGGACGTTACGCTCGGTTTCTATCGGGTCGCGCTGAGTCTTGGTATAAATACGTCCCTTGATTGTGAAACAGACTCGACGGTACGTCGGACGTCGCGTTAGGATTTCTATTTGCTCTCACGAGTAACACGCGACTCATGCGTTACCGAAAAATCATTCTAACTCGTCTGTCGAAAGATCGGCTCGACGATTATTTCGGTGGCTAACGGTCCGAGGTCTTTGATGGCCACGTCAAGGCGCCTTAATGTGAATTAAAGAAGAATTTTTGTCGAGAACAGAATTCCATCGAATCGCTGGTATTTTTGTGACGCCCAGGCGATACTCGAGGACCCTTCGGCCGCGGTTTTCACTTCGACTCTCAGCCGGCTTCGCGCTCGATATTTCCCCGATTCTCGCGACCGTTTAGCGCACCGAAGCTCCGCGATGTGCGTGCGCGGCGTCGCATTATGCCACGAACCAAAACAAAGAGGGGGAAAAAAAAACAACGGATAGGCGCGCGCGGCTTTTGGGATCAAGTTCAAAAGGATACGGCACGTGAAGCCCTTGGAATCTCGGGCATCCTCTCGCGATCTCTTTCCTCGAATAGACCCGGGGAGCCGAAGCTCCGAGACACGATTCCGCACTATATTCCTCGTATTATTATACTAGATCGAGGCGGGATTGCCGGCTCGGCGGACCCACCAGGCCGAACCGAGAAGGTGTATTTGAAATTCGATACGAAGGCATAGACGACGGAGAGGGCGAGAGACAACAACGAAGGAGAGAAAGAGTGTGTGTGAGAGAGAGAGAGAGAGAGAGAGAGAGAGAGAGAGAGAGAGAGAGAGAGAGAGAGAGAGAGAGGGAGAGAGTCAAAGAGGGAGAGGGAGAAAGAGGTGTGGAATGTTCGAAGGGTTCGGACGCCTGGCCACGGAGTTACTGGAGCATGGCCCGTTGTTCTCTGGTAGCGCGAGCGCATGCGCCCTCTCTCTCTCTCTCTCTCTCTCTCTCTCTCTCTCTCTCTCTCTCTCACTCTCTCTCTCTCTCTCACTCTCTCTCTTGGTTCTTGTTCTCGGTTCTCGCGAACGTAGCAGCACCAGCAGCCTCCTGTGTACAAACTCGCGGTGCATCGATATCGAAGAGCCAGTTCAATGAGACCGAGAGGAAGGGCTTTGTGCTGGTACAAGTGCCGAGGGAGTTCCAGAGAGAAATGGACCGAGAGCCACCGTAGACAGATAGATGCAACGGAGAAATCGAGTTTCTCTCGCTCGGGGATAAAAGCGAGAGGGATCGGAACTGTAGGCGGGCAGCCGGGAAGAAGAAGACGACGAAGAAGAAGAAGAAGAAGAGCGAGAGTTCGATTGGTCACGAATTCTTAGTTTTCTGGCAACATTCCCTTTCTTTCTCGCTGTACGGCAAAATTATTTGCCGATGTTCATTGCCCGTATCCACTCTTCACGCCCACCGCACTCGCGTCAGTTGCGAGATATTCTGTTGATTTGTTTATTTTAGCATTGATAGTCAGTCATTTTTTGGTTTTAATTTTTTTTAAACATGGTAATTCGACCGGATTGAGATGACGTCGTAGTTCATTTTTCGGTCTTGCAACGAATCTGTAGAAAAATTCGTGGATCTGAAAAGAAAAATTGTCGAAGATGCAGATTTTTGTAAACATTTTTTTTTAAATCTTTCTTTCAATAAATTGCGAAATGTAAATAATGGGAGGTGCGATTGACGGTAGCGGCTAGTGTGAATCACACGTTTCTCCACTGTAGCAGCAACCGCTGTATCCACATCTCCGGTGCAAGTGTGTCAGCGTCCTTTTTTTCGTTAATTCGGCCTCAACGGGGCATCGGTTGACGTCGCTTATCTCTAAACGAAAACGGGACTGCTTCGAAAAATTGCGCAACGCGAGGACGCGGGGAGGAGAGTCAGCAGAGTTCGGCGTCAATTCCGAAAAACCCCGGCGGCATAACGGGATAACCAGGCGCCCGTGTCCGACGAGAGGTGTCAAAAGAATTCCGAGTTTTCGGCTGACTGTCTCGTGTATACGTGAATCCCTCACGTATTCGGTTTTAATTCTCCACGTTGAAACAGGCGGATTCTTTTGAAACACGAAAATAGGTCAGTTCCGTTTGTGGAAATACCACCCGAATATTTCACACTAAGGTGCAACCGAGTTATCTGAGCTGCAATTTGCATCGCCTTGAACCCTGTTCCAGCTGTGAAAAAATATTTAAATTCACTTTTATTTCTCGACTAAACGCGACTATCATTTTTTTAATCTTGAATTTAATTAAAGAAAAAAATAATCATAATGGCAAATTTAATTAAAATTCAGAGAATTTTTGGCCCGTCCGTGTTTCTGTGGATATATACAGATTGGAGGCGAATAACTGGGATGCTGGGCGACTGCCGTTCGCTGTTCCCGATTCCGATGCCCGGGCAGATCCTCCTGACCGGACTGCGAAGCTGTCGAGAACAGCCTAAGGGAAGAATATAGGTTCTTTTAGGTTCTGAGAATCGGAAGGTTACACCTCCGTGGGCAGACCAGTCGCTGTCTCCTCTTGGCTGACTGGGTCGAGCCATACCAAGAGTCGAGCCGGTATACACTGGAGGAGAGAAGATCTTCAGCCTCCTGGTCGGTGGCCTCTTGGTACTCGGATCTAGGGTTGTTCACTACAGGCCGTAACCACTTCGCCCCTACTCGAAGCGCACAGATACGACGCCATATCCGAGATCTCCCGCTACATACGCGCACTATCACGAAATATCGATTTCGCACTAGCAAATAGGTCGGCATTTCTTCGGTAATTTTGTTTAAATTCGAGAATTCCGATTCCAATCCTTTATAAACAACGTTTTTTCGTTCGCAAAAAATCGATTTTGGAAGATAAAAAATTGAACATCTTAGACAAATTAAAAAAAGAAACATAAACGCGTTAAAAAAAATTAATTTCGCAAATTGATAGACAAAAAGCTTTATATTTTTGTACCACACGGAGAAAACGATTTTGCTGTGCCAGCAAATCTTTTGTTAAAATAGTGACAACATTGCGTTTTTCGCTAACCTAGCAAACAAATTCGTCGTCCTATCAAAAAAATTTGTTCGTGTAGCAAAAAAAATATGTTAGTCGAGCTAAAAAAAGTGATTAACCTAGCAGATAACACAACGTTGTCATTATTTTAACAAAATATTTGCTGGCGTAGCAAAATCGTTTTCTCCGTGCAGCAACCGAAATTCAACACTTTTTCGATAAATTGATATCTTCGTTGAAAATGTATTATTTATCTTCGGGCACAAAAAGAATTTATAATTATTCTTCCGGCAAGTAGTGAACTTGACTTTGAATACCAAGTTTAGTTCCGCGCTGTGTAGTATTACACAGAGAGTTTGTTATCCATCTGCGATTTATTCGAGTGTATCCACGCGTCAAAAACGATGGGGCCACGAAGGGGGCGAGGGGGGGGGGGGGATAAGAGCGACTGAGAACTCATGAATAAATCCCGCGGTCGAAGCCACCGCGTGCAACACACAACGCAGAAGCTACGGAGAACCCGGCTCTACGTTTACGTCGGAACACGAACGTTTCCAGGTCTATGAAACATTGAAAGTGGATGATAGGCCGGCGCGCGCGCGCGCGCTCGGTCGTCTCGTCAGTTTTCTCGATCGACTAGCTCGGTTAATTGGCCGCGTGGACGGATAAAGTCTACGGGAACGAGACAAAGGGCCTTATTCCCCCTCCAACGCTGACTCTTTCACTATCGCTCTCGTCTCCTCCCCCTTCACCCCCCCCCTCTCACTATTTCTCTCTCTCGCTCTCGCTGATTTATTTGCCTCTTCGTCGAGTACCCGGATTCAACGCGGCGACTCTGGAATATCCTTCAAGACTCGGCTATACATCCACTCGGCAGAAGCAAACGCTCATCACCCTTTGGCCTTTTCTCATTTATTCCGTCGAGTAATTATCCGCTGCGGCAATGCCGCTGCCGTTGCCGCTGTCCGGCACTTCCAAACGGATCTCGTCGTCTTCTCTTCCTCGGAAGCTTCGCTTTTACGACGATATTAGAACCACTCGACCAAACGCGGTGCACACGCTACTCGAGCGCTACGAACTTCTTTTCATCCGCGAGTGCCTTACAAATTAATTAAACTTTTTTTTATAATTTAAATTCATTTTTCGTTTTCGTTTTTACTTATCGTTAATTTTGCTTTTGATTTACTTTCATCTGCATCTAAAATGTTGAAATTTTTATCTAAATAAGATTTTTTTTATTAAATAACTTTTGGATGTGGCGTGAGGGTGGGAAGATGTGATATTTCGTCGTGTGACGGAATTAAGTCATCTGCATGAATGAATATTGTGGTTTAATCAGCTGCATCTCTAGATTCCATAATGCTAACTCAAATATCAATGCAGAAAAAATGGCCCTTGCATTTTGTCACCTTGTATAAATTGTTTAATTGTTTTTGTAAATTGTATAAATTGTTTTTATTGGTCGAGTATCCGAAGTAAGGTTTTTTTTCGTCACGCTAAAAATGTTGTGAAAGACTCGTATTTTAAGACGTGAAAAAAAAAGTTTACGAAATTGTTACTCGCGACAATTGCTGCGGGACGCTGACAATGAGCGTACCCGCCGCCTGTACACGCTCTACTTGAAGAACTGAGGAAAAAGAGGAAGGAGATGGAGCAATTGCGAATAAAAGTAAAAATAATAAGTACGGAGAACTGTTTCTCGGGCGTACCAATCGTAAGAAGAGTCTCTGCGAGCCAGGTGCTCCGAGCGCTCAAACTACTTCTGGTTCTGACTCTGTTACCAGCCTTGGGTTATTCTAAAACCAGGTTACGCTTTACACCAATTCTTCTAGTGGCTACAAAAACGAACCATTTCTTTTTTTTTTAGTAAATAAAAAAAGATCTCATCTCCCAAATATAATTCATCTTGATTATACGAAAAGGAATTTTTTTTTCTTACGAACTCTATCTGAAAGAAAAAAAAACTGTTCCCCGAAACTCGATACTTATTATATCCATAGGGTGTGAAGATCGCACTGCAGGGAACTCGCGGCTGTCGCCGTCGAGGATTTTAATGGACCACCGCGTCGCTCGATTATTAATTCCATGTCCTCACGCTCCGGCGATCCCTCGGACTCGGCAAGAAGAAAAAAAAAACGCGCTTCTACCTCTGTCAACCACCGATCTCCAACCTCGCAACGGTAGATCGGCGGGGGAGAAAAAATAAATTCGATATCCCGGCGAAGATTTACCCGCGACGTTCCCGGCGCATCCGTGGGGCTTCGAGTCTCATGAATATTCATCGAATAATACGTTTCTCGTGTTTCTAAGCCCAACGCGGATACATCCCCAGTGTGTATAGCATTCAGCGCTGTGCGCGACCAAATTGGACGGACAATCCGGGTGAATTACACGGACTTCTGTCTCGGTCACGACAGCCGCGCGGAATAATAACCGTGGAGGAAGGTATACTGTATGCAAATACCACGCGGAAATGGGCGACGTTTAGTGACGATTACAGTTTACAAGTGCGCGCGCCGCGAGGATTTATATGCAGGCACCTCGGGACGTTCCTCAACGATCTCAGCGCGCTTCGCGTAGCCTCGCGAGTTTTTCTCCCGAGGATCACAATTTCATGGCTTCACAGTTCTCCCTCAAAGTATCTCGCGCGCAGTTTCATAGCCTCGCAGATTTTCTCGAGGATCACACAAAATTTCATAGCTTCACCTAGCCTCTACCCTACTTCCCGAGCGTTGCATTACGGCGTGTTACGACGAAGCTGTGTGTAGTCTCATTGTGCTACCAGCCAGAGTGGACCACCTGACGCCCGTGCCGAGCGCGCCAACGGTGTGCAAAACGTCGCTGTCATTCGAACCAGGCAATTCGCAGCGCTCTTTAATGAGAATAGAGAGCTAGAGTTGCCGTCTCTCCTCCGCCTCTCTGTGTGCATCAGCGACATTTCACACGGCCCGCGCCAAGGCTAAGAGTGACGAGAGCGACCCGTTTATTAAAGCGCACGAGATGATCTCCCGTTCCTCGGCACAATTTCTCCCGCGCTCGAATAGACGTAGGCATTTTTTTTTTCTTCGCCGAGCGACGGGTCGAAAGCCCGCGACGAGTGCGCGATGGGCACGTGACGCGGCTCGTTAATTAGCAACGAGGCGAAGAAACGAAGAGGAGGACATGACGGAAGGTGGAGGAGGAGGAAGAGGGCAGACCGTTAATTGTATGGAACCGCATTGTTTTCCGAACAGCCGCGAGCGCAAGGTCGAGAAACGCGAACAGTTTCCGTCTCGCGATGCACAGTGAGTGCATCTCGTGACTCATCCTCTCGCGAAGTCAGCACCATCATCATCACGAAAAAAAAACGTTTGGTTGTGCCAGTTAATAATTCGCATTGCTGTACCTCAGTATTTTGCGATTAGTTGCGGCAACTTACACATTTATTGCCGAAACCACTTCGAATGGTTGTGGTAATTATTCACGATTTGTTCTGCATAACCTAAAAACGATATTATTAAAGTTACGATTGTGCCGCTCAAGGCGCGAGTCGCATCTGTACTTAACCTCCCTATCGTTCCCGACGACGGTTTGATAACTATCCAATGACGGTTTCAGCGACGTCGTTTTGGGCCACTTGATTATTTGGTCGAACGACGTCGCTCGTCTAAATTCTGAAACTGTTCGACGACGTTATCGACAATCGTCGTGACGGCTGTTCTGCGACGTTTTTCTGAATTTTCCATTCTTTGGTCGTGGTGACAGTTTTGCATTGTCGAACAAATGTTGCAAAAAAACTTGTCAAAAGGAAAATGTCGAAAAATCGATGAAACGTCGCTGATCAGTCGCCACGACGATTACGATTTTCCAAAAACGATTGAAACGTCGTGAGACAGTTTCCGGATGTAGCTGAGCGACGTCGCACAACCAAATATTCGAATGGCCCAAAACGACGTCGCCGAAAGGGTCGTTCGACCGTTTTCGGGAACGACAGGGCTAAAGACGATATTATTAAAACTTTAATTGTGCCGTTCGTGAAACGATTCGCGTTAATTTATCATAAGGACAGTACAAGTAGTGCATTTCGAAAAGCAATGACACGAATGGTATGGATAAGTAATCGGAACTTGTGCTCCTGCCTAACCGAATAGTTGTATCACCCATTCGTTTGGTTGCCGCAACTAACAAGGCATCTACCAACGAAACTTTGTTCGTGCAACCAATTTCTTTTGGTTGTCACAACTAATCCGAGTTGTAAGGGAATTAGAATAATCCATTGGCTGTGCCAACTAATTTCTTGGTTGTGTCAGCTAATTCCTTTTTTTTTTGTGATCATTATCTCCAATACCGCGAGCGCTCGCGGCGACGAGAGAAAATTCGTGTGCGCGCGACGATTATGCGCGCGAGATACACGCGAAAGCAGGAATGAAAATAAGAAAGTCAACTGCGACGGAACTGTCGCGCGCACGTGTACCGAATATTAATTAGTCTCACGCCCCTGTGCACCTCGCGGTTCGACGAAACCGGGTCGCGAGTCATTGATAAGTCGGTCGAACGGTTGTTTATCTCGCACTCGGCGCATTCGAGTGTGTTTCCCATGCGTCGAACTCTGCGTACGCGAGATTTTTGCAGTCCTTTTTCTAGCTACGAATTCGCGGCCAGGCAAGCGCGGCTAATTTATTCACGTGCTTGTGACCGGTGAGACGTGTGAATACGGAGTTTTTGACGACATTCTCACGACGGCGAGAAAACATTTGTCAAAACGGAATATTCGTAAACGCTTTCGGTGTTTTGGCTCTGCAACGAAAAGCTGAGTCGTTTCGTTAATTAGCCTCGCGACCCGACGGCTGAATTTTAGCTCGCGGTATACAGCGAAAAGCGAAACGAGGTCACGGGTGATTAATTAGCCGGCCAAGCGGTCGTTAATTACCCACCCATCGACACGATTTTTTGTCAGAAATGTGAAATGCACGCGGAAACAATTCCGCCACGATAAATAATTTTGTAGAGACGGGGAATGGAAATGCTTGTTGTGATATATTATTAGCGTTTATTGAGTTCCGGCATTTGGTGATAATATACTTTCGTCCGCGTCAGTTTTGTGTCAAGGCAGAGTTGTACATCTTTAATTTTTATAGAAATAAAATTGATGGTACAATTGGCTTTGTAATTATGTTGTATAATGACAACTCGTAATGATTATAATATGATGTGTAAACTTTTAAATGGAGGCAAGAAATATTAATTTCCCAGATAACTTTATGGTAATCTTATTGAAAAAATGAAGAAATACCATGCATTGGGAAAATAACGGAGAACTGTGCTTGTCCATTTTTCTCACAATTTCTCCCAAAATTGAATAAAAAATCAGGTTCTTCTTACGGCTATTCAAAAGTTCACATATAATTTTATAATCGCTATAGGTCATCGTTATAAAATCGTAACTAGAAAATAAACTGTTGTGTAAACTTTCATTTTTAAAGTAATTGGGGCTTACGACACTGAATCAAAGCTTCGACCGCGATGATTTTATCTCTCGAAGTTGCCGTCAACACGAATGACATCGAAGTGTCAAACGCAAAGTTAATTAAACTCAACCTGTCACGAAAATGAATCCGTTACCAGATCACCAGCTTCATTTGGTCTCCGTTTCACTGCATAACTTCCCAACACGTGGCAAAATCATCCACTTCACGAATTACACGTCCGTCAACGTCGTCACCAACGCGAATTCTTCGCGAAGTTCGTCCAGTCACATTTCTCTCCGTCCCTCTCGCTCTTGCTCTTTCTCTCTCGAGCAGCCGCGCTCGAGTTCGTTGGACCTGAGAGCAGAGCAGGCGGAGAACCCGATCTTCCGGTTCTCCACTTCAGCGGACGAAGTGACGTTACAAGCTCTCCGTGTGTAACAGCTAAGTCGCCGAAGCGGCGATGTACGAAAAATCTTCGGAGAGAAAAAGAGAATTTTCGAGCGGCGAATTCTCTCTCCCTCTCTCTCTCTCTCTCTCTCTCTCTCTCTCTCTCTCTCTCTCTCTCTCTCTCTCTCTCTCTCTCTCTCTCTCTCTCTCTCTGGCTCTTTTCCTTTTTGGTCGTTTTATCGCATCGCGAGCAACTGCGGCCAACTGGGAGATTGCATCGTCGATCGCGGTGCACGCGCGGTCTCTCCTCTATTACTCTCTCTCTCGCTCTCCGAATATTCGGGAGCGCAGCGGGATACATATTGAGCTTGGCTGGCTTACGAGGCCCTTGGATTCGTCATTAGTTGAACCTGTTGCTCGGAGCCGTCTCAGGTTGAAATGTGGAACCAACAAATACTCCATTGATTTTAAGCGAGTGAGATATAAGGCATTCCACGGTACACCTCAACCATCAAATTTTGTCCAGTTTTTGCAGATTTGTAAGAGCCAATTTGTTTCAGTAACAACGTTATAAAATGTTCACCACGTTTCATGTTCTAACGAGCTTCCGTTTTTTAAAAAAGCTGATATTTCCGTTTTTTATGTGATTCGTCGATAGCTCGACGAGGATTGATCGTAGAAATATTTATAAAAAATACAATTTTGTTTTTTCACTCTCATTTCGGAAAAAAAAGTTATAACTTTATTACGAACGTTGAAATACTTTTTGACCATTTTTTAACGAATTTTGTGCTGGTAACCAGTAAAAGCCAGTCGGTACTTCTCCTTTTTTTACGTTTGCCAAGAATTTTCAGTCAAAGGACTGCAAGCACTCGATGGCGAATGCAATTCCTCTCAAAATATTCAATTTTTTAATTTGTTTAAACACCGGGTCTTCACAAATTTTGTACGACACCCGCATTACATTTTTATGCATACTTCTCATGTGCTTTGAATTTTTAATTGACTTTTTTTGCTTTAACATAACAATAAGAATAACAATTTGTGCTCCGAAATGCAGGCAGCGACGAATTGTGGCGATACCGTGTCTGTGCAGGAAGCGTAAGGCATTTAGTGCCTCGATGCTGTGTCTGATTCGTTGCAAAAGTTCCGCCGCTGAGTGGCTTTTCAGCAGCCGGTAATGATGAAAAATTGAATGTGATTCAATTATCTTTGGAAGGCAACATTTGGTGGGTCGGGATCGTTTGCGATAAGGATCGCACAGATACCATTAAAGAGGGAGGTTCGAACAATTAATAAGAAGAGGAAGAAGATAGAAGGGCAGTGGTCGAGTGCAGTCCCCACTCGATTTGAGCCAAGTGTTCGGTGGCTGTTGCATCGCGTCGGGAGAGCGAGAGAGAGCCTGTTAATTTATTAGAAGCCCTTCATCACGGCCGCGCACACGCTAATCGAGCGCAGCGCACCATCCTCTCCTCGAGGCTCCTGATGCTCGCTGACGGTGCGGCTTAAGGCTCGCCCGCTCTTGCGCCACTACGATTTTCCATTCGCGTAGACTCGCACCGCGGACAAGTTACTCCGTTGGGGGGCTGTGCCCCTCCGTTGGGGGGCACAGCCCCCCGTTGAAAATATTTCTAAATATTTTCTATATATATTTAAATATTTGGAAAATTTCAAAATGACATAAAATTCGGTCCTGGTTTGGCCGGTCTGGAGTGAGCCCGATTCGTCAATACGGATTAAAATCAGATCCGGCCCAGATCTGGTGGATATCGGGCGAAACAAATACGGCACTAACATCAGATTCGGACCGGACCAGGTTGACATCAGGCAAGCCTGATGTGGCCTTACTAATACCTGTTCTGGCCCCGACGAAACATCAGGCTGCCGAATTATATTTCTGCTCGGGTAACTTGAATTGACTCTAGACGAGTGAGACATATGACACAACGGGAAATCAATGGAAAATAAAACTTCTAGAAACCACGATTAAAAAAAAACCAAAAACCTTAACGACAATTTCCCTCCATGCCTCGGGCGGCTCGCTACACTATGAACTACAAAATTGAGGGTGAATCGAGGGTCGAAATTTCAACTCAGGAAGAGCGAGAAAGAGAGAGGCGCATGAAAGCAAGAAGAGGAGATGTTCGTGATTGTAGAAGAGACAACGGTGAGAGGAGCGAAGAAACAAGTGAAAGAGGTTGGTCAGCAGGTAACGAAGAAGAACCACAGAGAGAGAAAGCAACGAATAGGTAGGGGCAGAGAGAAAGAGAGAGAAAAAATGCAACGAGGAGAGAGAAAAGAGCACTCGCAGCCTCCTCGTTAATTACGAGAGGGCCCGGTGCGGTGACGGCCGTGGAGAACTCGGGAAGACGCGCGAGACGAACGTGCGCGAGAAAGCCGCAAATGTGACCGAGGGGAAGAAAAGAAGAAGAAGAAGAAGAAGAAGAAGAAGAAGAAGAAGAAGAAGAGAGAAGAGAGAAGAGAGAAGAAAGAAAAAATTAAAAAGGGTTCCCCCGAGTTAAGGGCGAACGTAACGAACTGGGTAGACGTAAAGTGGAAAGAAAAAAAAAAGAAACGACGATGGGTGCAACAGCCGAAAGGAAAGCTGAACAATCGGGGAAGTTGAGACTGAAAAGAAAGAAAAGAATCTGTCGGAGAAGCCGCTGGTCGAGCGCGCGAACGAGAAAATAATGTGGGCTTCGAGTTTGTTTTCGGTACTCCACGAAAAACGAGTTTTGCGCACGAAAATCTTCCTTACACGGAGTAAAATAATCAGGGAGTGATGACAAATCGATAGCACCATAATAACAAAATTACGATGTCGAAGTTTGCATCGTTGGAATGCAACGAAATTCAGAAAAAAAATTAATTCTGATTAACCCAAATGATGAAAGGCACGGATTTTTTGTCGTGCTTTTCTTAATTACTATGGTGACTTTTTATAGCTATTTTCATCATTTGGGTTAATCACGATTAATTTTTTTTCTGTGTTTCGTTGGATTCCAACGATGCAAACTTCAACGTCATACAACATTTTTGTTGTTGCAGCACAATGTTTAGCTACGACAGCAAATTTTTAGTTGCTGCAGTCAAACTTTTGTTGTCACTCCGTTAATATTTTTCTCTGTGAACTTTGAGCAAGACGGCGACACGGTTTGCACGAGGAGCCCAAAAAGTGGACGAGCGTTATAACGTTCGGGTCGAGGATGACGACGACCGCTATTCAGTTATTTTACCGTCGAAACATTTTTTTCTGCTAAATACGTGCCAGCCGATCTGCTCGCCTCGGAATTTGCGGTCGATGAAAGCACAACGTGGCTGTAAATTTGCGTCGTCACAAATGATTTTTTCATCTACCGAGAATTTCCAAGGATTCGTGAAACGGGGGTTTTAGAGGGAATTTCGTGTTCCCTCGGAATTGTCATCCGCGAAATCTGATATTACGCTTTCGCCGAAAACATGAGTTTAACAATTTTTCCAATTCGCGTCTTTAAATCCGCAGGCTAAATTTGCTCGTCACGCATCAGTCGACAATCGATAGAATCGGATGCGATTTACTACGAGACTATGGAATGTCGTCCTGAATCTTTGGAGTCTGACGAATGGATTAATCGTCGTTACCCGATATGATCGGACGCGGTACGAAAGTTTCGAGCGAACACGAGAATTTATAACGAGGGGGTGCGCCGATCACAAGAATACGAGGGGGGAGGAGGTGGGAGTCTTACGATGATCGACTGTGCTCGATCTGCCCGATAACAATCAAATATGTCGTACATAATCGGCTGGAATGGGACACACAATCGAATCGTGCGTTCCCCTTGTTTGCATAACGCGTATAATACGGTCTCTCCGATCTCCGCGTGGCCTGGGCGCGGATAGGCCAGATTTATAGGTCCTCGCGTATCTCGACACGAGCGGCGCACTCAGGGAATGACGAGCGGAGTTGCAATTTGTATGAGCAAGATTGATCGGTATATCCGCGTGCAGAGCGGCGCGCGCTGCCTCGTTAGAAACGAATACGCGCGTCGCGTCAACAGGTATATTAATTGCGCGAGCATAAAAACCCCCCAAGACCTGTGCGAGCCGCGATCATTACACGTCGGCTACAGTCGCGTATCCTAGACGACGTGGTTATTATTGAGTTTCGCACTCGCGCGCTACCGCGTTGAGTGCAGCGACGGCCGCTGTGTATACGAGCGAGTCTAAATATAGAATTTTAACATAAAACAACCGTTCGAGTTTGAGCTCCGGCTCGGGGAAATTAATCGGACGAATAAATTTCCACGCCGGAAACTCTCTGATTCATCCGGGAGGCTGTCTCTTGACTGGCTTGATTCACTTGATGACTCCGCGATTAACGCGATTTTTGTCTCCGCGAATGACTGTGTCGACGATCCGCTATCGTCAAGCGCAAATACCTTTTTGTTTGGCTTCCGTTTCTACGTCGTTATCTCGCGTTTACGGCGAACCGGGTGAACCCGTAATCGATAAATTGCGGTTTTCAGCCAATTGAAGCGTTAAATTGGTTTATTGGCTCGTATTTCAGGTTTTGCGGATTTTGTTTTGGGGACTCACGAAAGTAAGACCGAAATTACGATTAAGCGTAAAATTGCTTTATTAGATCGTATTTCGATCTTTTTTTGGATTTTATTTTGGGCGTTCTTGGAAATGAGACCGGAATTGCGAATAAGCGTAGAAAATACGCATCGGAGAATCGCATTTTTTTACGAAATTCTCAAGAACATCCAGAATATAAAAAAAAACTTAATCATGATGTAAATTTTGTTCGTAGAAAAAAAAAGATATAGATCGGCGATTTCTTCCTGAGCGCATTAACCTCTGAAATTTCTTCTCTTCGCAGTTTGACTAATCGCCAGCATGGAAATTACTGAATACCCAGCGACCGTTAAAAGGTTAACGCACTGATGAATATTCCAATTGCGATTAAATGTCTGCCTATCGACCTGCCTATCCAGCACAATCTAGTCCGGTATGAAAGGGGCCCACTCGTCCCCGCTCCGATTAGTGCTATAATCAGTCCTACCCGGTACGAGCCCGTTGACATACTTTTCTATTCTGTTTTCTCATCGCCGTCCTCTTGTCAAAATCGAAACTGCCGACATACTGCAAAAAAACCTCCGATTCTACCATAAACACCTGCAGACATTTTTTTTAAGTGATTGACTGAACTAATAAAGGAAAAACTCAATTTTTTAAAAATGTAAAAATCATTTTTTTAAATCATTTTAAAAACCATTTTTTAAAATCATTTTAAAAACCATTTTTTAAAATCATTTTAAAAACCATTTTTTAAAATCATTTTAAAAACCATTTTTTAAAATCATTTTAAAATCATTTTAAAATCATTTTAAAAACCATTTTTTTAAATCATTTTTAAAATCATTTTTAAAAATCATTTTTTTTTATCATTTTTTAAAATCATTTTGTACATTATTTTTTTTAAATCATTTTTTTAAATCATTCTTTTTATCCCTTCGGTGTGACGATTCTCGTGACAAAAATATTCCGGTAAAACGTTACTACTTTCGGTGAACTCGAAAAAAACGTCGACGTCACTCTCTACGAGTTTAATATATTCAGAAGCCCTCTGGCAATTTTCTTCCTCCCCCAATGCAAATATAATCAGGAAAATTATTATCGAAGCTTTCGTCGAGCGAATCTTCGGTGGGAATATATCAAAGTACACATCCCGGTGTATAGTAGCATGTTTGCTCGAAGGGTAGAGAGCGCTCGGCGAACGTAAGACTACACCTCTCCCGTAGCTCATAAAAAACTAGACTTGTGCTTTTTCAAGGATGCTGCAGGTTCAGTGAATTCTCGGGGAAACCGGTGGTGCGTTCTCCCTCCGCTGCGCGAGTCTCCCGAGTGTTGCTCTCTCGCGCCGTTCCCTCTCCACCTCTCTCTCTCTCTCACTCGCCGTTCCCTCGTCACGAAGCGGCGAACGGGTTGCATTTCGAGCGAGTTTATATACTCGGCCTGTGCGGTGCGCAAGTACCGCGAGCAGTACACGCGCACCCCTCCAGCGGCTCCCCGGCTACCTACTCCCTGTCCCTCTCGGTGCACTCGGCTTTGCGCTCGCGCTCGCAGCGTAAATGCCCGAGACGGGAGCGAGTCGAAAACACACACACTCACACAAAATAACAACAAACATCTATTCATTTCGCCTGCCTTACCAGCGAATTCGTTGGAAAAGTTATCCGAGAGTCCCGACGGCGAATCGAAGAACGTCAGTTCCTTTGATTTCTTTTGTTTTTTTGTCGATATTTTTCTTCTTTTTTTCGTTTTGGTAACCAACGTAAAACGTACGAAATATAATCACCACTGCATTTCAAAACTCACTGTAGCCGCGGCTACCACTGCGAAAAGCGACACGACGGGTGTTTCGACGAAAATTGTGTTTTTATTTTTTTTGTTTTTTTTTATCGAATGAAAAAAAACTAGTTAAATTTTCGCGTCGTGGGGAAGACCGATCGGTGGGGACACGCCGATACCGAGAGCGCTAAGATAATCGTTAAGTTTGTGAGGATATACGAGACTGGCCCTGCTCTGACACAGATCACTGACCATTTCCACCGAGGACTGACGCGATACTGAATAGCGCTTGCATCTGGCGAGGTAGACGACAACCGGCTCCGTCCGCTCGGCTCGACTCGCCGGCGCTCGGCCGCGCTCGGCTCCCTCCGGGCGAATTATATATGTATATATACATAACCTGTAGCTCTTCGTCTCTTGGCCGAGACTGTGTGATATCCCTACGCGATACACTGTAGTCCTTCTGGCTGTGTGCTTTCCCCGCCGGTAACGCGTATGCAGGTATTTCACGTACTCCTGCACTTTATGTACTCCATGTGAGGGTAAATACGTGCAACACTGTGTGGACTCGGCGACAACGTATGATAGTTATTTTCACTCCTTTACCGGCGGTTACTTTTCTCTTTGTGGATCATTTTTCTTCGCGGGTCTCGAGCACCGACCCCTCAAATAAAAGGGTCCGAATCGTTGGAACGATTGATTTTCGAGAAGCTTTTTAAGGCTACATCGACTTCCAGCGAAAAAGCCTGGATTTCTTTGTTGGTGGAAAAAAAAAATTCACCAACAAAGTGGATTTTTTTTTAAATCCACCACACGATTGTGAGATTCCATGCTTTTTTTATGTTCGGTTAAACGAAAATTACATTTCACCGCAAATTGTTATATTCGGGCCTGAGTTTTTTTTCCAACTTTTTTCAGCGACGAAAAAATATAAGCACAGACCAAAGCTCAAGATTGTCTTTTACCGCCCGTTTGCATGCCCGGCAACCGTATCGTCCGAATGCTCGAGTAAAATTCGTTAACTTTCCCCAAGGTTTTACAGTCGCGAACGCCGAGTTCCCCGAGCCGGTGGCGTGGCGAGAAAATAGAATTCAAAATTCTGCCGAGTACGCGCCGAGTTCGCGTCCCGAGTCCGCAGCCCTTTCGCTCATAGTGGTGGCGCGATCAGGCGCGGCCTTGGGAATCGATTATCTCCACAAGAGAGTACAACTATAATCATAGTCGAGCACTGCGAAGCGGGGGCCTCGGACGAGAGGCCCGCGCGAGTGGGAGAGAGAGGTGGAGAGATTATGCGAACTGCTGGTAGGGGAGAAAGAAATAAAGAAGCGGTCGGTGGACGTGAGAGGCCGCTCGGTGTGCCGTCCTGCGGTTGTGTATATCGCGCGGAGACGCGAGGAGGACGAGAGGACTTCGTTTAGAACGAACCGAGCGAGAGAAAGAGAGAGGGAGGGAGGGGGATATACTACCAGACGCACCGTGAAACACGCTCGAGCCCGCACATGTTTAGCCCGCACGGCCGAGTCAACAGAGAGCGTGCTCTTCTCGATAAACTGAATATTCGTGCCTCGTTTGTCGTTTGTGTCGTGAATTTCGCGAATAGAACCGCGACCACGACTTCCTGCTCGAGGTGTATACGAAATACGGTTCGCGCGGAGGGGAAATCGTCGAGTTGTCGATCCACACGACTTGGCCGGTGTAACAAAGGTAATTCGGCTCGGATGAAGATTCGCGTGCGTGAGAAGTCAATACATAATCGCAGTTAAAATCGGACACGTAGATACGTAGCCATTGAATTTTCTTCCTTCCTCCCGCTCGCTACAGCCGACATTTTCACCGCGTGTCTTTCCGCGACGAGAAATATTTTCACGAAGACAAGTACGTCGACACGCGGCTCTTTCGCATCGCCACCTAAATCGTAATTCGCGTTGACGATTGTTATTGTTATTTCGTCTGCGTCGGTGGAAAAGAACGGTTGGCAAGGTTTTCACGCGTAAATACGACAAAGCAACAGGAGGCGATTTTTATCAGACTTCTGGGAGTTTGGGTATCGCCAAGTAAACAAACGCCGCGAGTTACCGGATGTGCCGAGCAAGATGATTATAGCTAAGACAAGAGGCTTTGTCTCAGCGACCATATTTCGACAAAGGGTGATCGGTCCTCCGCCTCTTATAACCGATTGTTATATACTTTTTCACTGACACTAAATATATTTATATATTTTACATTTATTTTACTGTCTACTGACATTTATTTATTTATTTTACGGTCTACTGACATTTATTGTGAAAATACGCATACGAAAACTATTTAACACGCGATAATTGCTCTAATATCGACTGCCACGGGTCCCACTCTGTACCACTGGCACAGGCACAATTTTCAGGTCTTTCACGTTTAAACGCGTAATTCGGGTGGAGATCGAATGCCTCTATTTAATAACATCCGCCTCGACTCTCTCGATATACTGTTAGAGGCAATATCCCTTATCTCAAAGGAGCCTGTAACTGCGAAGTAACAAAGTACCAACGCGTACGTTAAGGGAACGCGGGGCACGGCGCAAGCGGGCACGGTACAAGCTCAAACGTTAACCGCATCGGCGTATATGTAACGCACAAAGAGGCGCGTCCCACGCAACTCAGCTTTGCCCTTCGCCGTGCACGCTCCGAGATATAATAAAGAACTTGGGACTAACTTAAGCACACATTTTACGGCCATCGACGTTCATTGATTCAGCGTTCGAGGTGATATCTCAGGATCCAATATAGGAATGCATTACCAATGTGTACCTAGTGCCTGCTTTTACAACACATCCGTGTACAGAGAGGTACAATTTGAATAACAATAATAATAATAATAATAATAATAATAATAATAATAATAATACCAACGACGACAACAACAACAACAATAACAATAATAATTATAATCATAAGTATAATCATAATTATTATCATATTCATAATTATAATCACAATCACAATCATAATTACATTCATAATTATAATTATAATCATAATCACAATCACAATCACACTCACAATCATAATTACATTCATAATAATAATCATAATCATAATCATAATCATAATCATAATCATACTGCTTTGATAACTACGGATGGAAGTCTAGGTATGTGGAATGTGTTGGTCTCACGTAGGGTTCTAATAGAGCGCTTTTGAATGGACGGTCTAACTTTTGCAGGCGCAATGCTAAAATTAGCACTCAACAACGAGTACTTTTTTGGACATCATAAGCCTGGAAATGGAAACACAGGTAGTGGACTTTAGTGTACTATAAATGCTCGACCCTTTGGTGTTGTCAGGGTTCTTAGACGAAAAATCTTACGTTTATCAGGACCGACAGCGACGATCCTTTCGAGATTGAAGAAGTCAAATGCTGGCTTACTAAATGCAATAAATATCATTTTTTAGACATGCATTTCGAACGTTTTATTATTCGAAAAAATATCGCACATTTGTGAATCCAAAAAATGATTTGTGTTTATGACCTTTTTCTTTTTCAAGCTCAAACGAGGTTTCCGAATTTTCGCGTTTCAATAGTCTCGTAATACTTTCGATAGTCGCCAATAATTTAAGTAGCGATTGAGGGAGATCGGATCCGCAGCTCGGAGAAAATCCGCACGACGGACTTGACGAATCTCCGCACGTACGACGCGACAGGCTGGCGCTGCGGATCGCGGAATAGCAGCGAGCGTGCGTGCCTCAGTCGATTGGTGCTACGATGCGCGCGGCTGTTCGTAGAATAGGAGACCGTGGAAGCGCAGAAGAAGTTGAAGTCAAGAGAGAAGAAGAAGAAGAAGCAGCAGCAACAGCAGCAGCAGCAGCAGCAGAGGCAGAGGCAGAAACAGAAGCGGCGAGAGCCACCGCATAGGGCTGAGGAGGAGAGAGCGTGCGCTGTGCGCGCACAGCTCGTATAGCTTCCTTGTTTCGATATTCCATCGTGGGATAATTATGGAAATGGTTTCGACCGTTATGGGGGCGTGCGCGCCGGTGGCGCGGCGAAGGCGACTCCCCTGTACAATTTTCGTTCCTTCACCCACACGCTCGGCGAAACTCACGAGAGCCCGAGAACCATCTACGCGGTGTTTAACATTTAGCGGCGAGGGGGGGGGGGGGGGGCGAGAGCGGCGTTCGCGTAACTCGCGGACCGGACGGATAACCGGGGTTTCTTGGATCAAGGCCAGGATGGATCACGCGCGATCGCGATCGACAGTGGTAATCAAATTTTCCTGGCGATTTTTTAGCACGCTTCAGAATTTTTACTTGAAACTTCTACAAGAAATTTATGAGAATATGCGTCACTAATTTCTGATCTCAGTTGGCACAGCCGTATCCGAATTTTCGCATAGAGGCTTTTCCATATCGAGTCACATCGAGCCTAAAAAAGTGAAACAAAAAGATTTTTTTGTTTTGATTAAAAACATGTATTGCTATTTTTATCTTACCATCGGAAATGGCAAGGAGGAGCAAGAGCGGCGTTCGCTTAACTCGCAGACAGGACGGATAACCGGATCAAGACCGGGATCAGATCTTCTTGGATCAAGGCCGGGAATCGATCACGCACAACCGCGATTGATAGGAGTAATCAAATTTTCATTTCATTTTTGTATCGTCATTTAGATTTTTTTCTTCGAATTTCTACAACAAGATGATGAGAATATGCCACTAATTTTTTATCCCACTTGGCATAGTTGTACCCAAATATTTTAAAATCGTTTGCCATCTCAAATCGCATCGAACCTATGCCAGTGAGAAAAAACGAGCGTTCAAAAAAAAAAGCATGTATTACTACTTTTATTTCACTATAGGAAATGACAAAACTCATGGCACCAAAATGACACCAACCAACCCCGGTCGCCTCGTCAGCCGTACACCTGGTTCTTCGCGTAATCTCCTAGCACTCCGAATGATTTATCGCTAAGACGAACCACCCTCACTGCAAAAAGCCACAACTGTCGAGTAATGTTAGCAGGAAGAGAATTTCACGACTGCAGTACCCGGGCATCATTATTGCGGAGACAAGTGTGTTTATTTTCCTGAAGAGGTGCTGTGTAATTGAATAAATAGCCCGATTATACCGACACCGTTTGAAGATGCAAATCGTCGATTTCCCAGACGGCTCTAAAACTCTCTCTCCCTCTCCCTCGAAGATAAATATTTCGCGTTGTGTGCACCAAATGATTTATTATCGTGTATACAAATACAATGAGCGACGCCGGCAGAGCCGTTATTAACTTTGACGTTCGTTGATCGTGAAAATCCGCGTGACTATTATATTTATTACCTTACGAAACTAGCGTCCACGCGCTCCGGGCGCAACAGACAGAGGCTCGCGATTTGCGAGTATTGCAAAACATGCGGGGCGATTATTGGTCGCCCGACGTGAAACGATTATTATGCATCGTATAAACGATGAAGCGGTTACACGTTCCGGCAGATTGCGCCGTTTGCCGATCCGAGCGCTCGCCCGTTCGCGTTAATTCGCGTCAATTATATCTTTCCAAAGCTCGAGGAGCGCGAAAAAATGCAGGCTCAGGGTGCAAGGCGCGCCAACATAATTAAATTATTTAAAGACTCCTCGCGAACTCTGTAACGCCGGAGCCATAAATACACGGCGTAAAGACGGTAAATTGTTTCACGTGTCTCGAAGACTGCGGGTTTAGCGTCCTAATTAAGCACAGAACAGGGATGGGCTGCGTTCAATGAAAAAGCATTTTAATGATTAAACGAACTTATCTGTAAGTGAAGTTCTATCATAATTGTGTGAGGCGCCTCTTCCGATATGATCACGTATGGTCATATGGTAAGCAACCCCCCCCCGGTATTGTCATAACTTTTAAGAGCCAGTGATACACCGGTGGGAATTTCGTCGCACAACTCTAAATGTCTATACAGCTATTTCTCTCGCACCTAATCACACTTTTTGGGTTTTCGGTACTCCTGATAAAACGGCGTCTAGTTTCGGGAACCCAAACGGTTAGCCCAATTGCGTACCATCCTTCCGCGTATTCGTTCAAAATACAAGCCCAATATGTGAAGTTATTTGATAAAAAATAGCTTTTAACATTTTTAACGTGGTTGGTTTTTAATTAAACTTTGACAACGACTGTCAAAGTCTAATTAAACAAAACAAAGCTCATTTCTGACTGTTGTCACCTATGTGGCTGGCACATTCCATCTTCATTCTTTTCATCCATATCATAATGGATCACCTATATTACAAGAACAAAATATTATTATTTGTTGTAAATTAATGATTTTTTTCTGAATTATTCATAATTATTGCAAACTGATTGATTTGTTTGCCCTTTCATGATAATCGAGAAGGTTATTTAGTTAACAAGGAATTTATAATGCTTTTCAAAACTGTACATTTCGAAAAGCACTTTCAGAGACAGTAAAGATCCACTCTAATTTTTCTGATCTTCTCTTCTAGCTCCTCTATCTTACTCAGCTCTAAAGACGTGACGCTTCGCAGCCTGCATTTAACAGCATTAACGACACAATTCATGCATAATTTATTGGAGGAAAGGGTGAAAAGTCGTGTTGACCCCGGGGACGAGAGGTGTGCAACCGCGTAGTCTGGTGCGCCGTGCCTGGAATATGCCTGCATATTGCTGCTGTCGCATTGGCTACGCGGAACGTGGATAAGTCCTCATGTACTCCGAACGCAAGTCCGCTATACGGCTGCTGTTTTTACTCGCTAGAAAATTATTGTTCACGTACAGCACCAAAAATGTTCCAAACTTAGGGTGGTTTCGCCATCAAATAAGGTCCGGTCGTATCACACAAAAAAGCTAAAAGCTGATCAATTCAAATATGGAAAAGCTTGAAAAATAAATAAATAATGATATTTCGTTTACAACAGTTATACTTACACATCTTGAAACCAGAAACTCAAGAAAAGTGGCTGCCTGACCGGCAAGTTCCGATCGTGTGAAATGACCGGTCGGTCCGTGAGTGCTGTAAAAGAAAATAAATACAAATACCGAAGAAACGAACGTTAGGCTCTGTATTCGGCTTTTCCAAACGCCGAAAAGAGAAGAAAGAGAAAAAAAAGGAACTGACCTCGTCGTCGTCATTACGTCGGTACATAGTTACTAATTACAGGCCGAGACACAGAGTCACGGCCACGGAAGGAGAATCCACGGAACGGGTATGTCCCTCGTGAGCGTCTTGTAGGTATGGAACTCGCGGTGGGATAACAACATTTAATATCCTCGGCGGAGAGGCCGATATGGCCTTAAGGCCATTCCATTGATTGGCACACGGCGAGTGGAGACAACGTACCTTATATTCCCAGCTTCCCCGTACCTACCTCAGCCTTTATATTGACTGTCCGTATCTATCCCGCAGCATAATAGCCAACCCCCTCTCCCTCCTCTCCCCTCGCCACAGCACGGCTATATAATACATACCCGTATAGGTACCTATCTTCGGTGCAGAGAGATTTATTTTGCCGTTAAGTACTTCGATCCGCGAACGTGAGTCGCTGAACTTGATCGGTGAAGAGAAAGGCCAACGTCGCGAGGCGAGAGGGAAGACGAATATACATGTAGCGTCCCCCTCGGATATTATTCGAGGACACCCCCTCTGAATCACCACATCGCTATTTCGTCCTTCTGCCGCGACTTCCGTTGTACCTGCGCTGCGTCGAGTCACAATATGCGCTCACGATGACCTCGTCTATTCGGCTTCGAATTCACTCTCGCGGATATGCGCGCGTGTTTCAGACCTTCTCCAACCCGCTTCGAACCTTCGACCCTAATATAGGCATCTGGCATGCGAGAGCACCGGCCGCACTGCCGTTATCAATTATGGAGGTGAGTACCCTCGTGGAAAAAAAAATTACGTACCAACGTGGGGAACTTTTTCACGGAGAAACGTATTTTAGCGTATATCTCACGTACCTATAGCCGTGGAGCCGTGGAATAAATCGATTGTGTTGTTTTTCGCTGTTGGAAATTTTATGACTTGAAAAAATGTAGTCGGTAATAATTGGTTGTTGATGCGACATACAGTTAAGATGTTTTGTTTTTAGGATGACGTCTTGCGGATAATTTGCAAATTTAACTGTGAAAATTAAAAACTGTTATTAACATTGCACTAAAATGTAACCGCTTATTGCATTTTCTTCAATTCCAGATGCCTGTTTTCCACTGCGTTGTGCCAGAACGGTTTGGACGAAAGCCAACAGCACAAGGTTGGTGTAACGTCATACCATCTATTTGTGACGGATTTTATATGCAGATTTTTAATCTTCCTTTTTCGTCCCACGACGTACAATAACGGTATTCGATAGAAAACCGTTTCACGAATAATTTGCATGTTTAATATTTAGTTGCGTGAAAACTAGAAATGGCTGTTAACATTGCACAGAAAAGAATAAACATTTTGCATTACCTTTAATTTCAGAAACCTGTTTTACACTATGTTGCACCAGAACGATTTGGACGACAGCCAACAACACACAGTTGGTGCTGTTGGCTACAAATGATAATACCATACCATTTATTTGTCAGGCAATTGATAGTCAATTTTTTTGTAAGCGACATAAGACAGCGGTATTTTTAAAAAAGTAGTGTTGCGCATAATCTGCATATTCAATTGTGAAAATTAAAAGCAGTTATTAACATTGCACAAGAATGCAAACACTTTTTGCACTTTCTTTAATTCCAGATACCTGTTTTCCACTGCGTTGCACCAGAACGGTTTGGACGCGAACCAACAGCGTATAGTTGGTGTAATACCATACAATTCATTTGCGAGGGAGTCGATATGCAACGAATGCCCAGGAGATCTCAGTGCATTATTAAACTGCTCTTCTATCCGCGCTCGGCTCCCCCGACCGACGACTGCAAAGCTTAATGGTATCTGTCATTACCAGAGCCGTAATTATCGTCGAGATTGATGGAACGCGCTGACTATTAAGCGAGCGAGCTCCCATACACCGACACAGCCGCGGCGCAAACGTTATATGCCGTGTAACTACTGCGTGCACGTACGTCGCGTCTGTATATTCCCGAACAGACTTGCCGCACGTTAGTGCCGCACAAAACGTAGTTCGCTAATGTACAAATTGGCAACGAATGAAATAGCAATCGTTAAACGCTTGTTCGCTTTTCAGACGTGTAACATTCACTCGGACAGATATAAGTCATAATAATAAATTCCATGCAGCGAGAGAGAAACAAAAATGCTTGTCTTACTCGAGATATTTCCCAACTCGACGAACGGTTGTCTCTATTTACCCCTATACGTTATCCCACTCTGTGCAATTGCAGCTCACCTTGCTGACGCAGTTTGGTTTCGTATACCAGCTGAATTTGGGTTTCATTTGAATTTTTCGAAACGCCAAACACGTGTTAAAAGAGAAAATTCATAAAAGCGACATCTTAACGCGCCAGTGTACGCTATATCGACTTTATAGTGCAGTTTACGACATGATGCCTCCCTTGTACAGATTTATTTAATCATACGTTGCCTGCGTTCCCGCAAAAGTCCCGAAGCCCCCCTTGCCTTTTTTGTTGCGCCTCCCCTCTACTCGTAAAATCCGTCTGCTCCCGGCCCACGAGCGCATTTTCCTTCTTTCCTTCCCAATTTTCGTTTTTTCTCCCTTTAACGACACGACGCATCCTCGTCTCGCGAGTCGTCGTCCCAAGCGGCAAGAACTCGAGGGTTACGAACGCATATTCTTTGCGCGCACAGTTTGTGTACCTGGAGTATCGAACTTCGGGTATTTATGGACACTGACGAACGTGACCTTGGAGCCTCGAAGATTTCTGCATGTAAAATATAGCTGCGGTTAATCGCACGTCGTTTCGGAGTTTGCGTTTTTGTTTCATTTGGTACTTTGCCGAGCGTGTAACAGTCGGCAATCGCGAGAAGACGACAGGTTTTGTGGCACTTTGATCAAGCGTATCAACTATGGGTTCCGCGTAGGTGAGATAGCAATGACAAGATAAAATTCGCATCATATTTATCGTCGATCATCGATCGCTCTCGCGTCATCGATCCGAATAATTTTGCATTCTTCATCGTCATCCGACGGAACTGCTGCCGGAGGAGCATCGCGTTATCGCTTGGGCAATCGCGAGATGGGCAATCTTGGCACGCACTGAAATTCCATCCGCGCTTTGTAAGTGAGACCGGGGCTTATTGAACCGGGCGAATGTTAGATCGAGCCGCCTCAAACGTTTCTGGTGGCAGAAATCATGGATCTGGGTTCTGGCCATGAGGTGCTGAATTTGATATCACGAGAATTTTCTTTTCAAGATATCGACTTTTCGGCTATACCATCGTTCTCAAGTCATATATTCTGCACCCGAGAAACCCCTGGTTTCGACCTTCCTGACCTAATAAAAAAAAGAATCGCATTTTTTAAGGAGGATGTATCGCTGCATGGAAGTCAAATGACAATCTGTTCACGAGGCAGTTAGAAAAAAACTTATAAAAGATTCTGATACCACAAAAATCATTTTTATAATTATATTACGGAATGGGCGTGCTGACGTTCAAAAATATGTAATATTTGTTCACGTCAAACAAAATGCATATCGTTGATGATTTGATACTTTTTGATCAGCTGTCATTCCTCGTTTATGCGATTGGTTAGGTACAAGATATTCATTTTTTAATTTTTTAGTTTTATTCTGAAATATTTCTGACAGGTATCTAACTAACGAGTGAATTCTGGTATTTCTCTTCCAATATACGAACCTAACCACCGTCTGCGTATTAGCGATACGCGGCGTTGGGAAATGAATTTCGGCGTCTCATCATGGCTGGCAGTGAGACTCGGAAATCGTAATTTTTCAAACTTTAACTTACAATTCCTCTGTAAAATTGTCGTTGGCCGTACTTTTTAAATTTTATTACAATGTTTAAGCTTTTACGCACCAGTAGAACTTTTATTCTCGGCGCTATCTAATTGCGACATGTGCACATAATGTTATGATAATACATATTTTGACATCGAATTCCTCGAAAAAAAGGCGGTAAGAGCTTATGAGTTTTTACAATAGCAAAATTGAACACATAATCAGAAAAGTATATACAAATTTGAGGATGTATCTAATAGTCGGTGCAACGATATACCCTCCTTTAATGTCAAAAGTATTGGTCGGAAAGCGTAAAAATCGACTCGATAAAAATTTTCATCCGATGATATCGACTTTTCATGTGCCGATAAAAATAATTCAATGAGACTGAAGAAAATGCTCGATTGTAACGTTACTAACAAAATCGTGTAATCAGAAGCGATCCAACTTACCCCCATTTCCCACGTACTAACCGATATAGCGACTAATATTGATCGTCGCAAACGGCTCGCCATCCCTTAACGGCGAAAGGACGCGAAGTGGCGAAAAACAGTGTGAAAAAACGGATAAGCCCGCGGGAAGGAGTGGCGAGGCCCGGAGAATCGCAGTTGTTTCTCGCAGCCTCCTCTATTCTCGATCTAACAGCCCCACCTATTCCTTCATTCATTGCCACTCGGGCAAGAAAACGGACACCGCTTAAACGCCAGCATCAGAGGGATCGGTAGGCTGTGGCTGAGCGTTCGCTCGCGCTCGTGCGTTCGCGTCTATCCCACGAGGATAGATAGGTGTACGTACACCTTCCATGCCGGAACATTAAATACCGCGCGGGCGCGCAGGGTTCGTGCATCGCGAATGATGCTCACGAGAGCTCGCAGGCTTTTGATTAATGCGACCGGCGCATTGAAACGTCGTTACCCGTTTACTTCCGCTATTCAATTTACACGGGTGGAATGTACGGTTTTATTATCACAAGCAAACGGAATTCAGCACCGGGTAAACAAATAGCCGGTGCTTCAAAACTTTACGTGGTTACATCGTGCAAACCGCTGGTCGGATAAAAAAAGCGACAAAGACATATTTGTGGAACTTGAGCAAGTAAAACTCCATAAAAAAAATAATAATAATAAAAAAGTTGAAATCCGTCCTAGTTCGCCCACTTAGTTTCGAATGTCTGGCATAGTTTTTATCTTCCCTAGTCATTAAAAAAATCTGCAAAAGCTAAACTTTGCATGCGTTTACCGAGGTGTATAATTTACTGATCAAAAACTATCTACATTCTGGCAAAATTTGTCAAATGTTGTCAGTATGAATATTTGATTATCACCCTCTCTTAGAAAAGACATTTCACATCGAAGTCGAAATACTGAAGCCGCCTTTCGAGCATTCCTATTGGTCGGCGGCGGTTTCGATATAAATCGATTCGGACTGTCATGGCCGCTGCAGTCACACGCGCGTTTTGAATGCGCGCGATTTGATTTGAATTATGTATTAGCCATAAGAAAAGATAAATGGAAAGCAAAGAGTTCGAGCGAAGCGAGCACGTTCTTGCTATTGTTGTAGTAAATTGTAAGCGCATCTGGTCGACTGCACATACAGACGAGACCAAAGAGCGACGGAAGCGAGAGAGGGAAGGCTGTGGTCAAGCGAGAGACCGATCGACGACACATCCGGAGTGACCACGGAATGTGAAAATGTAGTCTGAAAATAAATATCGATATCCACCAAGGAATAATACATCAATTAGTTATCTTTATTTAAAACCTTCGAAATGAGTTTGCCATATAATTTTTCTTCTCCGTGACTGCATATACTGTGTAGTGCTTACCTACAACCCGAAGAGAATCGCGGGATATTCAATATACGAATAAGGCAGATCCGTATGGTCGTGCGCTATGCCCAAAGAGAGCGAGAGAGAGACAGAAAGATGTACGGAGCCTCGTCACAAGTTCCCTCTCGCCTCCATCGTATTACTGCATCCCCCGACAACGGCATTATTCGCACCCGAGGCCCTTTCCTCTCCACCTCGACCGCACACTCCCTCGATCGGCTCTTCATCATGTTTCGTTGAAGTAATCTACTCTTACCGTTACGTATTCCCGACAATGGATTACACGCGATTTTTGCTTCTCGCCGTGCCGGGTGAAAGGCTCGTGTGTCCCGCGCATGCGCGGCAGAACGGAAGACGCGCGGCGAGTCGCGAGAAAGAATAAGCGGCAAGAGGAACGCGCGGCGAGAGCGGACGACCCTCAGCAAATATTGAGTCCTAGGCAATTAATTTGGGTTAAGTGCTATCGACAGTTTCGCGAAAGCTCCGCGATACAATTAATTAGCGAGTACAAAACGAACTCGTTTCCATCGTGGCTAATTACACTCGCGTGTGACGCGAGTCTTCCCGCCTGCCCGATGGGAGCAGCTCGCAATCCGCGGTTGGATCGACGCTACGCTGCTCTAAGCAGCTAATATCCGCGTGTGCTGCCCGCAATCTCCAATAAAAGATAGAAAAAAATAGAACCAGTGTGCGCGTTTGAGGTTATGCGTGTCGTGTATCCCCGCGAAAGGTGCGCGCGGCCCGAGCAATGACGGATTTGCATTCCTCCCGGCGGTTCTCTAATTACGACGCGTGCGATATTACTTATCTCGGTGCATGAATCATCGCTATCAATGAAATGGAACAGCCGCGACCGCGACGATTCGCGAGAAAGAACGCCGTGGGTAATAGCTGCGCGTCGTAAGAATGTTAATAACATTCGGCCATTAGGTGGCGCCGTGTTATATGTATATCAGTGGTTGGTAGCATCGCGCGCCGCTAGGGAGAGGGAGAGAACCGACAACTTGTTGCGCGCGCGCGGGCGGGAGGGCGTAACTATCCCCCGAGTATATCCTCGGCTGTGTCGCGTTTCTACGTTTGCCTCGCTTCTCGGAAGGACAATTACCCGTTTTTTTCCGCCGCACCGAAGGCACCGGTTACTCAGTGCGAAACCTCGAAGCGCCCGAGTCGCTTCAACAGGATGAAATAAAACGGTGTCAATCGATGCAACTAATTTGGTCGCCCGCGGCCCACCTAACCTCCATTATCTCTGTCCGCGTGTGGTGGAAATACGACAGGCGAAAATTTGCAGTGTATGAATGTCAATGTCGGCGGAAGGAATGCGGATTATAAAAATTATTGTCACAGGTCATGTGCGCGTCCACTTTTTTTTTGTTCCCCCCGAAGCCTTATCCAATAGCCGTTAACGACGCCGTTGTCGGCCCGATGCGGCAGGGTTAACGTCGGCGAATGAGCAGCGCGGGTGCGTAATATGTCATACGAAAACCAGACTAACTGGATCCGTTCGTACGTGGAGACGTAATAGCCGGCTCTCGGGGCCATTGAAAAATCGAGAGTTGCGAGTAATCGAGTATCCGCACTGCCCGGAGGCACCGGGATGAGGTTGCGCGAGGCGTGCAAATAAGTATATATACACGTATACACGCAATTCAGGGGAAGGACGAGGAGGGAAAAGAACGATCTTGTATGATCAAGGCGAAAGGTAATGCGGCTTACGTGTGGTGGGACTTGCCGTTTACCGTTAACGGCTGGGTCCCCCCGGTGTACAGAGCGATTCAGCAAATATGAGTCATAGTCGCTAACTTCTCCCGGAGAATATGTGGACGTCTGCATTCTTTGCTTCTACCCACCGAATCGTCGACTTAGACCCGTGAATCGGGTATGTAAATAGAATGTACGCTAACTCAAATACCGAACAAAAATGTTTTCACTTTAATCTAGAATGAATACTTTTCACGTAATTCAAACGGCAACATTTTGTATGTACGCTAACTGAAATACCGAACAAAAATGTTTTTACTTTAATTTAGAATTAGTACTTTTCACATAATTTAAACGGCAACATTTTGTTGCCTTTTCGTTCGTCGGTAAACGAATGTCTAGAAAGTGATATTTTTCTTTGTAGCGTAAACATTGACCAAGTCGTAGCTCTCGATGAATCCTTCGACCGAAACTCGAGATTTTTTCGTTAAGAAAAAACGTGCCGTTCATCCTGGTTGTGAATCGGTCTGTAGAAGCGTCAGGGAGGATTCGAACGCGAAGTGGGGGAGGACCCAATCCGTGTGTATTTCTCGCACGCGGTATTCGTTTCTCTCGAGCCAGTCGTTCCAGTCCTCGGTAGGTATAGGTAGGGTATACACGAAGCGAAGAGCCCCGCCATGCATGTTGGGCCGTCATTAATCAGTGCTACATTTCAGTCGTCGTTTACCGAGGCCGCGCGCGGAGATCTCGGCTTCTCTCGGTCTTACGGGCCAAGTGTACACAAACGCGCGGGGCTCTCTCGCTCCCTTCGGTCGAGCGCGCCATTGTAATCGCGTTAGCGAGCAACGCGGGGCTCATCGTAGGACAGCAGGACATCATCATTTTGCCTCGCTCCCGGTCTATCCTATAAGTATTATACATATATATGTGTATACACTCGATTCATGCTTCTCTTCGCTATATCAACACGTAATACGTACATCCCCGGCGCTTCACTCCACTCGCGGTCTTGTTCTCGTTAGATATGACATACGGGACGACAGAGCTCGACGACTCGCCGGCCGAGATTATAAACACATATACTTTACGCATGGCCAGGCGATTCAGATAAACTTCTGTGCACGCTGTGAGTCACTGGATTTTCCCCCTCGCAGGCTCGAGCGGTTGGCGAAAAATGCGGTTGGCTCGGATGCGATAACGAGGATTGAGTTATTTTATTCGCGTACGCTGAAAGTGGCGAGTGCGTGGACTGGCGCGGTAATATCGACCATTTAGCGAAGAATAATCACCCCGGGTATTATTGTTATCTGTTTGAAATCGTTTTATCGGTTTGAAAACTTGTGTATTCTTCAGGAATGATCTCGAACATTCTTTTCCGGACATAAATGTTTCGACGAACCGTTTAAAAGAACCTCAAGGTTCTACGAATTACTGACAAATAAGACTCACAATCAGGGTAATTGCTATTTGCGGACACGTTACGAGTTTTTCATTTTTTCTAATCATTGCTTTCGAACTTTTTTTTTCTTTTTTGCAAATTAACGTGATATCGAGTCGTTGATAATTCTATTATTGGAATAACTTTGTATTTTATATTCAGTAGGGAATCGTGGCTCTGGCGCTATCACCCCCTCACAGAAAAATGAGTAGTACTTATGTCTTGATATTTTTTATTCGAGATCATGACTCTTAACCTATACCATTGTTCTCAAGTGGTATATTCTACCCCTGAAAACACTGGTTATTAACCTTTTTTAACCGGTTTTGAAAAAAATATTTTTTGGCGACGATCTTTCTGTCAGAAATCGTAGATCCGGCTCCGGACCGAAAATCGCCAAAATCGACCTCGGACATTTTTATTTTAAAATATCAGCTATAATAGGTTAATCAATTTTGCGCTGCGACGCTCCTATAAAGCTTTAAAAGGTTACGGGTGCTGCTCCGCCTGTCCTCTTATTAAATTTTTCACATCTGACACCAAACTGATTTTGTTTATCACGGACTTTCCTCCCAACCAATCACAGCTCTAATAGTTTGCTAACAATGCTTTCCTTTACTCATGAACTTTTTAAAAGTCGATAAATCTCGCCACCAACTTTTTAAGGGAAGACTTTTAAAAAATAGGTTTTTTACGTCTAAACTCCAACATCCGACTATCAGTCTAAGTCGAAAAATGTAAAAATCGGTTCCTCCATATTTTTTCGCGTTTCACCTACACTGTTGAAGTTGGAATTAAGCGCCCGAGTCTCTTCACAATACTTTTGACGTTTGATATAAATAAAAAATTGCAATGCATGTACCTACGTTCCCGACCCCAGTGTGTCTAGCGACTGACGACCAATCCGAGCGCGAATAGATCGACAAAAATGAATTTTGTGACTCATGAACTTTTTACGGGGGACGAGACATCATGCAAGAAAATATTTGCTTACAATTTTATAGCGAATACTCGAGCCTTATTCTCAATTCCCGCCTATAGGACATTCGCGTGCACGTGCAACGCCGGCTCGTTTAATCGATTATTAAGTTTAATTTTAGCAACGCGCCCGTTGTTTCTT
This sequence comes from Pimpla rufipes, assembly GCA_963932165.1. Taxonomy (NCBI): domain Eukaryota; kingdom Metazoa; phylum Arthropoda; class Insecta; order Hymenoptera; family Ichneumonidae; genus Pimpla; species Pimpla rufipes. The sequence continues at coordinate 2,206,321 of OZ010634.1, read as the reverse complement.
TTTTGTAACACGGCGCCAGGATGTCTTTATGAACCCCCTCTTAATTAATAAAAGTTACCGCGTGGCATTGCACACTCAGAGACACCGGGGCGGCTACGCTCTGTTGATACCGCGCGTGCGCGCGCGCGCTCTCCGCGCTCGCCGTCTAAACACAGAGAGATACGAGAGAAAGAGACAAGTCACGGGAGCCCTTCTCTCCCGCTGAATCGCATTTAATTTCCCGGCGCACAGTTGGCGCAATAATAATTACGCGGATAATTGCCCTCAGGAATCTCGGATTCACGTGAGAGGAGAGAAAAGAAGAACAGAGCCGGCCGTTGCTACCGCTGCGCCCTCCCGGTGTTTCCCAGCTCCCGACGCGATCCTCGTGGCGGCGGCGCGGCGCACTAACCGCCGGTGGTTGCCGCGAGGGGACTATATACATCTCAAACTCGCAGAATAAAAACCTCACGAGGAAGTCATCCTCTATTCTCTTTATTCCCGGCGCGCCACGAGAGCCCTACGCCGGCCGTGAGCTTTCGCGGAATCGCCCGCAGCCGAGTTATTTTCAGGAAATATTCGACAAATGAATTCCCGTTGCGTATATATATACGTTACTGCGCGGGGCCGTGGCTGTATCGCACGGCTCTCCTCGCTTATCTCGCGCAGAGGGAGAAGGATGTGAGCGCGCGAGGCTAGCGCGCTGTATGCGGAGTAGTGAGGGGCGGGAGGAGCGCGGAGCGAGTGGGGTGGGGGGAGGGGGAGATTCGTGCGCAGTGCCATACTCGGACGCATCGTGCCCCAGGCACGATAATAGAGAATCCCTATGTATTTACGAGTACGGGACTGACGCCGCGCGAATGCCCGAAGGATCCGCGATATCACCGGATAATTAAAACGGACGCCCATGGAGTTGTAATTATCCGCTGGTATAACGCTACACGGAGTCTCCAGGGGCGCGAAAGTCTCCAGGGCCGCGCGCGGCTAGCTATATACCTACACGCGCGCCTCTCCGGCGTCCCTTCGAATGACCGAGACCCGCGCAGTACATTTATTAACTACATTTGTGCGTGCGAGTTATCACACGCGCGATCCGATACCCCGATTATTTTATTATGCGAAAAACACGCGCGCGCGCGCGCTCGCCGACGTGCTGAATGTATGTGTGCGCGTTCGAGAATTTATAATTGCACGATTTACTTGTGCTTCGGTTAATTTAATAGACACAGAGGAGGCCACGCGACCCCCGTGGTACTCGTATCCCGCTCACATTTTATACATCGGCCGCACTTTCGAGACCCCGAGATACGATCTCGCCGAGCGGCTGCCGGCTATCTAGGCGCTCTGTATCTATTAACGTAGTCCCCCTGTGTGCTCAGCTTTCACACTCACTCGCGCGCCTCGCCGCAGGGTGAAAGAGCACTTTTCAAGTGACTGCAACACTCGAAAGATTCCTTCGGGTGTTACAAAGTATATACTCGCGCTGCGGTCACGCACGATCGTATATTCACACCTGCCTGCATTAAAGGCAAATAAAATTTCATATACACTGCCGGACGCGCACGGCGCCGGTACGACCGCCAGACCGCAGAACCCTTCGTCGCTGCCAGTCGCTATGGTCTCTTCGGCACGCCTGCGCCCCTTTTTCTCTCATTGCCCGCGTCCGCCTCGTCCTCGCGCAGCGCAAACTCGCTACACGCGTTTTTTGCACGGCGGATGTGGAAATAAAAGTGACGCCGTAAAATGTTATCTTTCTGTCGTCCAGCTCTGTGTGCTGTACCAGATGGAAATTTATACGTCGTAACAAAGTTTTTCACGTTTATCAACCTTCTAAGCTTAACTTTATACATGAATTCCGCTCCAAGAAATATTTTCATGGAATTTGTTAACGATGAAGCGTTGACTAACTCCGTGAAAATGTTTCTTGGAGCAGAATTCATTCTCGGCGTCGCGATAATTCAAATAATAACGAATTTCCCGCGCTTTTGGCTTCACATTCAAAGGTACAGTTGCATACGTGTATGACGCAGCGAGATGCATACGCGATGGTGCAAAATAGAGAAAGACGATGCTCGACGTTCGTCCCTCTGGCGGGAGAAGCAGGAACTATTAGCGGTAAACGATCTTTTTTTAAATTTACGTAAATAATATTTATCAATCGTTTCTGCAGTTTAATTTTGTCTGCTGAAAAGAAGCGACAGACGTATAACGGATTGTCCAATGATTGTTGTTTTTAAGAGGGGATTTTAATGATTTCGCGAGCGAAACGGAGCGACGGGAGTCTGCGCAGTTGGCAGAAGTGTCGAGGCTGACTCGTCGCGCGTAACATCCGGCCGGAGATCGTTCTTTCAGCAGTGCAAGATGGCTGATCAGGTACGTTCTTCACATTAACTGTCGTCGATATGTAGTCTTTCGCGCTGTAGGAAGCGATTTTCGCGACTAATACAAGTGCAACAGTGCTCCAATTCGTTGCGACGAACCGATTTACCCAAGCGAAGTCTCCGTTTGTCAATAAGCCATCGAAAATAATGCCGCGATCGGGCGTCCCGCGACACGTGGTGAACGCGTTCGCGTGTCACGATTTTTGTTGCTTTTCACGTAACTTACCATTTTTTTTCGGAGCCCTCGCGTTATCGGAATCGTCTTGTCGAATTTCAACGAGTCAGAACTCGACTCTCGGCATTTGCAGTCGTATAATTGACGTGAAAATCGAAACGTACGATTCCTAACCTCAAAAACGAGTAACGCGCGACTCCAGAACGGGTTCTAATCTTTCTTGTTTGATTTACAGACCGAGCGTTCGTTTCAAAAGCAACCCACGGTCTTTTTGAACCGGAAGAAGGGCTTGGGAACGAAATCCCGCAAGTCCACCAGGTACAGCCGCAATGTCGGTCTTGGATTCAAGACTCCTCGTGAGGTGAGAGCGTTTGGCTTTTATTCGTGCGTGGGTCCGTTTGTTTTGTTTTGTTGTATCGTTGGGTAATGTTTGTAATGTTGTTTCGTTAATTCAGGCTCTAGAAGGTACCTACATTGACAAGAAGTGCCCGTTCACCGGCAATGTAGCTATCAGAGGACGCATTCTCACTGGCGTCGTCCAGAAGATGAAGATGCAGCGCACCATCGTCATCCGCAGGGATTACCTTCACTACATTCGCAAGTACAATCGGTTCGAGAAGCGTCATCGCAACATGAGCGTGCATCTCAGTCCCTGCTTCAGGTTGGTCCATAGTAACCAATAAATTTCCGATTCTACTAGTCTTAATTTGATAATTATTTGTAACTCAGCACATCCAAACTTCTTATACCACTTACTGATATAATGACAAGAAATTGATGAAAAAAAACTTTTGCAATATCAATCGACAAATCTAAAAGATGGAAACTTTCTGTGGAGATACATGAATTTTTGTAACTTTTTTATGATGATAATGACGACGGTCTTCTGAAAACAAATTGAAGCTAACTTAATCGTCAACTGATTTAATACTCTGCAGTATATTTTTATATTTCATACATTTTTACTATGAAAACAATGATTGATATATTATTTTCCATTTGACAATTTCAGGGATGTTGAAATCGGAGATGTCGTGACCGTCGGCGAATCCAGACCGCTCAGCAAAACCGTCAGATTCAATGTTCTCAAGGTCTCCAAGGGAACCGGATCGAAGAAGAGCTTCAGGAAATTCTAAACTACATCTTTTGGTGAGCATCAACGATCAACGAAAGTTTCAGACAACATTTTTTTATATTCCATAGATAATTTTGCAAATATTAATGATGAGTTTGACGACGGTCTTCTGAATACAAATTGAACGACACTATTATCGTCTACTGAACTTTTAGAAATGCTAAATAATCATTTATCCGGACAACACTCAGTTGCAATGATTTCATAAATTCGTATTTACAATGCAGGTTTTGATCCTAAGCATTGAGGAATCCCGGAGGTGATGACGCTCTCGCGGATTCTCGCCACCAGCACCACCATCCAACATAACCGTTATGTTTATTAACATTCGAACATTGTCTCAATAAAGGCGTCATCGAGGAAAGAGTTGAATAAATTTCTTTTCACAAAACGACTTTTTGTTAATTACCACCAAAACCGATAAGCGTTATTAGTCGATGACGAAAAAAAGGCTCCCAAGTCGTCGAGAAAACATTTGAACAAATTTCTTTTCGCGAAAACCGCTTCATTTTCGTTATTACCGTATTCGCTTATCGATTAGTTAGTGAAAAAGCTGCCAATTCTGCGGATGAACGTTTTTCAACCAAAAAGACGGATGTCCACCGGTCCCGGGCCACCTCAGGGAGAAAGTGCAGGGTGGACCACGCGTGTTCTGAAAATTCTTCGTCGGATCGTCGTTGCAATCGAGGTCGTCCCTCACAACCTTCACCATCTGCTGCGGCAATGCGTTTATCGCTTTGTTAATATTCGCGAAATAATTCTCCGTCGCCTTATTCACACCCGTCGGGTTGATTGGCTGTGGCGATTCGGAGGTAGAAGTATTTTTATTGAAATTAGTCGTCTCGATCGATCCTTCCGGAGATTGAATAGTCGTCTGGATCGATCCTTCAGGAGGTTGAGTAGGGACAGTCGTTGGGCTTTGTGTGCTTGAAGAAGATATAACTTGTAAACTGTCCATACGGAATTGAGGAGTCTTCTTAATTGATCTCAATTTATTATTAGTCGACTTTTTACGCGCTTGACTCTTGTGTTTGCCGTATTTCGACTGTTTACTTGGTTTCTTCGTTGCACCGACGGGCTTCGATTGTTTGATCGAAGCTTTCGGCGTTTTATCGACTTTCGCGCGATGTCGCAAAGCACTTCGATCGGTCTGATTCTTCAGTCTTGACTTGCGGAGGTTCATCGCCGCGAAATTCGCGGGTACCTGGTCTCTGATCTCCTGAGGCGCGCTGTACCGATCCCTCGCCAATCGCGACTCGATCATCTCCGTTTGATCGCGTTGGGCACTGCTGTTCTTCAGAGAAAAATTAATTCGCGTGTTAAATAAGCACCGAACGCGTTTCTCGTTCTTGTGAAATTAACGTGACGCGACACTCTAAACTTTAAACGAAAACACTTACCGCCATTACAAGGCTCACAAGAACACTCAGGGTGCAGAGAATCATTGTACCGTTCTGCGGTTTCGAACGCTATGTGCATTCTTTATAGGTTCCACAGAGTCGTTAGTAAAACGCTTTTGTGCAATCGTTAATCGGAGATTGACGCGGTATGAAATTTCTAAACGGTCCCCGCTACACAGCGCAACTCGATAAGGCAATATCAACTCGATGTTGAGCTACGCGACGATCAATTAAAGTGATTTCGTAGAAAGTTGGGAGTTTCGTCTCCCACTGTTCACAATTTGGAAGGGCGGTGGAACAAATCAACGCATTTTGTGATTTTTGTCATATTTAAAAATAATTTATTCCGTTTTGAGAGACAAGATATTTTCTCAAAAACGCTCGATTCAAGATCCGAAAATATATTAATATCAACTTCAAAAATGTATATAGCTCACAGCATAAAAATGCATGCAAAATTCGCGGCGCCGTGGACTACGTTGCGAACATCGTAGATCAGCTTTTGCTCGGCAGTTATCACTAATTTCGCAAAACCCAAGTAACATCAAGGCACATTCTCGTAAATTCATTAGACCCTCATCGCTGCCGTTCGAGCCCGACGGTAATAATAACATTACGATCGGAATTAAAAAAAACGTGTAGGATTTCTCGAAATTACTGTCCCGATTCTCGTCAATCATGGAAGATATGTGTCTCACGCTGCCTACCGTATAAACAATTTCTAATACTTATTTACTGTATCACGGCGTATTTTCGTCAGAGGATTCCTCGGCTGTGTAGAGAATATAAATAATGAGAGGCCCGGCGAATCCCAGTAAAAGTGAAACCCCGAGTAGATGACCCCACGACAGTCCCCAATCCGCGCCGGAACACTTGAACGAGTCAATTGCAGTGGGCTGCGGCGTCGACGCGAGTTCTCGCTCGTTGAACGAAAGTAACTGTTCAGTCTCGGTGCTCTGGCCAATTGAGGTCGACTCGGAGTCCGCGAACTTGGTCAGTGGCTCGCATACGGAATTTAATATGATATCGTTAATGCCCGAGCTCGGAGGCGCCGTCGGCGGCACAACCGGCGTCGCTATGAGATTTATCAATTGTTCCTCGCGCGAAGTGCTCGGCTCCGGCTGAAACTGCTGCGTTGATACACCGTTTTCGGCACTCGTCGAGGCTCCCTCGTAGTCGATTAAATTTTCCGTCAATATCGAATACGCCTGGACGGGAACCTTTATATATCTATGCGCAAATATTTCATTGTCCTTGTGAATGCTGTTGATTCTCTTTAATTCCGATATCTGTAAAAACGGAGCGTTTTCTCAGTGGCTGTTTATCACAGATTTACGAGTTTTCTTTTTGATTTTGTTGGGAGACTCACCGTACAGTGATATCTGAGAGCCAAGGCCTGCAATGTATCCTCTGCTTTCAGCAAGACCTTTATCACCTCCACCTTCCGTGGAGGTGCTTTGGTGCTGCGCACTTGCTCCAGAGGAATGTCATCCTCGCCGTCCTCATCATCCGAATACAGAAATACATAGTGGGGCGAACCTTCCCTCTGACTCCCTCGCTGATAGACAGTCTGTCTGAAATAATTTGATGATTACCTAGATGTTTTGTATTAAATAAACAATGTCTGGCAAAAAATAAATAGCTTTTCCAATTTCCATGTGCCAAAGCTCCATTTTTGGAGTTCAGTAAATCAATCTTTTTTTTTTATAATCAAAACAATCTGTTCTGCACATTTCCATTAGTTCAGTTTGTTCTTATTATTTTACAATTACAACAGAAACATTATCCAAAGCATTACACATCGAGCACTCTGTAATGTTTATAAAAGCCAGAAACATTGACAATAAATAACATTTTGAGCCGTCCGCCTGCGTCCGTTCGGAAAAAAACACGATTGAAAAAACAAAGCGATTGAATCAACAGATGCGACGAACACGCCGATCGAAGACAAAAAACAACATAGAGATGACATTCAAACAACATGTAACCTCGTCCCGTGTAACGTTTAACTCACCTACTCGTCTTGGAGTGATCGTTTGCGGTGCCAACTGACTTTTTCCGCATTTTACGTAAAAATCCTAGGAACGTCGGACGTACAGCTGCGATTCCATATCGTTTTGACGGTAAACGCGGGCGCGGAAAAGTCAGACGCGTACTGTCTGAGCAGCGCGATCCGTCATCACTCAATCAAGCAATCTGCGATGTCGTTACACGTACACAACGCGCGCCACGCACACGACTGCAATAACGTCGGACGTTGCGGTCTGGGGATCCCGGTTCCTCGCATGCACGAGACGTCGTGAAACTCTACAGATACATAGTAGAGCTCTTCAACACCGACCCAACGTTGTGGGTTAGCGCGCAACCTTCCTATACGGGACTTAACCTAACCTAACTCGGAGATATCCGAGTTACGAATCAGCTGAGAACTTCTGGAAGTCATTCACGTGTTTGGTTTTCCGCCGAAGTGCGGCCGCGAAACGTCCTCGACGCATCCGGCATTTGTTTGCCTTTTTGCTTAACGATTTGGTTTGTAAATAACTCGAGGCCATCAAGATGATGAAATACGAAGAACCCAACGAGAGGCTCAAGGATACGTCCAGATGCGCTGGTGCTCGAGCCGATCTCAAAATGTGTCTTCTTGAAAGTGACTGCTGCAAAATCGTTAGTAACCCTCGTTTCGATACTTAATTTTTAATGACAATAGTCGCGGCCGCAGCTACGCATCGATCCGATGACGTGAATTATATACAAACTGGATATATTAAGGAGGGTGTATCGTTGCACCGACTATTAGATAGATCGTCAAATTTGTATCTATATTTCAGATTATGTGCTCAATATTACTATTATAAAAACTCGTAAGCTGTTACCGACTTTTTTCGTTGAGAAATTCAATGTCAAAATATGCGTTCTTACAGACTCTTTATAGGCAAACTGTTCGATTTGTACTTTCATAACCTTATATGCACATTTTGCAATTAGACAGCGCAGAGAATAAAAGTTCTATTGGTGCTTGAAAGCTTAAACATTGTAATAAGCTTTAAAAAAATTACATCCACCGACAATTTTGTAGAGAAATTGTAAGTTAAAGTTTGGAAAATTACGATATCTGAGTCTCACTGGCAGATATGTTGAGATGCCGAGATTCATTTCCCAAAGCCGCATATTGCTAATACGCAGACGGTAGTTAGGTTCGTACATCGGACCAGAAATACCAGAATTCATTTGTTAGTTAGATACCTGTCAGTAATATTTTGTAATAAAATAAAAAAATACAATAATAAAAATCTTGTACCTAACCAATTGCATAAACAGGCAATGACAGCTGATAAAAAAGTATCAAATCAGCAACGATATGCATTTTGTTTGATGTGAAAAACTACTATTTTGGAACATCAGCATACCCATTCCGTACCAAAATTATAAAAATTGTTTTTGTGGTATCAGAATCTTTTATAAGTTTTGTTTCCAACTGCAACGTGAACAGTTTGTGATTTGAATTCCAGGCAGCGATACACCCTCCTTATTTAATTTTGAATGTCATCCAAATATTTCAAGTACACACTGTGTATGCGTTTACAAGGATATTATGATTCTGAGATAAATCAGATTTTGAGAAATATATATATAAAAAATATATAAAATATAAAAATATATGAGGCCCTTGTAAAAGACGTTTTATTAGGAGTGTTACGTTTTGTCAGATTTTTAATACAACTGCACTATAGAAATAACTGACAATGTTTCAATCTGATCTTCTCGCATAAACGATTATTTAATTGTTCTTTTTCATCCCTCAGCATCATCGTACACCAAGGGAATGCCTGAAATTTACTGATGGTTCTGTATCTGATCAATGCCTTGCTCTTCGTCATGTATTCTTTGAATGCAAGCGTTCTATTGTAAGTTCCAAATATATACTACAACGAACTATTTTTTAAAATAAGGCCAAGTCTGAGAGTCTGAACGTTTTACAGATTGATGGCCGCAGGAGATTTCGAGGGAACAAAGGATACTGATCCTGTGACAGATCCTTGTGACAAGTATTCTTAAGTAGAGAACTAAGATTCACTCTGTTTATATAAATAAATTACTAGTCCATTGATTTGGGATGATTACTTACCTGCTGTGTACATGATGAAATTGACTGGGTATTTATTAAGGCACATTGGTGGTCGAAGTGATTTATTGTTGTAGCGTTAATAGCTGTACATGATTCAATAAATTATGTTTACGTTTATTGCCTAGTCGTGTCGCGTAAATTTGCGTGTTTTACGTTTTTATATTCGTTAAAAAATCGGCAACAACGTGCTGTAAAAACCTTACAGTAAGGTATCGGATAATGGTCGAGTTATTGCATTTCCGTTGTCATTTCGATTGCAGAATTTTTCGATAAGTGCGCGACAAGTGCACGTTGGATTTGCACTGTGAATTTCATACCCACATAGCCAAAGTTGCAGAGCCTTCGATCGAAGCATTTTGCAATAATTGCGCCAAGTTGCGACCGCTTTGTCGACAAAATTTCAACAACAGGGTACAACGCGGAGCGTGGACGAAAGCGGAGACACAACGTGGACACACGTAAATGCAATTTTAGCAAAACGTTTTGCCGAATTGTGCCGCCCCGTTGTTGCAATTTTCAGCCGGCAAAACGTTGTCGGGGTAAAGAAAGAAAAAAAAGCGTCGCAACAACGAAATCGCAAGCGGAACGAATAATGTTGTTTAATGCAATTTGAAATATATTGCAATCACAGTTTGCGTTTAATCGTATAATAATGTATCTGTGTATCGTTTGTGCGCGATACACGTGAATCACAGTACAATTGCAAGGCTCTTAAGACTTAGGGCTCTTGTTCCATGGTCAGTGAGTACAATGTTACTTATTTCTCTTTTTTCTTCATTGTTGCTGTACGATAAAACAATTATTTTTAATAAAAATCTATAACTATGGAATATTATTATATTACAGTATTATTAGTCAAAGATTGCGCCTGCGCAATTGTCTAACTATTGTCTGTATTGCAACAAGCGTATTGACTCTATCAGTTGGTTTGTACTACTAAAATGTCGTACTAATTAATTATGCCAAATTCTTGAGAACTACTTTACAAGTAAATCTAGTTGTACGTCTCTAGATCGTTGAGAGATTTGCCTATGAATAAGTCGCGCTGATTCCTTCTCACCTGTTCGCAAGTCGCCAGACAAAACGTTATTATTTAAGTTTTTGTTGCTGTTGACTCACTGCAATTACCACAAGCTTCCATCTACACCATTGCGGGACAAGTTAAACACTTCTATCGTATACCTCGGCCCGATATCTTCTAATCGAAACTCCGCGGTTGAGTCGGAGTATACATTATCAACTAATTAGCCGTTATACTGTAATCGATACGCACGAATCTTTCTTCCTCTTCTCACTAGTAAATCGCGTTTGTTAGTGTGACACATGTATTTTCTTTTTGATATCACAGCTCATCAAACATGATATGTCGTTAATTGTAGTAGCCGTTGTAAAAATGTTCACCTTAATGCACGCAATTGTTGGCGGATGAGAGAAAGCTCGTCCGTCGACGCAACCAACGCTCTCTCGCTCTCTCTCTTTCTCTCTCTCTCTAATTATTTCTTTATGTTTTTTTCTTTTAGTACAAAAATTCAGCGCTATATCAGCCAAGGATCGCGTATCTAGTAGTAAATTTAGTATTACAATTACAGAAATTTGCAGCACGGAAATCAGAAGCAGACGGAAGGCCTGTAGAGACCTGTGTAGCCGCAGAGACGCGCTCGCAGAGCGGGTAAAAGGATCGCTGCGGCGGATAGATTATCCTGAAGCTGAGAACACTCGCATATCAGCAAATACATCTTGTCACCCTGAGACATCGATTTGTGCAGAGTTATGCGTTTTAGTCCCACGGACTTTGGCAGATAACGATATATCATACGGGCACCTGTAACAGTAATCAAAAACAGATTTTTTGCCTTAAAGAGCAGTTGCTAATTTCAAGTTATTCGTAAAAAGTAATTTTGTCAAATTGAACATTCATTACGACTCAATTTCACGCAAACGCCGTATATTTTGTAAATTCATTTAATTTATAATTTACGTTTCGACTCTCGGTGATCATACGGGGTCACAGTGACCCCAAGCGCAACTTTAAGCCAAAATTTCTATAAGTTTTTGGCGGCCAAGGCAACTGGCCTGCCTTCTATCGGTGCTTTGGGGTTCCCTGTGTAAGTACAGACTAGGGTCGGAAGAATTGTCACAACAGTTGCGTCGTGGCAATCGATCAAAAATGAAATGGGCTGTCTTCAGATGTCGAAAAAGATAACTTTTTTGACGCTCCCACTATGGACCTATTTTTTTCTTAAGTTATCATATCTTGAGAGAATCACCGTAAAATGTTATGAAAAGATATTGAAAATTGTCAGAGATTTCTTTTTTTTTTATTAAAAAGGGCTTTTTTGCGCATAGGCCACTTCCTGATTTATATCCGCCGTTTTGAAATGCTATAAAAATATAATACCGACAATGCCACTTTCTAAAAGGTTCAAAGTAATACGCTGAATTTTTATAAGTCAATCGTTTAAACATGTCTGGGGTCACTACGACACCGTGTGTGACCACCGAGGGTTAAATGAAAACCCTTCAATGTCGCGTATATTTTCCACGGTGCACACAATATATATAAAAAAAATGTGTCTCGGTAATACTCACCGGTCCAGTAGAGCCAGTTTTGCTCGAATTTGAGACCGTCGTCGCCCTCGAAAACTTTGAAAATAGAAACGATGTAACCGGTGGACGGAATCGGTGGCCTACCGCCGGGCGGCTCCAGCGGCGGCCTCGCTATCGTCGCCACTTCGTTGAACAGGTCCAGGGTGTGACTGGCGGCGTAACGCAAGTCCCGTGGATCAAACTTTCTCAATGCCGCGCACTGAACCTCCTGATAAAAGTCGCTGGGGTCTGTGCTGTGCTTATTTATCAGGTAATACGTGATGAAGGGAAAGTCCGCTAAAGAAAAAAGAAAAAAAAAGAGAGAACAAAATTTAATTTCAAGTTTTCCAACTACGGTAAAGTCACCAGTAAATGAACAGTTAAGCAGAATATGACATTGACATTTTCTGCATCTGCAAAAAATTTCTTTTAGCGAGGTGCAGCGTCTAAACTATTGGCTTGGGAAAACAAAATCTGAAGCAAAACAGTCTAATAAAAAAATTAAAAAAAAAATCCATTGAAAGATAAATGAAAAAGGCAAAGAAAAGTCTCTAGACTTTTTTTTCTCAACTCAATAGTTTAGGCGCTACACCTTGCTAAAATAAATTTTGCAGATGCAGAAAATTTCAAGGTCATAAGCAGAATAATTTTATTACCATGGGTTTCTATCAAATTCAATAGTAGTAGTAGTACAAGAGCTTTATTGACCATGTACATAGTATTGTGTCGTACATACATTTTTTTGCCAAGTGCACTTTTACCTGATCAATGGGCCATCGACCGGAGTCCTTCAGCCCGTAAATATCACGCGATTGTGCATGTTTTATTTTTTAATCGGAAGGCGGGTATAAAAGTTTTTCTTATTTCTAATTGTTGTACTTAATAGTATCGTCATTGTTATTGTTGTTTTATGTTTATGTTGTCTTAGCACGGATTTTTTTTTACTTTTTAATTAAAATGTTATTTTTTTTTTATTTTTTTTATTTTTTTTTATGATTTTCTTTTTCTTGATCGGGGTGCTACAGTTTTATTCGCACAAGGCTGTCAGAATTTCTTTTATTGTCTGGGTCGGGAGTTTGTGTTTGGGTATTACGTTTGGAGTGCGACTAATACATAGATCGTTGATGGCTTCTAGTTTAGAGAGAGCGTATTTAGTGCTGAGCTGTTGAATGCGGGTTGCGATCGGTGTGACTTTAGCGGATTCATAGAGAAGGAGATTGGAGGGGTTGTGGAGAGGATTGTTAGGGTGTCTTATTTTTGTAAGTTTTCGGAGTGCTATCGTCTCAAATTCAATATTTTCAGGCTGTTCGCAAAAATCTCATAGATTGACCAAAGCGTTGAATTGTGTGATGCATTTAAAAAAAATGTCGTATTTTTATCGCTAAGAGTATAAAGATAAATATTAAAAGTAAAAACTCCAGAAACATCAGTAAATGAACGGGCCAGTCTGACCTACACTTTTAATCAAAAATGGGCTTCTGTGACAATGAGCTAAATAATATACAAATTATTAAGTTAAGAATCTAATGTTCATACAAGTCGTCCTAATTTCTCATGAATTCTCAAGAAGCTGTTGTTCATTCACTGGTGACTGTCGAATAACTGATTCAATCATCCTAAATCGATGGTAATTTTTCTTTCCAGCACTCACCATTCCTTTCCATGTTCGTGAGCAAAATACTCTGCGAAGCTGAAGGCGCGATTTCGGCGATGAGCTCCGCGGCAGTGTCTCGCTGTAGAACCAGAGGCCTCGCGATGGGGGACTCGACCAGGGGATCCAGTGGCTCCAGGGGTGTCATAAAATGCGCCAGGACGCATTGCTTCGGATCCTCGACCTCGAGAACCGACAGCGGGCTGCCCGACCTCTTCTTGTCGGCTATAGGCGCGTGCTTGAATGCAACAAGAGACGACATTAAAGTTTCTCCGTCTCTCGGCGAATGGCTTTTCTTTTTCGGGGACTCTCCGAGGGGGGCGCGAGTGATGCAAAATAGGCTTTTCATTTGAATACCAAGCGGGACCTTCGCCGTTTGCGAGAACAGTGATTTCGTAAAACAGCCACGTTCTTGCCCAACGAAAAGTTGAAGGAAACGAATCCTCCTCGAGTTTAATAAATTTTATTCGGCTTCTCAGTGATTCAGATTATCCACTGTTGAACTTGTAAAAAATGGCTCCGAGTTTTCTCGCTCAGAATTGAATTATTCTCAGACGCAAATCAGGCGAAAATATTTTTACAACGATTGTACAAAAATAATATAGTGGTTATGGCACAAACGTGAATATTACTTTGATAAATTTTGACAGCCCGTTTACGAAGTGCTTTGACACAATTTGAAGATTTTGCCACGTTCGTGCCCAACGAAAAGTTGAAGGAAACGAATCCTCCTCGAGTTTAATAAATTTTATTCGGCTTCTCAGTGATTCTGAATATCCACTGTTGAACTTGTAAAAAATGACTCCCAGTTTTCTCGCTCAGAATTGAATTATTCTCAGACGCAAATCAGGCGACAGTACTTTCACAAAAATTGCACAAAAATAATATAGCGATTACAGCGCAAACGTGAATGTTACTTTGATAAATTTTGACAGCCCGTTTACGAAGTACTTTGACACAATTTGAAGATTTTGCCGGCACTCTCCCCTCGAACGCGTCATCCCGACGGGAAATCTCGAGCAATTATTTTCCACTACGTATTGGTTTAAGGGTCTCGTGAGAGGGAGCTGCGAGGGTCTAAGCGGTACGAAACTTCGTCAAGGCTTTAAAGCTCATCGTACCGGGACTCCAGCTGGTAGGAAGCGCTCGAGTGAGGCGAGGGGTATGATGAAGCAGTCACGGTCCAGCGTGGCCAGGGATATTGGCTCGCCCCGGGGAGGACTGTTTCCGGAAACTATGAGTGGCGTGTAGATTCCCGTCGGACGATTGCCGCTGAAGGATACCTGTAGTGCAGAGTGCAAATGTTCCTGTCGCTCGTATACACATAGCCGGTAACCAGTGCCTATATTCACCAAGTGCACAACACACATTACAGTTAGAAAACGAACACACAGATCGCGTAGAGCGGGACGAACGACCGCACGCGGAAAGCCCCGTCGTCAAAATTTATGCGTTCGATTAAATTACACCGGCGTGGCGAATATTCCGATATCGCGAGTGGGTGTATCGTCCAACGTATGCGCCGGTTAATGCATACAAAATTAGACAAGCATGAAACCGACACGCCAACTCCATAAATACCGCCCTAACGCTGCAGCAACGTTTGAAATTATCCGTCGGACTGGCTGATTATTTATATTCGTTACACTTTAGGATATTTTAGATGCAGATAGCTATAGACACTAATTGCATACCGTATATTTTATTATACGTATCGTTCCTTATGGGCAACTATGATCTTGTGAGCAGAAGTTGAGTAACTCAAGGTTGTAATTGTATTTTTATTCAGTGATATGTAATTATTGGCAGTGACTTCGACAGTCGGTAATATAAGAAGTGTATGCAATTTTTTTGCGACAAACTCCAGATTTTATGAGACTCTGATTATTGTTGAAAATGTTATTACAAGTTTTCAGTCGGAGCGACATCTGCGAGGTCTGCACTGCTTTTAATATTGTTTCGTAGTTTTCAAAATAAATTTGCACATTGCTTTCTCCTTAGTTTTCATTTTTTATAACGCCACCTGTATCAATGAGCTCAATTCGTTATCCTGTATCTTTAGTAGTTACAGATGCAACAGCACAAAAAAGTTTTTTTATTTATTTAAAAATGCTATGAAATCCATGTGGCTGATATTTTTTTCTAAACAGCTTTCCTCGACGTTTCAGACCACTCCGAGTGTCCTGACACGAAAATGTCGAAAAAAAAAGTTTCATGAAAACAAAGCTTCCTGCATGAGGCAGCGAAACGACAGTAAATTCCGATTCAAAGGACTTTCTTTTATTTCGATTACATTGAAAGTCATGTACGTACTGTCGGCGAATGGACGCCAGAACCGGGAAATTTAATTATCAAAGGGAATAACGAGCCTGTGGATAACGTGCCAACCGTGCGGCTTATCTCGCAACCTTCCACCCTCTCTCGTGCCGGTGGTTGACTGCAAGCACGCGCGTCGAGCGTTGGCCGAGGCGGAGTGGACGATGAATATTTAAAAGTACGGTAAGCGCGCACTCGAGACTATAACTATGTTAGTTAGCCGCCGGACGATTTGTAGGAAAACCACTGCCGCTGAGTCGATAAGACCTGGCTATTCGCGCGATATCGTCCGTAGTTATGATACTGCAGACCCTTCTTTATCTCTTTCGCAACTACATTAAGGAGGATGGAACGTTTCACGCCATTGAAATCGTCCCCAACTGTGCTAAATCTTTTTTTTTTACTATTTTTTGCACTTCTTTTGTCGGTTTTAGTGCTTACATTTTATATCATTGTATGTTTTTAATATCGAGAAACATTCATAATCATCATAATAAACATTTCAATAACATTAACGAAATTATCGTTGTTCCTATTTTGTTTTCTGATAGACGAAGCTTTGTGAAAATTGGCCATTAAGAAGGAAGGAATATGCAGTGTTCCACTTTCCAACTTTCATCATTTCGACCAGTTATACTAAAAAAATTGAAAACAAAGAAAAAAACAATTACGTATTTTAATGACGAACCAACGTGTAAACTTCTATTTTCCAACTTTTTTTCCGAACCAATTTTCCAACTTCACGTTATTCGTTCAAAGTAAAATTATGATTTCCATCAGTATCTCCCAATCGGATCAAAAAACTTGGGAGAAAAAAAAAACGCCAGAGATCCGTCACGCTCTGCGGCAAAGACGTCGAGCGGTTCTCGATTACGGGTTCGAATATTCACGAGTCCTTGATCCAGATTTACGGGGGGATTTCCCGTGAAATTCCGGGGGCGATCACGCGATACACAAGCGCGCCGCGCGGTCTCATTCTCAATTTCTCCCGCATTGGCAACACTCGCGACAGTGCATTACTCAGTGGCTTTTTCTATCCCGCATTGCACGTTATTTTCCTCATACATATATTATATATATGTATATATATATATATATATATATATATATCGCGGAGGGAGATCGTGAGGCCGCGCGCGCCTCGACTCGCGTTGAAATCATTGAGTCCAAGGTCCTCAACTGGCCGGCGGCGGTGGTGCTGCGAGTCGCAGGAACGCCGCACCTGATGCGACAGTCGGGCGCATCAATAACAAAATCGCTTTCCAGGCGGCTCCGCGCGTCGCGCTTGGAAATTAGCGTCGAAAGCTCGAGGCTTCCGATCATCGCGGCCCCCTGACCTTTGGTCCCAACTCTACACGGCACACATAATAACCACCGCTGTGTTATGCGGCTGAACCAGCGGCTCGCCGCACCTAATGACTCGCAAAGCGTGTAGCGCGAACGCGACGAGCTTAAGGTAGTCCTTGCGACCGATATTCATTTCGCGTAAATTTGAGTAATTTGAGAGAGAATTACGAACATTTCTCGATGGTATAAAAATCGGAAATAATTCATGCACATTAAAGGCACTGAAAAGATTAATTTTGTATAATAATAATTCGAAAATGTTATTAACAAATTGATGAAAAAAATATTGTTTAACAAATTTGTCGATGACCCAACTTTTTTTTTTAATGAAAATGATTCGTTCATTTTTCTGAATACGTATGAATTTTTTCAGATTTTAGAGTTCACTTTGAAATTCGTGTGTTTTTATAGGGAAAATATGTGAAATTTCAAAGTGAACTCTAAAATCTGAAAAAATTCATACGTATTCAGAAAAACGAAGGAATCATTTTCATCCACAAAAAAACTTGGGTCATCGAAATATTTGTTAAACAATGTTTTTTTTCATCAATTTGTTAATAACATTTTCGAATTATTATTATGCAAAATTAATCTTTTCAGTGCCTTTAATTTGCATGATTTTTTTCAGATTTTTATATTATCGAGAAATGGTTGCAATTGTCTCTCAATTTTCGAAAACTTATGCGAACTCGACACCAGGCGCAAGGACTACCTTAAGCACGAGGGAGTCGACGGTGGCGGGCACTCCGCGCGACGATGGTTATTGGCTCGTTTGTGTCTCACCGCGCGTATCTGACGGCAACTATCAGCCACGTGCGAACGCCATCGATCGTGGGCTCTTAACGTCCGCTTTCGCGTTTCCACTCGTTAATCTACCACGGAAATAGAGCCACGTGGCATCTCGAGGCTCGCGCGCGACTTTCGACATGAGAATTATTAGATCGGGCTGCTTCTCGCCGCCACCGCCGCCTCTCCCACGCCGACGACGACGACGACTCGCGAGGGTCTTTATATTCCGAAACTTCTGTTAAACGCGTACAGATATATGTAAGGGAGGTGCGGGCAAAATGGGACACCTATTTTTTCAGTTCCAACTGTTTGTGCGGGCAAAATGGGACGGACCCCCATTTCGTGAAAATCGCGTCTACACGACACAATTCAACGCATGTGAACGGAATATAAAGATTTTTAACAATTTTGAGTGTTTTAAGCAATCCGGCTTTTGAAAAGTCACTTTGAAAAATAAAAAATTTCTTTTTTTACAATTTTTTGTTGTTGCGAAATAAGCATTATGGAGTATCACCGAGTACAAAAAAACACGAATTTGCGATTTTGGGGGTCCGTCCCATTTTGCCCACACTTTTTTTTTTGCCGACGCTCAAAATTGATGGTTGGAATCGAATTTTTGGATCAAAAGCAATCGAAGTACACTTTTGTTTTCGTCATAAAACCTTTTTTGGCTTATGCGTCCCATTTTGCCCGCACCTCCCTTATATGGTAAGCGGGGAAAGCGTATATATAGCTCGATAGGCAGGCGTCGTCGTCGCTGCTGCTGCTGCCGTAGCGGGGAAAAGTTTCGGGACAAGACCTTCCCGAGTTAAGGATGTAGTCTCGGTACAGTCCCGTCACCTGTGAGTTTCAAGGGAAATTTCGAATCCTCTCGATGAGATGATAAGCTGAAAAAAATCAAGCATGTGGAAGGTACTGAAAAGATTGATTTTGTATAATAATCATTTCAACATTTTGTTAACAAGTTAGTGAACAAAAATTATTGTTCATCAATTTACCCGGCAACCCAACTTTTTCTTCTGATGAAAATTATTCATTCATTTTTCGGAATACGTATGAATTTTCCCGAATTTCGTTTCATTTTTTCAAATTGCTGTTTTCGCAGTTCATTTTGCTTAAAAAAAATGCAATTAAAAAAATTAGACAAAAGTCTAAAAAAATGCATACGTATTCAGAAAAATGAAGGAATAATTGTCAACAGAAAAAAGTTGGGTTGCCGGGTAAATTGTTGAACCTTTCATTTTTTCATTAATTTGTTAAATTTTGGAATGATTATTTTACAAAATCAATCTTTTCAGTACCTTCTACATGCTTGATTTTTTTTTCAGATTATTCTCTCATCGAGAAGGGTTCGAAATTTCCCTCGAAACTCACATGTGACGGGACTGTACCGAGACTACCTCCTTAACGAAGAGGGAACGTGCTCCCGACTATTCTGTACTGGGGGGACACGACTCGGCTGCTTGCTAAATTTTACATTTCCCTCGGCGATCGCCGGGACCCCGAAGTTTAGCGCTCACGATGCTGCTGGATTGAGAGGCTGAGAGGCGATGAAATAGGGCGAGAGGCCTATGGCCTATGGCATATTTTGCCGAGATTGTTGTGCACATTAAAGTGAGTCGCGTTTTCATATGCCATTTCGGTGGCCAGATTTTTTTCAAGCTCTTTTTCTTCGCATGTTTGTATTTTTTTTTTTTTTTTATTGCTGTTACGAAATTAAAGGTAAATATAGTGAAAACGTTGAAGTAGCACGAAACCCCATAAAGTTTTACCACGAGTAGACCGAGAGAAAAATGTTCTTGAAACAAGCGTACGTATCAGGCCGTAGGCATAATTCTAATTTCGCGGTGGAAGCATATAATTCTACTTCTGACCTGGCGTTCTTTTTATAAATATTTTTCCCTGGATCATTTCGCGGTCTCCTAAACACCAATCATGCGACGTTGGAACTCTAAAGTTTAATTTAAAGACACAACTCTTATTAAAATTTCGCTGGCTGTTATCGATCGAAATTACCCTCAACTGTTTCGTTAAAAAATATACACAAATTACGACGTCTAACCGCGGAACCTACAGAAATTTTCATTTCCTAAAGCATAATTCTAATTACTTAATTACATTTTCATTTTCGAAGGCATAATTCTAATCACGCGGTGGTAGCATATAATTCTCCTTCCGACCCGGTTTATATGCTCATTTTTTAAATATTTTTCCTTGGATTATTTTACGCTCTCCTAAATACCAATTATGTATCGTTGGAACTCGAAAGTTTCATTTAAAGACACAACTCTTACTAAAATTTCGCTGACTGTTATTATTCGAAATTACACTCCACTGTCCTTATGTTAAAAAATATACAAAAATTACGTCGTCTAACCGCGGAACCTGCAGACATTTTCATTTCCATATTACCACACCGCTATAGCGCCGAAGATTTATCTTCAGTCGCGAGACTTCCCTTATCTCCGTCTGGCATTCTCATTGCTCCCTAAAAATCTCCCCAAGCCCAACCAAACATGGACGCTTCCAGCGACCAAATCGACGACACAGAGAAAAATATTAACGGAGTGATAACAAAATTTCCGCCGCGACAACTGCACATTTGCTATCGCAGCTAAAAAATGTGCAGTGTTAGCTGAAAAATTCGCCGAAAATGTTGCTACACCAACAAAAAATATAACAATCCATTTGTCACCATACCCTGCTCATTTTTCCCGTGCGCCACTTCCTCACGAATAAAATAAATTGACTTTAAAAAAAAAAGCAAAAACGACGCCACAATCTCTCGGTATTCCGTGCAAGTGTCAAGCGAGTGTCACATCCACCAGAAGCCAAAAAAAAAAAAAGAAAAATAAAATAAAAGAAGAAGAAGTAAGCAAAAAGCTTGTACCTGTCGGGAGGCGGTCGGTGTGGGTGGTTCGGAGGCCTCTTTGCCCTGATTGCCGTTCTGCTGTTTCCGCTTGTTGGCGTTGGTGGTCCCGGGTGAGGTGGCGGTGGGCGAGGTGACGTTGGACGTGGCGCCCTGGGGCTGATTGTTGTTGCTCGGCCCGCTGGTGCTGCTGCCGCCCCACTTGATGACGTGGGGTCCGCTGTTGCGCCGGGGTCCGGGCCCGAGCCGCGGCTCGGGGTTGTCCTCGGGCGCACCTGCGGGCGGCGACAGGAACAGATGAGTGCGATACGCGTGGCTCGCGTGGTCCTCCATCGGGTAGTAACCGAACTCGCGGCTCCGTCGAATGGGCCCCCGGCCGCCGACCCCGCCGATGCTCGTGCGAATCCCGAGACGGGGACCTACGGGCCCGACGCCGCCGCCGCCCCCGACGCCGCCACCGGTACTCGCGACGGGTCCGTAGGACCCGCCGATACCCGTGCGTCCCGTGCCCTCGCCACTCGCGCCCGGGCCTTTCTCCCCGCCGAAGTTCTTGCGAAACATAAGATTCATGATTCACCCTTTTTTTTTCTTTTTTTTTTTTTTTTTTCTTCGACCCCTAATCTCTTAACCGTGTATTTTTGTCGCTGTTTATGTCGTTTGTGAGGCTTGTTTTTCCTTTGTCGCACGACAGTGTCGGGGGGTGTGTGGGAAGAGCACAGCGACGAATATGGAAGAGGCAGAAGAAGAAGAAGAAGAAGAAGCGGACGTTGCCGTGCGAGAGGTTTGCGGTGATGTACTGCGTGTTGCGTACGATCGGACAACGTCTATATACCCTTTCCCGCTCTTGATTTTTTCTTTTCTTTTTTTTTTTTTTTGTTCGGACACTCAGGCAGAGAGAGAGAGACACACACAAACACGAGCACACGAACGTGTAACACACAGATAGACGTAGGGCCGAGAGAGAGAGAGATATAGAGGCTTCCTCCCTTTCTCTCCGTCTTGCGAACGAGAGCGAGACCGTCGTGTCGTCTCACTTGGAACGATTTATCGCCGCGGTACGGCGACAACCGACGATGCTCCTCGCCTCTGCAGTGGCAGCTATACCGCGCCCTGCGATAGGCATTTCGTTTTTTCTTTTTTTTTTTTTATTCACGCCGGTTGGAAAACGGTGGGTAAACGGCGAACGCGCGGGTTTGCTACTCAACAATCGCGGGCTCGGCGTGACGCGCGTCGTGACTGTTTGTGCGATCTCGGTGAATCCGCTTCTGGTCCTTGATACGACGTCGCGTTTGCTTTCGCCGCTGTCGTCGCACGAGCTACCCGCAGCTGTGTACGAAACGCGCGGACACACGCGAGCTTCGTAGGCGCGCGCGTCAGCTGCACCGACGCGACTGTGGAAACGCTCGTCATCTCGCCTACGTCTCGAGCAATCGGGAAGCTTTTTCCGAGTCTGCCAAAACCGCCAGGAGGAGGACGACAACCGTGACGAGGTTTTTTATTTGGCGTTTTTTAAATGCTTTTTATTTTATTTGTTGAGACTTTTTTTTGTGTGTGTGTTTTTTTTTAATTCACACGCGATTGGTCACAGCGAGGGAGCCACGGATCGTCGCTCTTTGGGATTACACAAAAGGCACATTTAACGCACACGGGGCAAAACACGAGACACATTTGGTTCTAGCGACTTCACTGTAACTCCTGCTGTTCGTGAGATTTTTAAACATTTATTTCTGCTTTCTTTCACTCGATTTTTCGTCGATTCTTGTGTTAATCGCGTTCGGCTGGCGAGGATAAATCGAGATTCGTGAATTAGCGATTAACGAAGTTTTGCGTTTCTAGCCCGACGATTTTTGCAACGAAAAGTCGTTCGTTCGATCGAGTATTTTTCGGCAAATTTGTATATGGATTAAATACGTCAATTCTTTGTCCTGTCTGTGGCTAACCGATATAATTCGAGCGATTTCGTTTTTTTTTCCCCCGTTCGCGGCTGACGCGGCAAAAAGTGCCGAAGGCGCCGCACGATCGTTTCCGTCGATCCACCCGTTTAGCACTGTTTATCGATTGTCCCGCGGCTAAACATTCGGGGAGGGCTGCCAATGAAAATGATTCGGAAGACAGCCGAGGTGAGACTAGACGCGGGCAACCTTCGTGGATGAGAAACGGGCGCTCGCTGGGAGGCCTAGAGACGCCGTCGCAAAGGTCGCGCGGCGTTAAAAATATACCCGCGCACGACGGGATTTTCGCCCTGCCTCGCGCGTCCCACGTTTTATCGCGATTTCAGCGCCCGGCCGGCGACCTTCTTTGTGACCATCAATTCCCCCCGGATCTGGAAGCCCCGGTCCCCTTTTTTTCCCGCTTCCTCCCTCTTAATTCGTCCTTAGCGCTTTTAGCGCGACGCGTTCGCGAGTTTTTGCCCGAACATCCCGACGGCGAGAATAAACGAGAAAACAGCGGGGATTTCGAGGAGATCGAGGCGACGCGACTTCTCTTCGCGCGGGACGCGACGACGACGGCGACAAAAAACTACTTCGCGCTCCGTTCGCGTTTTCACTATCTCACCCCATGGAAATAAAGTATGTTTGAAAATATATAAAAGATATCGAACTTTTGGCCGAATAATATATAACAAATATATTTTTTTATCTATTTAAGATATATCTCAGGTATATCTCATTAAAATATAGTTGGTGGATATATAAAATATATCAAATCTATATCATATATCAAATATATCAAATCATATGTACAGTGGATATAGCATTTTTGGCCGAAAAATATATAATAATTATATTTTTATCTATTTAATATTCAGATATATCTCATTAAAATATATCCGGTGGATATATAAAATATATACTATGTACAGTGAATATAGAACTTTTGGCCGAAAAATATATAATAAATATATTTTTATCTATTTAAGATATATCTCAGATATATCTCATTAAAATATATCCGGTGGATATATAAAATATATATAGCAGATGTAAAACTTTTGGCCGATATATGTAATTTTATACAATTCATATATTTTGAATACACTTTAAATCCATAGGGATCTCGCGTTCTTCTCTATCTCCCACGTTTTGCCTCGTGCGACGCGAGCGCGCCCGACACGAGGTCTCCCGTCCGCGCACTGGCTCGACTGTGCCAAAGCTCTGTGCAAAAACTTTTCTCCCCGTCCGCGGAAGCCCGCGACGACGACGTTAATCGCAAAAGCTCTCGATTGATCTGCCCCCGAGCGCGCAAACTGCCGATGTCACGAGACCGCGAGGCAATATATCATCGCCGCGGACGGGCGGCTTATTGCGTCCCGCTGAAATAACTCTTCGGTATTATAGTCCCGGGGAAATTTACTTTCACTCGGGCCGCGGACGATACGAGCCGGGCGTACGAACGATTGCGGAAATAAAGCTTAAACGGGAATTATCGTTCGAAGCACCGCAATCGATGCGGTAATCGTTTGCACATCGATCGACGGGGTTAACACAAAAAAACGACAAGCCAATTAGGCCACATGTAAAGCGGATTTTATTTGTGGAAAACGGCCAAGTTTTGTAGAGTATAAAGCGACATTCGGGTGGTTAGACACGTGTGGGTTAATCGAGACGGGTTTTAAAAAAGGCTTCTCGTACTCGGGGGGCAACGAGAAATTGAAATTGCTTTTTTTTTTAATTGTCGAATGGACGATTGACGACTGAATTTAATTTTGACAATTGAATTAAAATTTTATTCAGGCTCAAAGTTTTTAGACTGCAATACACCGATTGACTTCCATACTCGTTGAAGCCTCCTTGGGGAAATTCCTGTGAGCTTTAAAAAAAAATTGGTAACAATTGTATCCACGTTTATGGTATTCATTTTTCACATTTGAGTAAAAAAAAAGCCCTAAAAATATTTCCGAGCTATTTTCGGTCGTGCAAAACTGAATAAACGGTGCCGGTTTCACAATTTCCACCGCGCGAAAGGTTTCTTCATCGTCGTAAAAATACGCGCAAGATTAAATAACAATTTCCGAATATTACAAATTTCAGTGACAATTTTTATCCATCCACGAAATCATAAATTCGTTCATGGGTCTGCCGAGCGAAAAAATAACTTCAAACGACGAAAGCTGCAAATTCTCTTTCACGAACCCACATCAACGTTTCATCGTTCCAGCGTACAGAACAAATTAAACAAATCACGTGTTTCCGAGAAACATTTTATTCATTTTTTTTTCTCGTCACGATTCTCATCAGCGTCGAAAACTCACAAGAGATTTCCCCCCGGGACGACGGGACAAAGTGTGCTACGAGTATTTTACAACATGTAACTATAATGTTTAAGTACCTAAAACCCACGTTTGGTATTCTTAAATCCTCCGTTCTATCCTCCCTCCTCTATCTACAAGTGTCTCGCTGCTCCGCCGTGTGGTGTAACCACGTGCAGCTCGGGTCTCGCGCGCGCCTTTCCCTCGAGTTTAATAATAATCCTCGGACAATTTATCGCGCGACGAAAGCTGCTGCTGCTGCCGCTGCCGGGGTTGGTCGTTGGCTGCGCGACGCAAGTGGAATAAGCGTTAAAGTGTCAGACGCGGAACGAGCCGAGCGGCAACATAATGGGCGGCCCACGTATATATTTATCGAACGCGCGACTGTCCCGTAAAATCTTTATTTCACCGTTGTCATCATTGTCATCATCATCATCGCGAATTCGCCGCGTACGTCGGAATCGATTTTTTTTTTTTTTTTTTTTTTTTTCGGGATCCCTCGTTAAGATCCACGCGGTTGGCTGCGCGACGCAAGTGGAATAAGCATTAAAGTGTCAGACGCGGAACGAGCTGAGCGGCAACATAATGGGCGGCCCACGTATATATTTATCGAACGCTCGACTGTCCCGTAAAATCTTTATTTCACCGTTGTCATCATTGTCATCATCATCATCGCGAATTCGCCGCGTACGTCGGAATCGATATCGCTCGTATATTTTTTTTTTATTTTTTTTTTATTTTTTTTTTTCGGGGTCCCTCGTTAAGGTCCACGCGGCCGGTCGCGAGAGCGGCAATTAAACGACGACTCTTGGCACCGACGAGCGCGCGACACACGGCGAACGTACAGAGGACGGACGATAGCGGACGAGCATCGCGGCGCACGCACACACGTGACAACCACGGGGGATCGATAGGTGTTGAAACATTCACGGGCCTTTTCGAGGGCAACTTCCTCAAGGTTACTTCCGTTTGTCGGTCGCTCCGCCGCGCGGTGGTAGTCGTGGACAGTGGCGGCGGCGGTCGTGGTAGTAGTAACGGTAGTAGTAGTAGCGGTCGTAGTAGTAGCAGCAGCAGCAGCAGTTCCGTCGATATATCGGCCACCGCGGGAAAATCCTTTCGACCCGATGCAAAGCGACGCGTCACGAGGATTCGCGTTTCCGTTTTTTTATTTTTTGTTTTTTTTTTAATCTTTTTCTTTTTTTTATTCTCCCCCTCGCTGTCCCTGCAGTCGCGATTTTAATCAGGAGTTAAAACGTTAAAAAAAACACGAGGATTCGCGTTTCCGTTTTTTTATTTTTTTATTTTTTGTTTTTTTTTTTGTTATCTTGTTCTCTTTTTTATTCTTCCCCTCGCTGTCCCTGCAGTCGCGATTTTAATCAGGAGTTAAAACGTAGCTGCGTTTGTTTATGTGTTCGTATTATTTTACATGGGACGACGAGAAGAAAGGAAAAGAAAAAAAAATATGTTTAGAACGATCTCGCCCGCGCTGGGCAACGACGATAAAATGTAGTCGCACGACAGACGCGAGATTTAATGCACGGTGGCTGAGAGTGAAATAATAGGTCGAGAGTGCGAGAGCGCGAAAACGCGAAATGCGGCAGCTCGTTCGAGCGACACCCCCGCACTGCCGGCTCGCCGAAGAAAACGCGCCGTTCGGTTATTCGCTACGCCGCGCCGCTCCTCCGCTCTCCTGACGGGGAGCCTCGAGGTTGGTGGGGTGGGCACCACCACTGGGCAAACACACAACGGGAAACGCGAGCCGCGTGCGTTTCGATGAGCACGCGCGCCCCCCGTCCTCGAGACGTAGGCGGCTCACGGAGCTTTTTCGTGCTTAGCCCCTCGGCCAATTGGCGTGTCGTCGAATTTTCTCTGTGCGCCGCGAATTTTCCTCGGGTCGCGCGTTCCGGCTGCATTCGAATGCAAAGATACAGCGGCGACAGTCGGTATTTGAATACTTGGTCGGGGATTCGGAATTACGGTTGTTTTGAAATATTAACAATTAATTAACGATCGTTACAAAAATTTGTAAAAATTAATTTCATTTTTGGTATCGAATAATTGAATCGTTGAGGACGAAGCTCTCAATGTAAAGTAATATCCGATGATGTCGATAGGTTGTTTAATACAAATAATTAATTGGGTGTAATAATTAATAATTTTCTATAATGAATCAATATATTAATTGAATGTAATGATAAATCGGCACAGCCTTACGGTTATTTTTAAAAATTATAAATTAACAGCGCGATTTGTTACGAAAACTTGTAAACATGACTCTCATTTTTGGTATTGAATAAATAAATAGTTGAGGTTGAAGCTCTCAAAAACTCTCTAGCATCCGATGATGTCAATAAACCGTTTAAAACAAATAATTAATTGAGTGTAGTAATTAATAATTTGCTATAACGAATCCATATATTAACGAAATGTAATGATTAATCGACACTGTTTTACGGTTATTTTGACGAATTAACAATTATCACCACGATTCGTTACAAAAACTCATAAAAATGGGTCCCATTTTTGGTATCGAATTATTAAATAGTTGTTTGAAGTTGTCAAAAAACGAATATCCAATGACGTCGACTAATCGTTTAACACAAATAATAAATCGAGTGTAGCAAATAATTAATTGAGTCAAAACGATTCCCGTAGTGAATCAATATATTGATTAAAACCAACGATAAATCTTCGGAGTCCCAAACATCCGATAATAATGTTCGTCCCTGTCGAACTCTCAGAGTGTCATAAAACACGGAAAAAGGAACTTGTGAAAAGCGCTGTACGCCTCACCCGGGGTGTTGGCTCGGCGGCTAATATCCGCTAATGCCGCTGGTCAATGGCTCGCACAAACATCTATATATTCACGAATTACCCGACGATTAATCCGATAACGCGTTCACTTTCACCGGCTGCATAATTCCCGAAATAACTTCATTCTCGGTGGAAATCGACGGTCGAAGCCCCGAGCTCGCGCTGCATCGAGCACACAAACACCGGGCCGTTCTCCGGGTTCAAGGTTTACGATCTCAGTGCGAGAGACTCACACGAATAGCGAGACTAACGTATTGCGCGATAACAATGTTGTTGCAACTGCATATTTTTTGTACTCTTAGCGCTTCTCACTCTCTCTCTCGCTCTCTTTTTTTTACCGGTACCATCAGGGATAATGGAGGGTCCTTCACAGTCGCTGTCGCTTTCCACGGATTTATACGCCCTCCGGGCGGTATATCACGCCGGGAACGCCGAGCTCGGGCGAAAGCTTACTGAACCGAACGGGATCGAACAAAAAAAATCCATTGACCGCGGTCACGACGGTGGTGGGGATGGGGGGGGCGCCGGTTATGCTCACACTTCGTCGCCCGCGACATTCGTCACTTTTGCGAGAAGATTTATTACACACCGGCCTCGTCCACAGTTGGCACGGATTCGAGGTTTCCGCGCTCTCCGCTCTTCTTTTCAATCTTCATCCGCTTTTTTTTTTTCGCCGCGCTTTTTTTTTCGTCTACAGCCCGGTGGAAAATCTCCAGCATCACGTCCGGCCCAAATGAGGCACGGCGGCTCTGGCGGGGCTGACGACGGTTCTGGCCAAGGCCCGATCGTTTCCCGACTAGCGACGCATGTCTGACGCTGTTACGGATTTTCTACACCGAGAGAAAAAATTTCCTTGATTCCAAAGAAATGGGTGAATTGAATTTTTTTCATTGATTTCAATGAAATATTTCTTTGAATTTCAAAGACATAATCTCCTTGATTTAAAGAAACGATATGCCTAACGGCACCCGGTCTGTCGACGTTTGGCTCATTCGCGATAAGTCATATTGGTGTTTCTCGCGCAAGCTGATCTGTTATGTTATAGTTAAGTCAAGTCAAATCAAGAAGATAATCATTGGTTAAACCATCGAAGTTATTGGTGAACATATCTAAGTACTATGGTACGTAACCAAAAAATTGGGGAACATAACTTATAATTTGGTTGATGACATTATTCAAAGAAAATATAATATTAACTTAAGGATATTATTTCATTGACCTCAAAGAAATGTTTCATAGGTTGAGATTTCAAGGAAATTTAATTGAATCAAGGAAACTTTTTCTCTCGGTCTAGCGGGGCGGCGATAAAATTCGGCACTGCGAACGTAAATCGCAGCGAAGGTCGCGAGAGAGTTGGCCGGCTTTTCGAACGAAACAAGTGGTTTTCACGAGACTAACGCGTTACGCAAGAGCGGTGACGAGTGTTGTCTATTTTGGGTTTTTCGCTGGGGGCCAAAATGCGCCGTCAGTCGCGTCGATGGAAATGATACGACGGAGGATTCGGTGCGCGGATGCATCAGGTATTTCCCGGGTATTCAATGAAATTACGTTCGTCCGGATAGATCCGCAAATTTGCGACTTGGCAGCGGGTTGTGCGCGCGGTTGAGAACCCAAAGATACCGCGGGTTAATAATAGGCCTCGGGGCTCCGCGACGGCTCATGCAGAAAGCTTAAGTATAGATCTTCAAGGTGTGACTTTGGGTAACTGTTTATCCTTGGGAATCTGATGAATTGTTTATCGCTTTCCGGTGTCACACCGAAGCGGCGCGAACGAGCGGATTATTACGCTGTTGAAAATGTTTCGCAAGTCATTCACGGTGTGAAAGTTTTTACACGCGCGCGATATTTATTTATTTATAATAAGTTAAATTTATTTATTTATTTATAATAAGTTAAATTTGTTTATTTATTTATAATAAGTTAAATTTATTTATTTATTTATAATAAGTTAAATTTGTTTATTTATTTATAATAAGTTAAATTTATTTATTTATTTATAATAAGTTAAATTTATTTATTTATTTATAAGTTAAATTTATTTATTTATTTATAATAAGTTAAATTTATTTATTTATTTATTTATTTATAATTGATATTAAACTTAATAAACCACAGTTCATGTATATGAAAATTTGCAGTTCAGGTACACAATGTTTCGAGCAGATTTTTTTTACAGCGCATGTGAGTAACTCCACGTTTAGAGCTCACGTTAACTTTTGGACAAAAAATTAAAAAAGATTTCCCACCATTTCAGGAAAACGTGGCGCCTGAAGAGGGGCATAGAATATTTTTACTCGTGACACTGCGGCTTTAATCCACCATGGTCAGTTTTAGAGCAAAATTCACCCCAGCTCCAACTCAGGAACGTTAAATTATCCTTGGGAATCTGATGAATTGTTTATCGCTTTCCGGTGTCACACCGAAGCGGCGCGAACGAGCGGATTATTAAACTGTTGAAAATGTTTCGTAAGTGATTCACGGTGTGAAATTTTTTACACGCGTGCGATATTAAACTTAATGAACCACAGTTCATGTATATGAAAATTTGTAGTTCAGGTACGCAACGTTTCGAGTAGATTTTTTTTACACCGCATGGGAGTAACTCCACGTTTACAGCTCCCGTTAACTTATGAAAAAAAAAAAAAAGAAATATTTCCCACCATTTCAGGAAAACGTGGCGCCTGAAGAGGGCCAATGAATATTTTTACTCGTGACACTGCGGCTTTAATCCACCATGGTCAGTTTTGGAGCAAGATGGACCCCAGCTGCAACTCAGGAACATTAAATTCTGAAATGTGTTCCACAATGGTAAAAGAATCGTCGTTGAAAACTGGACTTTATGTCGTTGGAAAATATATCGTCGTTGCACTTAATAATGAAATAGGTGTTTTTTTTAAAGCTGGCTGGGACTTTTTAAAGGTTTTTTTAAAGGCAATTTGACGCTTTTATACCTGTACAATACTGCAATTTTACTACGCAATCAAACCTCCTCGAGTTCATCGTTACCGTGGCAAGGAATTATATTCCTACCGACGGTTAAAGGTTGGAAAGAAACTCGACGCGGACGAAAATTGCGAATAACATAATCTTTAATTCAGGCCAACGGAAACTTGTTCCCTCGCGTAATTCCGCACTTGCGACGTATATCTGTTTATTTGCCGCAGTTTCTTTGATTATTTATTCGCCGTATAACGCCCAACGACAGCATAAACTTGGTTGAAAAGCTGAGCCGTCGTCACGACAAGCTCGGCACGGCAACTATATAGACCACAAACAGTATTTAACCTACTCTTGCCGGTGAATAGTTGCGAGCGTAACGCTCCGGCGTTTACGTCAAAGTTGTGAGCCTGCATACGATATCCAGTTGTTTATACGGCTGTGCTATGTAAACCCGATCGGGCTCTACGACGACACCATGCAGGACTCCGTACTGCCAACACAGCCTCTGAATTGAATTTGAAGGGGGCGTGACGCTCGTATATTATTCAAAGTTATATATTATGCGACTTATAGTGGCTTAGAGTGGAGACTCTACTCTGGACGTTACTATATAATAAAAATATGGTAAGGGAGTCCGCCTAGCAAAATTGAACAAAGAAAAAAGAAAAAAAAACAAGTAGCTAGGGAAAAGTAAAATCTCATCCCCAAATGTAATGAACTTGTCTTTGCCTTATCTACGTGGTGTTCTGGTTGCTAACAAATGTAGCCAGTTATGTAGATTAGTGATTTCGTCCAATTTTCGGAAAAGAAAAATATATAAAAAACTCGATATTGCTAATTCTAAAAAAAAAAAATATTTATGATCTTTGGCGAGAAATAAAAATTGTCAATATTTAAAGGCACAGATTCGTTAGTGTGCACGATTACCAGACTGCCAACATCTATTAAAGTAATTTTGTAAATCATTCATTTCTCAGAGCTCATTTCGTTCCGCAGTCCTCAAACGTTTCACTGCAACGTATATAAATCTCTGCGGGCTACGCAACGACACCATGGAACTGTATATTATTAACCCGGTTCCTGAATTGAATCCGAAAAGGGCGTCACGTTTGCATATTATTCAGTTGTATATTGCACAACTTATGGTGCCCATTCACACTTCTCTGGACGTTAGCATAGTTACAATACGGTACAGAGAGTCTGCCAGGCAAAATTGCCAGCGGTCAGAGCAAAATGGAATCTCATCCCCAAATTCAACTAACTTGTCTGTATGTCATATTAAGAACTTGGCTTTACATTATCTACGCTGTGTTTTGGTTGCTACCTCTCAACAGATTTAGCTATGGTTACGTGGATTAGGTCTTCCCAAAACGTCGGAAATAACGAAAAAAAGGAAAATTCGAATATGCCAATCCTTAGGATAAAAAAGTCTTGAAATAAATATAGAAAATTTCGCGGAAAGTAACCGTAAATTACTACACGGAAAAAAATCAATGATTCAATAAAACCGTGGATTGCGGTCTGCCAAAAACAAGTGTAGTAAAATCAATGTCGCTTCCAGTTTCTACAATTTCGTATGATATTGAAACGATAACTTCAAAATAGGCAAAAGAATATTTTATTGTTTCAATGTTAAATCGGGTTTCAACAACGATAACTGGAGTTCATTTAAAAACATTGTTTTTTTCCTATTTATAAACTTTGACTTAGAAAAAATGGTCACTGCTCGAAGACATTAATTTGCCAATCTTTTATCAAACTATCGAAAATTAATTCGAAATCAACTGAGTTAATTTTGCGAACCCACCATTATCTCTCCAAGTCCATTTTGCCCCGCAGTCTCGGACCGCGGTCTCGTCGTAACGTCGTACGAAATTCAATGTAGCGATGCAGTCGCAGTAATCGCCACTCTTGGGATCTCCATTATGTTCCGGGGACGCAACTTGTGGCTTCGTTCTCTCTTCTCGCTGTGTTGCACACTCGGTCGCCGCCGCTCGGTGGGGAAAGCGACATCGAGAAGGAGGAGCCGAAAATTATTGCGCGGAAAAGTGGAACCGAGGGATCTTATGTGCCGGTCTGTGAGTGCGCGTTGGTGTGCGCGGCTTCTCCGGCTCTCGCAGGCAGCGACTTATGTACCACAGTATCGCGTTTCGCTATCCTCGGCGGGCAGACGTATCAAGGGACGCTGGAGGCGCACGTGTGCATGTATATATTCGCAAAGCGAATCGCTCGCTTCGCTGCGAAGTCCCGGAAGCGCACGTCTTACGACTGAATATATAATACCGAGCGATGTGTTTAGCCTCGTCCTCCCCGCACGGATCCATTCAGCCCAATGAATTCTCATGCAATTTACATACGAGCGGGAGATTCTCGCGGCAAAACAAAACACGTATAGGCTCGTCTCGCTGTTTACATTTCGCTGGAAGGAAAATGATGGCCACTGTGTTTGACGTGAAAAGCGCAGGCGGCTCAAATTTGTAAAGTACATCGTGTACCGGTTGCGGCAGGTACAACTGGTAGCAACCGGTAGCAACCCTGTAGCAATCGGTAGCATTTTGATTTTGGAAAAAAAAAAAAAAAAAAAAAAAAACGCGTTGTTAATTTTGTCAGAAATCATAGATTGTACTGCGGACCGAAAAGCGCAAAAATCGATCTGAGAAACTTTTTTTTCATTTTTTATTAAAATTTCTATTTTTATTTTTTTTAATATCGACTTTTGACCTACACCATCGTTCTCAAGTCGCATATTTTATCCCGGAAAACACTGATTACACATGGGAGCGAAAGATTCTCGCAACAAAACATAGCACGTAGGTTGAATCGGCCAGTGAGTAGATCACGTGCATAAAAAACGTCCATTCACGGGGTTTTGTCGTTTGCTTAACGGTCCATTCACTGGCCGATTCACCCTATAGGCTTGTCTCGCTGTTTACATTTCGCTGGATGGAAAATTATAGTCACTGTGTTTGACGTGAAAAACGCAGTCGGCTCAAATAAAGTAAGTCATATACCGGTTGCTACAGATACAACCGGTAACAACCGGTAGCAACCGGTTCAACCGGTAGCAACGTGTAGCAACCGGTAGCAATCGGTAGCATTTTGATTTTGTAAAAAATCATTAACCGCGACAGTCATTTTGTCAGAAATCATAGATTGTGCTCCGGATCGAAAATCGCAAAAATCGATCTCAGAAACTTTTTTATTTAGACATGTTGCCCCTAGTGGGTATACTGTTTTCGACGTCCCCATATTGCCCCGCGTTTATAATTTTCTTACCGTCCCAATTTTGCCCCGTGCTTATAATTTTCTTACCGTCCCAATTTTGCCCCGTGTTTATAATTTTTTATCGTACCCATTTTGCCCCGTGTTTATAATTTTCTTACCGTCCTCATTTTGCCTCGTGTTTATAATTTTTTTATCGTACCCATTTTGCCCCGTGTTTATAATTTTCTTACCGTCCCCATTTTGCCCCGTGTTTATAATATTCTTATCGTTCTCATTTTGTCCCGTGTTTATAATTTATTTATCGTACCCATTTTGCCCCGTGTTTATCATTTTCTTACCGTACCCATTTTGCCCCGTGTTTATAATTTTCTTATCGTCCCCATTTTGCCCCGTGTTTATAATTTATTTATCGTACCCATTTTGCCCCGTGTTTATCGTTTTCTTACCGTACCCATTTTGCCCCGTGTTTATAATTTTCTTATCGTCCCCATTTTGCCCCGTGTTTATAATTTATTTATCGTACCCATTTTGCCCCGTGTTTATAATATTCTTATCGTTCTCATTTTGTCCCGTGTTTATAATTTATTTATCGTACCCATTTTGCCCCGTGTTTATCATTTTCTTACCGTACCCATTTTGCCCCGTGTTTATAATTTTCTTATCGTCCCCATTTTGCCCCGTGTTTATAATTTATTTATCGTACCCATTTTGCCCCGTGTTTATCGTTTTCTTACCGTACCCATTTTGCCCCGTGTTTATAATTTTCTTATCGTCCCCATTTTGCCCCGTGTTTATAATTTATTTATCGTACCCATTTTGCCCCGTGTTTATAATTTTCTTACCGTACCCATTTTGCCCCGTGTTTATAATGTTTTTACCGTCCCCATTTTGCCCGGTGTTAATACATTTTTTACCGTCCCCATTTTGCCCCGTGTTTATAATTTTCTTATCGTCCCCATTTTGCCCCGTGTTTATAATTTTTTTATCGTACCCATTTTGCCCCGTGTTTATAATTTTCTTACCGTCCTCATTTTGCCTCGTGTTTATAATTTTTTTATCGTACCCATTTTGCCCCGTGTTTATAATTTTCTTACCGTCCCCATTTTGCCCCGTGTTTATAATATTCTTATCGTTCTCATTTTGCCTCGCGTTTATAATTTTTTTACCATCCCCATTTTGCCCCTTGTTTATAATTTTTTACCGTCCTCATTTTGCCCCGTGTCCCCATTTTGCGCCGGTTTCCCCTATCATAGGCTCGTCTCACTGTTTACATTTCGCTGGAAGGAAAATTATGGCCACTGTTTTTGACGTGAAAAGCGCGGTCGGCTCAAATTTCGTATAAATTTGCTTTGCGGTTCAACAGACCCGACGATATATACTGAGGATAGATAGGATTCGTTATTTCCGTCTGCAGCCGATTCCGCGCCATTCGCGGCCGAGTAAACGTGAGAGGCAAACAACGGCTCCCGGCGCTCTAGTTGCGACGCAGTGACGAGTGCGACGGCTCTCGATGACGATTGATGCATCGCGACACGCGGAATATGTAACGGCGTTCGGTTCGCCCCGGTGAACGCAGATTACACGAGAGTCAATATCGAGTGTCTCCCACTCGACAAGTCAGATGTCGCGGGACGGTGAAAATGTTTGGTGCGAAATATTTTCTGCGAATTTTACTATGACAATTCCAGGCTTATATGAATGAGGCAGCTGAGTAAGATGCAAATAATTTTGATTTACATAGATTTGATTCGTATAATTTCGACTTTTATTTCGGTTTTTGTTTGTTTGTTCGTTTTTTGTTGTTGTTATTATTACTTTCGTTATTTATTTATTTTTATGATTTTTTCTTTATGACACTCGTCATGTGGTTATATTTTTTCCTTCTATTATCGTTTCCTGTCCACTCCATCTCTTCATACGGAAATTAAGTATATGCCAGATATATAAAAGATCTATTTTTCCGAAAAACTGTATACGTCGGATCTATTTTTGGATAATATGTCGCGGGATGGTGAAAATGTTTGGTGCGAAATATTTTCAGTCGAAATTGATAATAATTCCAGGTTTATGAATAAGGCAGAAATACAGGGGTAAATAATTTTCATCTGCATAAATTTGATTCATATAACTATAACGACACATATGTGTATTTTTTCCATGAATATTATTATTTTTGTTATTTATTTATTTTCATGAACTTTTTTTTTGTGCAACTCTTGAGGTTGCTAGGTTATTTCTTCTCTGTATAGGCTCCTTTCCACTCCATCTACTCGAGAAACCTCTGCCCAGTGTATTACCCACAGCTTATCTTCCGTAATGCACCGCCGTATCGGGTTACGATCGCGTTGGGAAATTGCGATAGTTTTTATTTGCATACATTTCATTCATAATTTCGTTTCATGTCCGCGATTTATTTTCTATTTGGTGTTGGTATCTGGTATTTAATTTCGTTATTATTATTATTATGTTTGTTATTTATTTATTTTTATGAATTTTTCTTCTCTATTTCGTCTCCTTTCCACTCCACCTCCTCGAGAAACTCTAGTCTAGTGTGTAAACCACAGCTTTCCTTTCATATCGGGTTACGATCGCGTTGGGAAATTGCGATATTTTTATATGCACAAATCTGATTGGTAATTTCGAATCATAGTTGCATTTTATATGATGTTGAAGTTTGCATCGTTGGAATGCAACGAAATTCAGAAAAAAAATTGATTCTGATTAACCCAAATGATAAAATTAGATATAAAAAGTAATCATGGCAATTAGTTCCTATGATGATTTTTTATACCTAAATTCATCATTTGGGTTAATCAGAATTTTTTTTTTCTGAATTTCGTTGCATTCCAACGATGCAAACTTCAACATCATCATTTTATTTCCTATTTAATTTCGTTATTATTATTATTTTCGATATTCATTTATTTGTTTTTATACATTTTTCTTCGTATAACTCTTGAGGTTGTTAGGTTATTTATTCTCCATATCGTCTCCTTTCCGTCTCCTCGAGAAACCCATCCCCGGTGTGTTACTCACAGCTTTTCATACCCAACGCACCACCGTGTCGGGTTACGATCGCGTTGGGAAGTTGCGAAGAACCCGTCCGATAACGGCAGCCACATTTTACTGAGATTCCGTTGTACGAGCAACACCGGATATTCGACAGAACTGCCGAACCTCGCTGGGCGGTCGGCGAGCCAATCAGCGCACAGCCAATCGGTCACCCATCCAAGTAGCGCCAAGCGCACCAGCTATGCTGCAACGTTTTGCGTGAAAAAATGTCCCGTAGCGCGCAGTCGCGTATTTTAACGTCGCTCTTAAAACACACGTGAAAAAACAACGAGACACTAAAGAAAAAAAAAATTCTATTTACAGCGTGAACCCCGCGTCCGTTTTACGGCGCTCGGTTATCTCGTCAGTCGCACTTCACCGACAAACGCATAACCAATGTTTGCAAATCGAAAAATTACGAAGAAAGCGCGACAAAAAGTCACGAGCCATTCTCGAGAAGCGAAAAACCTCCGTGGTTTAAGTACCGCTGATCGCGTGAAAACCTCGCGTAATATTCGCGCAACGAACCGAGCGTTTACACGACACAATAAAGCCCATTGGACGCGCGGCTTCCACGTGGTCGGGTCGGGCTCCTCGAGTCGTAACTCGAATTTCCACTCGGCCGCCGTCCTAGAATTACGGCGCTCTATCGACTTTCCACCTGCCCCGCCGCGGGCCGCACGTGTGTGCGCTATTCCGAAATTTCGATGGTTCCGCGTACAATGGATTCACGTGTGCTGTAGGTATACCTCGCAGGGTTCACGCGGCGCGCTGCACTGCACAGGCGCGTCGGCGCCAGCGGCAGTGCGGGGAACCCGGTGTGTAGGCAGCGTCGGTCGAGGTGTGTTCTACTGATTTCCTCATTCCGCTTCGATGTTGTTGTGGAAATGGAGATTTTGCTCTCCCCCCGTGTCCACGCAGGCAAACAAAGATTATACACGATGGAACCGTGTGGCGACCGCCGAGCATTAGCGGTCGGACAAGTTGACGTGCGGCGAGAATCTCCCTCTCCAATCCATCTGTGTATCTCTCTCTCTCTCTCCCTCCTCGTGCGGTCTCCCTCATTCGCTCGCTGTCTCTCTCTCTCTCTCCGTGTCTCTTTCGCGACGACAAAAAGCCACTCACGGTTCACGGTCCCTCGAGCCCTGTGCACCGCGCGCCACCGCATCTCACACCCTATACCCGTCCGGCCTCGATTCGGATAGTACGGAAAAACACGAGGGCGTAATAAAAGAATAAAGAAGTTGCAGTGCGGCTTTGGCCCGGAGGCGAAGCCCCGACGCCAACCCTACAACCCCCGATGGTTTTTACCGCAGCGAGTTTGTTTTTCATTTCTCCGCCGGGCGAATTCCCGAGCCAAAATCAAATACATCTCGCGACCGTCCCGATAGATACACATCGGGCGGACCCAATTTCGTGCATTGAGAGCGCGATAAGTCTCGCGCTCGATTGCCAATCGCGCGAATTCCGAGTATTTGAGAATACTTCTTTTTTTTCTCTACTATTAAACTACTTTCATTAAACTACTTTTATAAAACTACTTTTATTAAACTACTTTTATAAAACTACTTTTATTAAACTACTTTTATTAAACTACTTTTATTAAACTACTTTTCATTCCATACGACTATTTTTATATCGATGTTAACTGTTATCAACTAATCCACGCTAATTACAATTATCTACGGTGGAACGAAAGATATCAATCAAACAATATTCACGTGATTTAATTGCGTGCCAACTATATTGATCAGTGGTTGATAGTCAGCATAGTCGCTACCTAATTAACTCTGAGGTATCGCGGTACCAGGACTCTGCGGCCGTGACCCGCCGCACATTTCTGTGTGTCCCACGTACATATGACAGTCCATCGCGGTGTGGCGAAATTAGCCGTTTGAGAAAGGTACGAAAACTCCTCGGGCAATTTCCTGTCTATGCACAAACTACGTACGAGCGACGTGATTGGTTGTTAAAAAAATGTGTTCTTTATTTTTTTTTTTCATTATTCACACGTTCGCGAGTGTAAATTTATTGGGTAGCCAAGTTCAATCCACTGAGTGCCGTTTTATTATTTACACGACCTCGAGATTCGGTGCTTCCAACGCTGCGCGTGACCATTCGGAATTCTCACGCACCTCGTTCGGCAATAGCGCCCCGTTCGAGCCCTGATGACGATGCTATTAGACGAGAGATAGCGACGCCTAGACTAATGCATGTTTCTTATCTACTTAACATACATCGCGTTCCGCATCGATCCGCTTCTCGTCCGTGTGCAACGTACGGTTTATGCCCGTCCCGCTGGTCGTTATACTCTCGGCACGTGACGAGGTTTTCCCGACGTTAAATTTAGACGATTTTCCACTTGGCTAAGTGTGAGCGCCATTGGCGCTCGGACCTTTTCGCCGTGGCGGTCAGATCTCGCCAGCCGACAATAGGAAATCCACCCTTGTGCACGACACAGAGATATATATAGACGCACGAGATATAAATTGCGACGGAAGTCAATTAACGCGTTTCCAACGCCTGATATTTGGCAACGACCAAATATTTACCCTTTTTCGAAGACACGCGAGGCGGAAATATTTTTAGCCGTAAAATTTGTCACGTGGGAAAGCGATAAAATAAGTTGATCAGAAAATGGTAAATGAAAAATATGAAAAAAGCAGTCCTGTTTTTTTTAACAAAAAATGCATCATTTTATTCGTATAATTTAACGTCTATGTTAAGAAGGCTGAGGCGCGTATTATTTGTATAAAATTCTGTTCACTGAATAACAGTAGCACACAGGCTTATTTGTATTCAAACATGTGCACTGAACCCAGAAACAAATTGTTTTCGACAGATGAGCAAATTGTCGTGAGTTGTCAAGGAAACAAGGAAATCTTCATTGTGGTTTTTTTTTCGAGAACAACCCAACAATAATTCTTCGTCGATTTTATACCCGTAGACAATTTCGTAATTAATAATCGTAACATTTCGTCAAAAACGAATTTAACTCGAATTTAAAACGAATTAAAAAAGAAATCCATTTATCACGCTCCCTCGACTAGCGCAGCGCGTCAACCTCCCGAACGTCCTTGGAGGGAACCAAGTAAACACACAGCTATACATCCGCTGCCAAAGTTTCCCCGGGTGGCGTCGGAAATGTCGCTAAACAACAATCTACATGCGCTACCGTCTACTCCAGCTACAGGCCAGTCGCGATTACAATCATGATGTTGAAGTTAGCATCGTTGGAATGCACCGAAATTCAGAAAACAACATTAATTCTACTTAACCCAAATGATGAAATTAATTGTAAAAAATCATCATAGGCACTAATTGATATCATGACTTTTTATACCTAATTTCATCATTTGGGTTAATTAGAATTAATTTTTTTTTCGGAATTTCGTTGCATCCCAACGATGCAAACTTCAGCATCATTCACAATCGACGAGCGACCTCCTACGGTTGTTCGTAAAACTCACCGGAGTCGTGCAGCGGGCACGCCATGTAACTGTACCGCTGATCGGCGTGCGCCGCGCTCTTTCCCTTCTGCGAGCCGCTCGTCATCGTGGCAAATTTCGTCGCGTAACGATAGACCTCGTCATAGAAGAACCGAATGGTCGTGCGGATTATCGTCGAGACGGCAGCGACGGCGGCGGCGTCGGCGGCGACGGCGTCGCCCTTCGCGTCTCCCCCGACGACCAATCTCGAGGCTCGTCTCCCGTCGGCCAGTGGCTCGCGGCAGTCCCGTCGTCCGCCACGTTGTCCCCTGTGGATTCCCGTGGGCCGCGCGAATCGTCGGCCTCAACGCGTTGCGATGCCGCAGTCAGCGGGAGCGATCGGCGTCGGCTGCCCGCGCTTTTCCCGCATCTGTTGTTAAACAAACCCCGTCCCAGTCGGGTTAAACTAATTAAGGCGTCTCCGGGGGTTTTCTCCTCGCGACTGCTCGACCTCCTCGCTGCCAATTAGGCTCGGCGCGCGCGCTCGGGACGATAGACGGCGCGCTTAATTAGCACGAAAATAACTGCACAGGTGTCGGGGGGGCCGCCTCCTCCTCGGCGCTGGCTTCCCGCTCGCTCGCTGTCTTCGCCTCGCTGTCTCCGCGTGTATAGTGCGAAAAACGAGCGGCGTGAGCGTGAGAGTCGCCACCGCAGCAGCACGACGGTCGCGCGAGTCCCGCAGTCGTCGGAGCGTCAGCAGCACACCCGAGCAGCATTTCCTCGGTCGCGTCGACGCTCTCTCTCTTCACGTCCGGTTTCGCTCGTCTCCTTGTCGATAAACATCAAACGGCCTCTGTATATCGTCTAACGTCGTGATGCTACATCGATAACGATCGAAATTTTCGAAAGCAACTAAAGCGAACGATGATGAGAGTCCGTGTCACACGCCGGGGATGAGATGTGTTGTTGTTGTCGTTGTTGTTGTTGATGTTTTTTTACGTTTATTTTTTCTTTTGTTTTCATTCACAATCGGGAATAACGAAGACGAGTGATATATATATTTTGGTTACGTGGGATGAGAGACTATGAGTAAGCGAGGAGAGTGAACTGTCCAGTACCCGGCGTGCGGCTCTACTGCTTTGGCTTCTGCTGCTGCTGCTGCGGCTGATGCTGCTGCCGCTGCTGCCGCTGGAGGTGGACAAGGGCGAGAGGGTACACCAGGAGCGCGAGAGGGGTGCCACCGTGAGAATGGTGAGGCGAAAGCTCGGAACACGGGAGAGGGGGCGGAGGGAGAGGATGCTGCGGATGCGGAGGAAACTCTCGTTCTCTCGCTCTGTTACGTAGCGCCGCAGCGCCGTTCGCCCCCCCTTTCACGCTCCGCCGGTGGATGCACCGCCGCCCCCGCTTTTCTGGCTCGACTCTGCCGCCTCTCTCTCTCGCCCTCTACTCTACTCTCTGGGACCCCTTCCCTCGCCCTGCCGTGCAACCCTCCCCCACACCCCCTCCCCGCCGCCCTCCTATCCCGGCCTCCGCGGCCTATACCTTCGTAGCTATAGACCGGCCGTACCTACTCTCCCGCCGCGCTCTATGTCGCAATGTATCTGCAGTCGAAAGTAAGACCCCCCCGCGGTGCTGCCTCCGTCGAAGAAAAGAGAGAAAGGAGCGAGGGAGGGGAGGGTATATATACTTGGACTATGAGATATGCGGCTTTCGGACTCGGGCGAATCGCCCCGAAGATGTAACGAACTTGGGAGTAAGTTTTGGCTGGCTTGTGTGCTCTACACGGTTTTTTTTTCTTCTTTTTTTGTCTCCTTTGAAAGGAGGTAGAGTAGGGAGACGGATACCGGGTGGTTCAGAATATGAGTAGACGGTTTTTGGTATTGTGTAATTACTTAGGGCTTTTGTGGCGATGGAACTTGGAGTCACTTTTTCATGGATTTGTTTGGGCTTCTATAGTATTTGTGCGATTTTTTTGCGACGCAAATGCACGTGGCCTCTGTGTTGTAAGTTGTTTGTGACTCACGTTTGGGAAACGCGTCTACACATTGCGATATTGTTAAATAATAGATGTATATTTTACGATGATTACTTATTGCAGAGATTTTTTAAAATTTAACTTGATAATACATATTCGTGATAATTATTAGAGTTATTTGAGAAAAAACCGAAATGATATTGAAATAAATTTTCTAAAACAATTGACATTTTTTTAGACGTCGAGTGGAAAGCTGAAGATCCGCTGAAAGTGTCCCCGACTGGGGCCGCTACCCCAGTGAACTTTCCACTGGGAGGTAGTTAAAGGTGACCTGAGTAGGGTAGGCGCACTAGTTGTGGCGACCCTTTACTTTTACAGTCTGGCAGTTATTAAACCCCGGATTAAATTAAAAGGAACGGAATTTTTTCGAAATTCAGTGAGCAAGTTAAAAGGAAAAACTCATTCGTTTAGACACAGCTATGTAGCAATGTCAATTATATTAAACTAATATTAAAAACGCTTGATTTTTTACACAAATATTTAATCGGTAAATAATTTTTTAAACATTTTTTAATGCAATTTATGAATTTGTAAATAAATTAATTTTTCATAATTATTGCAATTGTGTTTAATTTTTTTCGTTACAAATACATAAACATCCAGCTCTGACTCTTGATAGGTAGTTCGTCATTATAGTTTTTTGTAGATCGCCGCAACATATTCTTTGTTTTTCTACTTCCTCTCAACATTATTTATTATGAATCTATACTGGGTAGCATGCGTTCTGAAAAAGGCAAAAATATTATTAGGTTTTATTTCGCAACGTAAGTACTTACTAGAAAACAAATCCATCATGCGTTAACGAATTATTCAGCGTACAATACAAGACTTATAGTCGGTAAACTTGCGGCAATAGTTCACTACATCAAATGGTCTGCTTGCGTCGGGACAATTATAGACTTCCTGGAATATTCAGTGCATTTTACGTTCATAGGTGCATTCCTTCTTGCTGCAAAAAAATGTCTTCGGAAACTTACCTGGGCGTACGCTATTCCGATGACAATCACCAAACCGATGATAAAAAGACAAAACTTCATTGCAACTGCTTTTTGTTTCTCTTCAAATTTGACTGTGCCGCTCATAATCCCAACCTGTCTTATATGTCAAACTATCCATGACTGATGTCTGCGTGCGTCACGATTTTCAATAAAGATTATCTATATGTGCAGGCTTTGCTTCACGATTTCCGGTAAAAAAAGCCATTAAAAGTGATACTCCGAAATGTTTGCACCGAGTCCTTATGTTTGCAGTGATTTAATTAGTCAGTCATAGTCGATAAACAAATTTCTACTTTTGCGTGAAAAATATTATTTCAGCGACTTTATACATGAATTGAAAAATTATTTAAATTAATGAGAATTATTGAACGGCGTAGTTTGACACGATGGTGGTGCTCATGTTTTAACAGGGTTATCGCAAAACCAAGTGGAGCATTACATTTTAATTGCATCCGCGTTCGAGTAGGTATTCTTTTTAACTCCCGCCTGCCCCTCTGGGGCAAAAGACGGGACATATGCGTTTCACGACGATCAACTGATTTGAGCGATTTTATTGTCAGGTATGTTCTCGGAAACGGAGAAAATGACTAAAACAAATTTTGTACAACGATTCTATGACTAATGCCCAATGTCTTTATCCATAACTTGAGGTGATAAATGGTTGATCCACATAGATGAATGAATGTTGCCAATCGTCTATGTGAACACATTGAAATAT
Organism: Pimpla rufipes; assembly: GCA_963932165.1. NCBI lineage: Eukaryota > Metazoa > Arthropoda > Insecta > Hymenoptera > Ichneumonidae > Pimpla > Pimpla rufipes. Next base: position 2,162,109 of record OZ010634.1, on the reverse strand, counting down.
TACAACAAAAGGAAGGGATCCTTCCTTTTGTTGTAATACCTACACCTCCCGATTCGACACGAACCCATCTCTTCACCGAAATCTCTATATGGAACAATGGAAACCATTGTTCCGTGGACCCCTCCCCAAAAAAAGGCTGCTATTGATGCGTATTCTGTAACTCACTTCCATAGCGCATATGACGGCGTATGAATTAGTTTGAAAAAGATGAAATAAAAATAACTTTAGAAAAACAAAAAAAAAAATTCCGACTAACAAGGAGCTTAATTGACAAACAAATGATGGGAAAAGCGTGAAATAATTTAACACCCACTCGCATATCATAGTCAGGAGATTTGTTCATTAGGTGTGAAAATCAGATGATTGTGCTATGCGAATTCTTATTTAATTATTTCACAATTTTTTGCTTACCCAATTTGTTTATTAATCAAGCTCTTTTGATTCCGCGTTTCTATGCTTATTTTGAATCACCTCGTATATGATTTTGTTGGCTCTCTACGAAATAAGACGTCTCGAGGAGCCAAAATATTATGCATGTGACCATTGTAAAATTCCGTGAACAATCTAGGTATGGCAATCGGAAGAAACGGCGAGAGCGATCGAGATATCTTAAAGGCTTTTTGTACCTGTAGCTGAGAACAGGGGAGGCGAAGCACCTTTGGTCTCATGTCCCCTATCACCACGACGAATCTTCGAAATACATAGCTACCCCCGTACTCGCAAACGCCAATTGATTCACGCAGCAACAGGCTGACTTTATCGCTCTCGATAGTGGCTTATAGCTGTTAATGGAAAAATTAATTCCACGCGAATACAAATTGAACGCTATTCCGGAAAAGCGAAGGCGAAGAGTTATTTCAGGATTATCGTTCACGATAACTCCTTCAAGTTCCATAACTCAAGTTATTTTAAGAGAATATTATGCATCTGCATGGACACGCATTTTCAAATCAAAGTCACTACGCAGTGACTAACGCTGTTGTGTTGCCTATGACGTGTAAATATTTTCCTATTCTCCACAACCTCCTTGTCGATAAGAACTTGGCAGAGAACGCGTCCACGATACGTGGCACGATTGTAGAATTCGAAAGGGATACACAAGACGCTTCCATATTGGCCCGCTTCATCCATCAATAAATCGCTGTATCTGTTTCACTTACGTAAGACGTCTGTGCTATATAAAGCTGATGGAGTGAAACTCAAAATATGCTCTGCACAGAAAAATATATTTTATTTATATTCACATATTTAAAATATATTTTCTGCGACGAAAACTTTTGTACACTAAAAAAAAAGTCCTTACGATAACGATTTAACGTATTAATTAAAATTAATTACATATTACATTCGCATAACGGTACAATAAATTTCATAACATTATTAACGGCGCAATTCACGTAAATATATATAATTTCCATGGTTGGTAAATCGGATTAGGTAACGACTAGTGTCACGCTAATGGTAGTAAATTAGATACACATGTGAACTACTCATAAGTGTTATCGTTTGTTTTTATAGTCACACCGCTGGTTTAATAGCGAAACATTTACATTCTTACTTTATTGACGCATTCGATAAATGCGACGCAGGCGTAATATCAAAGGAGGTCTACGACAATGATATGACGATTGATATGGATATATCCTTGAGCAACGTGTTCCTTTTGTTTCAACGTTAAGTTGAAACGAGCGGATCTGATACAGTATAATAGATACTTGCTTATGTATGTACAGTAGCTTTTTATTCCGAAGCTTATTTTTCGAGCACCGAACTACACAATACTATGCGCGTCAAAATCCTCGTCCGCCAGGAACTTTATTTTCATTCGGACTACTGTTTTCTCGAGTAAAAGTTACGCGTATAAAATAATTTACCGATAAAATTAATTAACGTTTATCCCCTGTCAACAGAAAAAATATATCAGCAATAAATATATTCGGTTTATACAAATTTAAGCGAATTTTCGTAGACATTACGTGTGTAAATATATACAAATATATATATTTTACGTATAGTTAAAGGTGTAAAATAGGCGTAGAAGAATATTTTTATACAATATTTGGCCGGATATCGTTTTGATTTTACAATATTTGTTGCGTGTCGTTTTTTCTTTCTCGCTAGGGGATATGGCGATATAGTATTGCACTGAGGGTTTAACGGTACTGTTTATGTGACGTTGTGTAGTTTTACGATCGCCGAATCCAGGTACATTCGTGGCCGGTACTACATCAATCGCGTCCGAGTCCGCGCACGTAACACACGACGTGGACTTCGTTTTATTTCTTCGCAAATGATACAAGCCCGCAAGTACTCCTGTTACCCCCGAGTATTAAAGCTATTCGTCCCACACACTCGCGCACCTGAACACACATTGCTCGATGTGTATACACGAGAGTCGCAAGAACAAACATGGAAAACGCAGAGTTCAGAGCGTTAATTATTACGCGTACGACGTGCCGCGTTTTCGAGCAGCCGATCGACGCGACGACCCCCCATATATTCTCGATGTCGTGTTGCCGGTGAATCAAGCGATAGAAAAATATCCACTGACATCGGAAGTACGGACAAATATTGTCACATCATAGATCATTCAATCTGTTGCATTTGCGTTCGGATGTCTCTCGTATCTCTCTGCAGACGGTAATCAACGACAACGTGACTCGCGCACTTTTTTTTCGTCTCTAAGGCCATTGATCGCAAAATACTCACGCGACCGACACTATAAGGCAAAAGTGGTGAATACGGCTTACTTGTTTTAACGTGGTATAAGTAAATTGAAATTGTTTCGGACCATTTTCACTGTCGTTACCCCAAATGTCGGAAGGGCGCAAAGATAAAGTGCACTAGTCTTGGACTCTGAGCGGCCGACGGTCAATTTGTGTTTTACCTGCAGTAAAGTCCGCAGCATTGTAGCATAAATGTCCACTGTTCAGTCCGCGACTGGTGCACTTAGGTCGCGACACGTATGTACATTAAAACGAGAAATGTAGCGTCGTAAAACAGTTGATCGCTCCGCGTGACGCTTAAAAATAACGACGAAGGCAATATCACATCGTTCGTCGTGAGACGCGCTCCATCGTAAGGCACATGCACACAGTCCTGCGTAAAAGGCCCCATTGAAACGCATGAAACATGCGAGACAATTGAAATTCAAATTGATTTCTTTGTTTTTATTAAAATTGTTGCTGACGATCATTTTTTATGTGATGAAATGTGGGTAAAATCTACGTTCGAAAAAGTAGTAAAAAGTATCTGTTTAAATACAAAAGCGTCCTGCATAGATTGGAATCACATGATTAACGATAAATTCTGATTTCTTCGAGATGCAGATGCTTCATGTTTCACTTCTGTTCACTCCAATTTACGTTTCATTGGTTAGAATCGCAGAGTTAAAAAAATAGGAATCGACAGAACCTTTTTACAGTATATAGTAATCGGAAAAAGAAAAAAGGGGATCGTACTTAGGCAGAAGGTGTGTGTTTATATAGTATATCTTCGTATATAAGTGTACTAAGTAAAAAGTTAGGCTACCATTAGACTTATAAGTATGCACGTGATGTACCAATGGCAATTCTTATTCGCCTGTACGTCTGCCCCGTGACTTATTCCAGAGCACAGGTGAAGTCAAAAGTAACGTCTACAGCTATCTACACGAAAATTTCACATCGAAACTCTCTTGGCACTCGAACGGATGTACCGCATCCAACATTATTGTCTATTTGTCCGTCAATAGAAAAAAGAATCACCAACGTTTGGAGCTGTGCTCGTCGCAATCTTCGCTTCTTCTCGTGAACGCGAGCTATGTCGATTTTTTTTTCTATAAATGCGTTTCCTCGCTCTCTCTCTCGCCGCAATACGCATACGAGAGTAGAGACGATTGTTACTCATTTACGCGAGGCGGATCGGCGTTCGAACCCGCGAGTCGCGACGTTCCCTGAGGCTCATTTTAAATTATCCTGTTATGGTATGTACATCGCGAGGAAATTTCGCAATTACCACGAACGCAGTCTCACGCTCTTGAAGTAATGATTTTGTACAATAGTAGAATAAAACGGCGAATCTTCACCTCGAGGTAAGGATGGGATCATGAGGGCGAAGTGGTGGCGTCCTTCGTCTCGTCCCTGCGCCTCTTTTCCCATTCATTGACTCTGTTTAGAGGGTAGCAAATCACGGCGGAGAGAAGAATCAACGCGCCAGACATGTAGAACGAGGCGTCGTAGCTCCCGGTTAAGTCCTTGAAGGCTCCTGTAAATATTAATGGCAAACAGTTCAAGAGGCGGAAGACTAAGGATGGAAATGCGGACGACGTAGATTAGATGATTAATTCACCTGCGAGAGGCGTGCCCACCGCGGCCGCTACGCCTTGGAAGAGGAGAAGCAAGCCAAAAGCGTTCGTGAGCTTCTCCAATCCCATGAGATCGACGACGATGATCGATCTGAGAGACGCGAATACCGCTGAAACAAAACACGAGGGAGAGAGACGATTAATCAATGAATTACGGATATTTCGGAAATAGGTCGCGCTTGCCAGTTTTGAAATGGACCTTTTATTTGTATGCACATTTCATAATACGCGGAGAAAATTGCTTAAACCGCGAAGAAGTTACACGTATGAATAGATTTAACTAAATATCAAAATAATTTTTTTTTAAATCGTTTTTAAATTAGCAGGAAGTAAGGATATAATTTCTGTCACGAGCATCATTTTGAATGTTGATAACAAAATTACAAGTATTTTGTGTCAAGAGCGATTTAATGAAAAAAATGTCTTAATAATTAATTAAACTTACATATACTGAGGCCGAAAATAGCCGCGTAGAAGAACTGGTACTCCTTGGTGGATGAGATGTCCGAGAGCATCGTAGCGATGCCACCGACGCTTATGAATATGTTGTTGAGGAGAAGAGCATCGACACCGGGCAAGCTACTGACTAGTCCGCACGCCACACGCCCGATAGTGTTACCGATACCCACAACGGAGACCAGGAACATCGCGCTCGAGTCATCGATCCCGCTGAGGGTGGCACGATCTGGCGAGTATACACAAAGCTCGTTAGTGCGGCTAATTAATAGCTCGTTAAGCGGCTCGTACGCCGCGGTTCTCAATAGCCATCGAGGGCGTCTTTATCATGAATGAAAGGCGCCGAAGCCGCGGGGGAAACATCACAGGCGGGTTAATTACCCCTCGGGTAGCGTCTAGAATTCGAAGAAGCGACCAATCGCGTTTCACCTCCTACTTTTTCTTTTCAACGTTACATCACGTTACGCCCGATATTGACGTGCATTTCTTTTTCTTTTTAGACTAAAAAGATCGAAAAATCGGATGGCAATTTGCCTCGCGGACCCTTGAAATAGAAGGCGGTAATTATTTCAATATCGAAATTCGATAGACCGGCGTATTTCAAATCCGAGTAATTTAAGCTCGTCTTAATTTCATTGCCAATCGTCGGAAACGTTTGAAGCTATTGGATAGATTTCAGTAAGAGCCACACGGCGCCCGGATGTTCCCTAAGTAGCTGCAAAATGCTTTACAACGATTTCCCATATCTCTGACATAATAAATAAATATGGACTGCAACGCGTGATGTGAATGAACGCTACTACGGTTGACCGTCATGCGGTTTCCGCGTCGATTCTATCGGTCAGTCACCTTTGAGGTACATGAACGGCGTGTAGAATCCCATCATCGTGAGGCCTCCGCTTATCGCGAGAATAAGGAAGGACGGACTCTTCAAGAGGCTCAAGTCCAGCATCGTGGTGAGAATTCTTCGCACGCCCTCCGGACATATGTAGCAACTTCCGCTCTCCTCCTCCTCGACGTCCGTTGTCGTCGGCAGGCGGGTCACCGACATGTGATAACCGACCGATGACATCTGTCGCGTTACGCAAAAGCTCGTTAACCAGCCGCTTCGTGGTCGTGCAAACGACGCACGAAAAATCTTTATTTCTCAACGTTGAAGGACTTACTTGAGATTTGTAATGCGGTAACCTGTGGAGAGAACCGCCGTAAAAGATATCGTCCCTGTAAAACGGTCTCTGGTGGTCGCGACTGATGGAGTTCCTTTTTGCAGCCAATTTCAGCGACTTTTGGCTGCCCGTGATTTCAATACCGAGCTTACGTCCGCTGATGGTGTGCCTCCGTATCTACGACGCAAGTTCAATTTTAATTTATTGCAATTTATTTGTTTGTTGAGTACAGTATTCGAAAAATATTAATTCCCATTCCACAACGAATCATAGACGTACAATCTCTAAGTAATAGCAATAATAATATGTCTAGATATATTATTAGGGGTATTTCTATTTACTGCCCAACGCAAAAAAGTGAGTCGCAAAAGTTGCTCCGACTTAATTTTGAAATCCACGACTTGTGCGCGCAATTCAATTCTACGATTACGCGGGGTACCAACGAGACTACGACCCGAAAGCTCACGTGACTTACCGTCGGTATACGTCCATTCAGACGTTCTAGGTCGCCGCTAAGCAGGTTATTCTCCTCCTCCACAGTCTTCATCTCCTCGTCGTTGACGGTCGCGAGTTCCGGATATATCGGCACCGAAAGCCGCTTCTCCGAGGTACTCAGCTGCTTATCGAGGCTCGGCTGCACGTGGTGCAACGAGTGCATCGATTTGCTGCTGAGGAACAGAGATAATTATGTCGCGATGCCGAAAGGGTGCTTCAATCGTGAAAAATAAAGCAGTTCCATGCTTCTCAGAAATAAAAATTGTGAAAGTAATTGCAACATTCTTTTTTGTTGTTATTGTATTGTTTCAAAAGAAAGAATATTTAACGACATTTCAACAAGGGCCAGAATGATGACTTTTGAAATCGCGACGTGCGATAACAATACGAACAACTCTTGAGTATTATTATTCTTGTTACGAATATTTTTCGTGACAGTATCAGCCACTCGTCATTACCTCGCAATATCGGGGTGACTGCTGAGCAACTGAGCGGCTGTCGGGTATTCCGTATTGTTGTTGGTGCCGAAGAAGCGATTTCTGACGGGTTGAGCGACGTGCAGCGAGTTGGTGGAAACGCCTTTGCCCATCAGTGGCGCCTTGACATCGGGTCCCACGTGTTCCTGATTCTGTTTCACCTTGATGCGAATCGGCTTGAGTGGACGGAACATAGCGCCGAACAAAACACAATTGAGCAGCATTCCTGGATGGGAAGAAAATGGTATTTTCATTTTTATCGCGGGGAAATTCACCGAGTTCATTTCCAAGGCAAACGGTCACGTTCAATTCGTAACACATATTCATACTATTGTAATACGTGAATGCGATACTGACCAGCCTGAATTAGCAGAGCTCCCCTCCAGCCGAGGTTCTCTATCAGAAGATTCGTGACCGGTGTAAGTACAAAAGCACCGATTCCCGAGCCGCAGACCGCGATTCCCGTTGCCAAGGCTCGCCATCTTTCGAAATAGAATCCCGTCGTTATCACAGCCGGGACATAAATTAGCCCCACTCCGATGCCTCCTGCACATTTTATGTAAGAGTGTAAGAATACACGTTTCATTAATTAGATACACGCGCTCTTGTGTCTGGTTCAAGGCCTTCGTCTCCTTCTTTCTCTCGCACTCTCCTCTTTTCTCCTTCTTTCGCGTCGCATACACGTATACATGTTTGATTTCGCTAAACGCAAGAGAGTATGACAACACATTGGCTACGAAAACGTTGCAGTCTTCTCCTCCACCTCCTGCGTCAATTATCTTATCGCAATACCGAGCACGAGGGGCAATTCGCTCAGTGGAAAAAAAGAAGCGCTTGGGAGGCCGGAAACCTTGTGGGGCCCCCATAGTCAGAGTTACAGAGGCTACGCGCAACACATTTTGCAATAATTACGACAACTCGTGTGCTCATTGTCCGGGAAGACAAAAATCAGATTATGACATCAGATTCGGTCAACGCATGTCGACAAATTGGGGTAAATTATCCAAGTAGCGAATTGAAATGGAGAGGCCGACTGAAACCGATGCTGCACAAATGTTTACGCATCTTACGAATACTTTTTCACGAAATTACTTTGTTTCCATCAATTTTTCTAACAAATGCAAGCAGCAGCACTTTAATACAGTGTTTCAAACATTATCTTCGCGGTATTTGCCAGCCTCATTGTTGCATTTATACTGGTATTACTGTACAGTCCAATGACCGCGATACATACGATATATCCGCGTTATCGCAATCAAATTGTGCAAACGAAGGCAAAAAGAGATAAAAGAATCTTTACTGATCGCGATACCGCGATTGGAATTTATCGAGTGACCGATTTCGACATAGCAAAGCTTCGATGAGTTCAACGAGAGGACAAAAAAAAAAGATTAGTTACCCAAGACACCGTACGAGATGTACATAAATTCGATGGACGTGCTGAAGTAGGAGAGTATGAAAGCCCCGCAGCTCATCACGCTTCCCGATATCGCTACGAGCCTGAATCCATAACGATTCGCCAGAGCCGAGACGAAGGGTCCTGAAAGAAAAAATTTGAGGGATTAACGGTCGCCTCGAGACTACAGTTTCTGTCCTAGTCTATACTTCCAGAATCGCGGTCAAAGGATTCACAAAAATAACCCTCGGGCGCATTATAATACGGCCGACAATTTTTTATATCTCTACATTTATCTCGGAGCTGACATACGCTCGGAAAAAAGGTTGATATAAGACATTAACGTCACGAAGTATTAAATTGCTGGAATTCAAATTCGACGGATCGCGTTAAAAGGAGGAAAATGGTGAGTAAAAAGAATGTATAAAAGGAGAAAAGAATTTGGCTCAGCGAAAATTTCGATACCGTAGTAAGATAATTTCATAATCCCCAGATTGAGTGGGTGAATTGGTTGAGCTAACGATGTATCTATAGTGCCAATCTTTTGCCATATAAATTTCCAATTATCAATGTTTGCTTCAGTATGTCCGAAAGATCTATTCTTAATTAAAGACAATACTATAAAAATGAAATATTCGTTCGTCGTAATAAAAACCTTGGCATCAACGAGACAGAATCGACTAGTGAAAAAATTCGGATAGCCCGCGGAGCCAAAAGTGTCAAGTTTCTAACCCTCGCGCGTGGCGACGTTGACAGGGAAAAGAAAAATTTCCCGAAATAACACAATGGGGCGGGGTACATTTCTAGACGCAGAGATAAAAATAGTTGGTCGGCGTCTATTCCGGGATGAATTTGGTTGCGGGATCTTCGGTTAGACGGTTCGACGTACCGGCCATCAGGTAAAATCCCGTTTGCAGAGATCCGACGAGGGCTACCTGGGCATTCGAGACCCCGAAGGCCTCGGTAATGTGATTCAAGAAACCTCCGAAGCTGAAGATGATACCGTCGACGAATAGATTGCACATGAAGGAAGCGGCGACTATCACCCATCCCCATCCACCGTCCGGCGGCACGACCATCTCCACCTCGATACCCTGTTGGCAAGAAATCAACACGTATATAATAATATTTCACATACTTGATAACATTGTGACCTACAATAGTAATCTATAGTTGTATATTACGCGAAGGAGACTCGTGCCCTCTCGCTCGCTCGAGTCTTCTCCTGTTTTATCTTCGCTCTCTCACGCGTTTCTTCTTTCGGTGCGAGAGACCGAGATTGGCAAAGAGACACGCGCAATCAAAGGGTAAACGATGAATCGTCATGGAAAAGTGAACGGCAAGATTCGCCGATGCTCTTGAAAACAATATCGCAATAGATCATCGCCTATAGCGATTCTTGAACGCGTCGCGATCGCCGATGCTTCGAGACCCCCCACAGAAAAGAGATACGAAATTGAAAAATGCAAAACGGCGACTAGAGGTCAATTTCATTGCCATTCTATTTTTCACGCTCGGTGGAAAGTGATTGCGAAAATTAAGCGTTTATGACTGTTTTTCAATTAATTACACGAACTGTGTCAGTTGTGCAAATTTGTGGAAAACATTAATTATTTGTCGTGGATATGTAAAGTGCAGAGGAAAAAAACTCATTATAGCAGATTACGATAATAAAATTATGCACGATTTGAAGTTCTGGAGATTTACAGTGACTTGTGCCGTTTTACGTAATTTTCTATGAGGTTGTATTTTACATCAGCATCCGCGAGCAGAGATGTATCAACACGTGTGCACACATCGAATAGAACTATTTATCGCTTTTTCACAACATGTTTGTTCAATAATCTTCGACAATAGATCAATCAACGCAGTGCATAATACGTCGTATATTCGACCGGTTATTCGAGTATCAACGAATTATTCAACTGCTTCTGCATTCGCGGTGCATGAGCAATGATGCACTATTTTGTCTTCGACGATGTGGGACACAACCCAAGGAAATTCATGGAAAGCTATATCGATTTTCTTTTGTAGTTTATCTATTCTATTTTTGTTTAATTTCTTATCGTTAAACAAAATATAAAGAGCAATGCTTTTTCCCCCCCTTTGACTCGATCTTCTCTATGTATCATGAATTCTATGAAAACGATTATAAATCACGATGAGAATACTGCACAGTACGCAAAGACCTACAAATCAGAGCCAGCAAGAAAATAAAGGAAACGAATTAACGCGCTGTTACTCATGTTTCGAACAGTCGTCCGATAAAATAATATCACGCGACTCGTGATTATGGCGGCAAATATCTTGTCAATAACGGCGAGTAACGAAATAATTATTTAGCCCAGATGGCCGTGGACCCGATAAAAAAACGACCGATCGGTTAATTCTGCAGGCAAAGTTATCGTAAAACATTCTAAAAAAACGTTCTAAAAAGCATTCTAAAAGAAAAATAATTTCTTCAAGCAGTTTCGTGACTGCATGTTTTCGTTTTTTATAAAAACAAGTGTCTCTCTGTTATCTTGTCACAATAATTCCAATGATTTTCCATTTGACCGCTGCTTACAAACAATATTTTGGTAAGATAAATCGTAGCTCCTGTAACAAAATGAGAAACACTATAAAAATATGAACATTGTGAGACGAGACCCTGTTCGATATTCACGTCGATGAATATCAAAATAATTAATTCAAAAAATGTGAATATGTAAGCAGAACGTGCGAAAAATGCTTTACTTCTCTCGGTGTAATTTCACGCCTAGTGAAGTCAAATTTTGTACAACACTCATTGAAAAAACGTTTTTTTAACTCGTGTGGATTGCAACAATCACCTTCAGCTCGTACAGAAAATTTACACTCGTAAAAAATGGTTTTTCGCACTCGTATAGTAATGTACTATTTGAATCATACTGATTTTTTATTTTAAAAAAATGTCTTGTGTCTCTTACCTCATCACTGTCGTTATTTTCATGCTTATCCTGCAGCTCGATGTCCTCGGTTTTTGGGGTTGCATGTCCGTTCTCCCGGGGCGCAGAGGCGCAGCAGTCTGCGTTTGTCTCAGTCGAGGGGGCCATGGTCGCGCGGTGACTGCAACTGCAACAGGCGCCAGCAGCACTGCATCAAACGCCTCGTCTTTCGCTTCTGCTGTTGTTGCTGGTGCTGGTGATGGTGCTGCTGTTGACAGGGAGACGCGCGATATTAATTCGCTCGTGTACCAAAACTGGATCAGCCAATAATAACGTTATCACATAAAAAAACGTCGCTAAAATTAAGTTCGATGCGTATAAATCCGCGAGGCGCGAGGCAAACGCCGAGTGGAATAAACGCGAACGATGGAGAAGAAAAACGCGACGCGAGTCGATAGAGTCCCGAACGAAGATTAAACGATGTCGCCACGTGACGACCGGCGCCTTCCCTCGAGAACTCCAGTATCAACTACGAGCTGCATACGCGACGACCGCGAAGACGTTTCAGTTTTCTCCTCCTTTTTTTCTTCGTCGTTTTTTCCCTTTTATCGAACTCTTATTCCAACAACTCGGCGAAAATAAGCCGCCAATTTCATCATCGTCGTAAGAGCTAATCAGAGGCCTCTCTCAATGATTCTCGCTTCGCCAATGTTTGACGACATCAACAGGGGGGCAATACATCAGTTAAGATCCGAAAGCTGTCGTCGATGCACCTGGATCTTAACCACGTGACGTGACTCGGAAAATTTTCGCACTCACTGTGGAACGAAATTACGCATCTTCCAAATCGGTTTCGTGTTTGCCAACAAGATTCTCAACATTTACGTTCATTTTTTTTTTTTTTTTCGAGTCATGCCTGGTTGAAAGCTGATAAAGATATTTGCATTGGACTTTTGGGAACTAGTTCGAGAACTTTATTTTTGCGGTATAACAGATGGTGACATGTTTTTGAAATATTTTTAGCTGAGAATTTAGTCTCATCCGAATGTGACGCTTCCGTGTAAATTCAAAATGAAAATGTAAAAATTTCGCTTGTCACATCAGCGAGAAAAAATTGCCAGGCTGCGCACGGATGGAAAAATACGCATAAAAATAATCTCGTCATTCGAGAAAACATTAAGGGGTATTAAAAGTGAGATGCGAGATCCCAGAGTCTACCCACCGTGGCAATGAATCTTTCTGTCTTTTTCTACCTGGCAGGAGATAAGGACAAGGAGGACGAGAGAATCGTTTTAACCGGCAGACCTACATAGCGCGTACAATATTTGTGCGAAAGCGACCATGAAATGGTCTCTCTTTCTCTTAAAATCAGAACTGGAAGCAGCTAAATATACCACGCGTATTGTTATTGTCAGATCGCGAGGCCACGTGAAATCCCGAGGGTCTTTGTTGTTTTTTTTTTGTATACTTGGCAACAGACGTTTTCGCTAAATTGCGTGTCAATGAACCCTGCGGCTGGGTGGCTATTGGGAATGGGGGCGTTGAGCTTTTGCATCGTGCATCATCCGCAGTGGGTGTAGGCGGAAAACGTCATCGGGGATCCCGCCGATGCGCTTTCGCTCTGTTCGAGTGCGATATCCGCAATCGCAGTGAAATCTCAGTTTGAGTTGGCGTAATTTGACATTATTGAAAGATTTTTTTAAAGAGAATGATTTTTGGAAACGGAGAAGTAAACGGGTAATATGGATCACGAAAATATTATGGCGTAATTTGACATTGTTGAAAGATTTTTTTTAAAGATTGGTTTTTGAAAACTAAGAAGTGTAGGGTAATACCGGGTAATATGGACCACGAAAATATTATGGCGTAATTTGACATTATTGAAAGATTTTTTTAAAAGATTGGTTTTTGAAAACTATAAAGTATAGGGTAATACCGGGTAATATGGACCACGAAAATAATATGACGTAATTTGACAATATTGAAAGATTTTTTAAAGAGATTGATTTTTAAAAGCGAGGAAGTATCGGGTAATACCGGGTAATATGGACCACGAAAATATTATGGCATAATTTGACAATATTGAAAGACTTTTGAAAGCGATTGATTTTTTAAAACGGAGAAGTATCGGGTAATGCCGGGTAATATGGACCGCGAAAATATTATGGCGTAATTTGACAATATTGAAAGTTTTTTTAAAGAGATTGATTTTTGAAAGCGGGGAAGTATCGGGTAATACCAGGTAATATGGACCACTAAAATATTATGGCGTAATTTGACAATATAGCATAATTTTTTGAAGAGATAGATTTTTGAAAACGGAGGAGTGTAGAGTAATACCGCATAACATGGACCACGAAAATATTAAGGTCTATATCCCCTATACTTACAGAGATGAATTTGACTATAGTGACAGGAATAGTTTCCCGGGAACTCGCACAACAAAGGCCTGGCTTTGGAATATTTTTAAGATTCTTTTTCACTGCCGTTGCGCGGTGGTTCACTAGCCTCGCACGTTTTTCGAAGGCTGGCAATGTGGACCACATCAAACTAATATGAACCACCTAAAAATTCCTGGAGAATGATCCAATACGTTCAACGAACTCAGTACATAAGACAACAAAAATTAGATTCTAAAGATTCAAAGCACCAATTCCATGATTTATTTCTCATTATTGGTTCCTTGGAAAGCTTTATACGGATAATAGAAATCAATTAAATTGAATTATTGCAACGAAATTCCAATGGCGGTCCATATTACCGATCGTTGGGTGGTTTAATATTTTTTAGCTGCTTTGACTTTGGCTTTGCTTTTTAGCTGCCACGAATTAACCACAGCAGTTAGAGACCTCAGCTTTCAGCCACATTGCAGTTAAATGGACACACGACATGATGTAAGTCGTAGATAACCGAAGAAATGAGTTTGAAATGTGAATTTTCGTCTCTTTTAATACACAAATGACTGCACGTTACGATTGAAAAATGGGGAAACTCGCGTAACGTCACACGTGTTACATGTTATGATAAGTACGGTTCGACACCTAAATTACCTCACAGACATCAACACAAGTCAGCGTATGCAGTCGTACATTTTTTCGTCTGCCCGTGTAGATTGACGCGCACTGGTTCATCATATCGCGGCGGTCCATATTTCCCATAATTGCAACATGGTTTCTTTTTAGACTAATAAAACAGTGACTGCAAGTTCATCTGTTAGGTTAGTAAAATATTTGTGTAATAAAACTTAAATGTTTTGCTGAAATTGCCAATTACTTTGCTAACCTAACATATAAACACATTTGTTGTTACTTTTTGGTTAGCTCAACAAAATTATGTTTCGTCGTTCAGTGTCGTTATCAAGTCGTTCAGTGTAATTTTTCTTGTGAAAAATATTGTTTACTAAAATGTTTAGAAAGATTTAAAAAAAAGTTTTTCTCGAGGCTTCCAATTTGAGACCAAAAAACAGTGAAAATTATAAATTATTATAAAAAAAATTATAAATAAAATTATAAAAATATCAGAACTAATCAACACTTGGTTGATCTAACACTAAAACGTAAGTGAATTCTAAGGTCACAATTGTATCAATTCATTTTTATTCAAATTTATTAAATCTTTACTGCATAAACAATTTATTCGACTTTTACCGTATCTTTCTTTCTCCAAAATAAAACTGGCAACCCAACGAATCCCCCCCAGAAGCGTGACGAATATTGCCGACAAAATCTTCTAGACCGAGGCGTACGGTGTTTGAACTTCGTTGAACTCAATTCTACCGTTTACATTGGAATTTCGAAGAGTCAGTTTACAGATTTGCTAAGTATGGCGAAGGACATCGTGATTTTTCTACGTGGTTCGCTCGCCCGACGGAATCGGCGCCAAAGCCCTGACGTCTCCGGCGTCACAAATTCTCCCCCTCTCTCTTCAATATGAATGGCAGAATTTGAAGACCTTGACTCATCGCGCCACAATGACCTCGCTGACCTTCGCCTAATTCAGTCCTAACAAAGTCTCACGTTGTCGTTTTTTTTTTTTTTTTCTTTCTTTTCGCTCCAACTTTAATCGGCGCTGCGGACTTGCGGGCCTATCGCGAATCAGCGCGTGGAAAGCGGTTGGCTACATGGGCGTGTATATTATTGTTGCAGCTTCACGCGCGTGCTCGACTGACCCGGCTGTTCGAGTGATTCAGAACAATACAAGGATTCCCCAACAGATGCGACACTCGTAGCGTGGAAATTTTTTGCATAAATTCGACACCTCATTTATTATTCCGTTAATGACGTATTGAATTCTATTAATACTCATCACTGCCGTTTGTACACTGGTTATATATATACATATATATAATAGTACACCTGTTGCTATTCGAGAGAGAGAGAGAAATTCTCTTTCTCTCTCTCGAGAACTTTGAACACGTTGAGTCAAGCGATGCAAGGATTTATCGCACTTCTAATTGTCAAAGTGCGACACGACAGTCGCATCTCGATTCTCGCCGCTTCGGAAATAATTATATATACATTTGGGAATTTTTAGCGGCTCGAGAAATGTCACAGGTTTCTTTTTCAAGGCCGACCTTCACTTTTCATCGAGAGACACGACCAGAGCGGCCGTATATGTGCCAACCACGAATTCCTGACTCTCGGTGCATTCCGAGCCTTGCGGTAAGTCGAGGATTAAGCATTTCTTTCGGTAATTGGCGTCGACGACACTGACGTGTGTCTTGATTGTATCTTAAGTACAATAGTGTAGTGGTTTCACTCATTTTACAGCTTTGGCCACGTAAAATTTTCCACACTATTTTCCAGAGTGCCATATAACGCTTTAATATATTTTCAACTTTTTTCAACTTTCTATTCTATTTTCTACACTTCTTTAGGTCCTAAGAAATATAATAATATTCGAAACAAGGAAAAAGTCTACAGCTGGAGACCGCGAATAAATTCAACGAAGATTTTTTTTCTACTTTGCAACATATTTTTGTTCATTGACCTTTCATCGGTAGGAAAGTTTTCCAAATGTCAATTCTGTTTTTTTGTTTTGTATTTTTTTGTCCAATTTATATTTATGGGACGATTATATATTTTCGCTAAAATTCCTTTAAACCCGGTTTTCGGACAGGTTTTTTTTAATTAGGCATCCACCAACTGTCACTATCGCGCCCGAATGCAACTCCGACATGTACATAAGATTCGAATATTCGGTATCTTTGGTTGTTAGGATTTATTTAATGCTCCGAGCCGCATGTGTAAACGGAGCTTCACGGACGACCGCCGGAACAAATCAACGAACAATCGGGCTAAGATTACTCAGCGAAAAATGCTCCACATTCCATCTCAGGATATATAGGGTTATTTTTAGAAGATTTCATGCCGCAAGAGAGAGAGAGAGAGCATACATGACAAACCAAAAACTTCATTTGAAAGTCAAAAGCATAACGCTCCACCTTTTCGGTCGAGAGATAAAAAATGTGTGAGTTGTGCATGGAACTTTTTCAAAGTGAAAAGAAAAGAATGAAATAAAAACTCTCTATGGTTTCTGATCGTTTCGAGGACAATGTTGGGTTGCCTGATACGAGTCCACGTGGCAAGGAGGGTGAGATTTCTTTTGATAATCTGTTTAATCTTGTGTGAAAAAAAGCTCAACGAAATACTCGTGTTTATATATTGAAAATAATCAAGGAACGTTCACATCATTTGGAAGATACGTCGGGTTTATTGTTCCGATATTTCCGTAATGCCGGCCGGTGTTCGTACACGATTGCATTGGCACCGCCGCCAAGAATCGCGCGCCCCGCGGTGGTGGAAATATAACACTCGGTTTTGTTGCGACAAAAAGTACTGATATCGGTCGCATAAATTATTTTCATTTTGTTTCACAAAATATGTTACACCTGAGACAACAATACACGACAAAGCTAATAATAACTACCTTTCTCTCATCCCGATAATAATATGTTTCTCACGGTCACAATATATATATATATTTCTTTTTTCAGGGAAAAATGTCCATTAAATCAGCAACTGAGTTTCCATTTTTTTAAGTGGAATGTTACATGTGTTTTTACCTCACATTATAAAACCACCTTGTGAGATAACATTTAGTAGAATAATCGTCAAAAAAAGGTTTTTCCGCACTCGTGCCGTAATATACTAATTTTTACACCGCGTAGAAATTCCTCCTCTCAGCAATCTTTGGATTTCCGTACTTCGGAATTCGACCTACACCAATTTTTTTTGGTAACCTTTCCCCTCAGTCACCCTTGACAACTTGACGAAAAAGTACTGATATCGGTCGCATAAATTATTTTCATTTTGTTTCACAAAATATGTTACACCTGAGACAACAACACACGACAAAGCTAATAATAACTACCTTTCTCTCATCCCGATAATAATATGTTTCTCACGGTCACAATATATATATATATATATATTTTTTTTTTTCAGGAAAAAAATGCCCATTAAATCAGCAACTGAGTTTCATTTTTTTTAAGTAGAATGTTACATGTGTTTTTACCTCACAATATAAAACCACCTTGTGAAATAACATTTAGTAGAATAATCGTCAAAAAAAGGTTTTTCCGCACTCGTGCCGTAATATACTAATTTCTACACCGCGTAGAAATGCCTCCTCTCAGCAATCTTTGGATTTCCGTACTTCGGAATTTAACCCACACCAATTTTTTTTTGTAACCTTTCTCCTCAGTCACCCTTAACAACTTGACGAAAAAATGGTCTCAACTTTTCCACCCACGGACCAACAATTCCCGCCGTCCTTCTCCCGTTAGCGCCCCGCGAACAAACGACGAATCCGGTTTTTCCGCGTCGCCAGCGCTCGTCGTTCTCGTGCGCCGATCGTGCCCCCCGAACGCGCGTGGCGATCCCTCCCGAGAAAAATAATAGCGCGACGTACAATCGACGTGAAATCTCAATCTGCGGCCTCGGTGAGCCGCGTCGGTGCCTGCGGAACCTCTCGATTATTACGTGGGAGAAGCTCGCCCGTAGAATTAGTCGATTGAATCCTCGTTAGAGTACAACAAGAGCGCCGACGCGCGCACACCGCGCGGGGGGATCCGCTCGTTCTCGATTCCACGAAAGAATTACACGCGCGGATACCCTTGATGAGAGCGAGAAGGTCCGGTCAAGGCGGCGACGGAAGGCGAAGACGAGAAAGACGAGGAGGAGGCGGCGGCGGGGAGGCGAAGAGTCGACTTACGGGCTTTGGGCGCGCGGCGAAGGTCACGTGACTGGTGTATACGCGTCGGCGTCGATGGTTTTAGAGGTGACAATGGGGTCGGAGAGTTTCACGCGCAAGACACTTAATTGAGCACATAAAACACTTGTTGAATCGTACAACATATACATATATACACACTTATAAATATATATATATAAATATATATATATATCAATATATATATACTAAAAAAACAAAAACAAAAAAAAAATATATATAACCGAAACTGCGTACAGCCCGTGTAACCCAAATGTTCACCTTCGAAATGACGGGATTTCTCAGGTGTGCGATTGCCGCACCGGAGCCGCCGGTTATTCACGCGTGTTTGGCCTCTCTCGCCAGACTGTTACAACACTTATAGGGCGGTCGCGCGCGCGCGCCCGGCGCACGAGTTGTTCCTCCCGCGGCGTCGACGAAAAGTGATTGCCGTAAGCGGGCGACAACTGTACACAAGCAGCGGGCAACCGCGCCGTCCGACAGCCGTAAATGAGTGCTCTGCGTGTGCCACTGTTTCGACGGGCTGTGTTATAGGGAGGAGGGCACCTTTCGCGCGCGCAACGTATGTAAGATAAAAGCGGCGCGCGGAGGGGCACGAAACCTTCGGGCCCGCGGGACCTTTGACCGACTATCGCCAGGGCGCTTTTAATCCCGCTTGCAAATATTGCGCGCCAACGGGAGGGACCTCTCTGTCGATGGTGTACACATGAATCACGTGCCCCGATGCGCTGCTCTCTTTGTCTCCGCCGCGCCGCCGACGACGAGTCACCCGTTTGCCGCTCTGGGATTATCCGAGGTTACAACGGGAAGAGAATTACACGAAGATTGTTCGCGCTGTTTGCGTTGGACGCGTCACGGGAAATAGGACCGAGAAAAGGCTGCGTTCTCGACGGGTTTTGCATTTGGGAATTCGTTTCGGTGTCCGGATAAATGAATCATTCGTAAACATTTTTTTTTTTAACGCGGATAACAAATTTATGTTCGGCAGCAGCAGCAGATCCGATGGAAAATTCTGCACTCGAAACGACGAGCCAGAAATGGCTGTGTGCGTGCAGGAATTTTTGCCGAATTCACGATGGTGAGTTACGATTTTTTGTCGGGTCCTTATCGCGGCGAGTATGCAACACATGCCGCATAAATTACACTCGGGCGTGGAGAATTAATTCGATTAAAAGTCGAATTGGGTATCTAACTTGGGGGTGATGTAATGTATCACCGTCGGCAAGGCAAAACTGCAATTCTTTTTTTTTTCAAACGGCATTTATTTATTTGGGGGCACCGACAACGGTGGACGCGCGGTTTTTTCAAATTTTCCCTTAACCCCAAAGCATCAGCTGGAGCGCAACAATGTTATAAACATTCATTGTTTATTGGAAAAAAAAAAAAAAAAAAAGTTTACAACCAAAACCATAATATCTAATTGGCGAATCGATCCCTTATGCGCGAGGGCATGAGCCACTGGATTCTCTCATATGTTTAAGGTCAATTTAGTTTTATAGTTTGTTTCAGACTAATTTGTACCGCTAACCTTTAACATGAAATAAAATAATTATTACAAAATAAATAAAATAATTATTACAAAATAAAAAGGCGCGATCGGTGTACGGCTTCGGCGATCTCCCATATTAAGCAGCTCGACTCGCGGTCGGTACTTGCGCGTCAATTGTTGAGCGGGAGGCAGTTTTTCTGAGTTTTTGATATATTTTCGTGCAGCGGAAACTGAGTATAAAAATACAGCCGCCTGTATCGGCACAGATTCTCTGTGCCCTCGTGTAAATGCAAATCAGTCCCTGATAACACCGGATGGACGTCAAGGTGTAGGTCTCATGTAGGAATCAAAAAGTACGCTTTTGAATGGGCGGTCGAACTTTTGCAGGCGCAATACTAAATTAGGACCCAACAACGAATGCTTTTTTGGACATCATGAGCCTAAAAATGGAAACCCAGTTAGTGGACTTTAGTGTACTGGATGCTCACAAATGTATCCTTTGGTGTTGTCAGGGAGTTCTGCATTAGGAAAAAGTGGCTGCGGGTAACACTCTGGGGGATGACGTTGAAGTTTGCATCGTTGCAATGCAACGAAATTAAACAACAAAATATTAATTCCATAAAAATTCAAATAATTCACCCCCATTAGGGGCTGAAATTATTGTTTTGTCATGCTCTTAGTCGTTATAATAACTTTTTATAGCCGGTATAATCATTTGGGTTCATTAATATTTTGTTGCTTTTCATTTCGTTGCATTGCAACGATCCAAACTTCAACGTCATTCTGGGGGGGACTCAATGAAGGAAAGGGGAACAAGGGGAATGGGGAAAAACGTAAAAGCCTGAAGAAGGCGTACGTATAGGAATAAAAAAAATAACATTATTCGGAGGCGATAAAAAAATCGCGTTTAAGGCTAATGTCGTTCAAGGTCACGCGTTACGATATTTACCCATAACCGAAAAGTGGATTCGTGCGTTACGGCAGACAGAAATTTCGATTTGTAGATATGACTCGTGACCGCAAAAATAAATGACCTCTAGATTAAGAATCAGTTTATCAATCGGGTTTAAGATTTGACTCGTAAAGCTCTCTGACATATCACAACTTTCACGTGTTTTAATGTCATCTTCCCGCGAATTATCTTTCCTCAAAAGGCTACAAGATAAATTCTCGTAAAAAAAATACAGCCCCGAAGAATTGAACACACTTAACCCCACTCGGCGTGATAAAAAAAATCAAACGATGATTTCAAAAAATATTTGTCATCCCATTGAGTGCAATCGGTCGTCTATCTGTCGCGAGGGGGTTAAACAAATAAACCAAGTACTCAAGATTTCGCTCGATCATACGATTGACATCGGTATTTGGCGATTGATTCTAGCGCTCGGTGATAATGAACCACATTGTTCGAGTGTCTCGTCGGGAATGTTGACTGACGAAAAACTCTTATCGATACACAGAAAAAAAAGACTCGTCGTTACGCACGAATAGTTTCGGTCACGAGTTTTTTCCCTCTCGCAATCGGCACTTCTCTCTTATCTCGGATCTCGCGTCGATCACAGACGCGACGAGGATTTTTCGGGTTAATTATATTTCGATAAAACGTATAGTTCGAGACTCGACGCCGATAATTACGTGCCGACGAGAGGCAGGCTTCCCACTGTTCGCGCCGCTATTTCCTCGTTCGCTGTATGTCGTTTTGGATGATATGTTGAAGTTTGCATCGTCAGACCGCAACGAAATTTAGAAAAAAAATTAATTCTAATTAACCCGAATGATGAAATTAGGTATAAAAAGTAATCACATCAATTAGTTCCTATGATGATTATTTATAGCTAATATGATATTATTATAGCTATGATATGATATTATTATTTATAGCTAATGATGATCATTTACATTAATTAGATTTTTTTTCTGATTTTCGTTGCATTCCAACGATGCAAACTTCATGATGTTGAAGTTTGCATCGTTGGAATGCAACGAAATTCAGAAAAAATAATAATTCTAATTAACCCAAATGATGAAATTAGGTATAAAAAATCATTATAGGAACTAATTGATATGATTTCTTTTCATATCTAATGTCATCATTTGGGTTACTTAGAATTAATTTTTTTTCTGAAGTTCGTTGCATTCCAACGATGCAAACTTCAACATCATCAAACTTCAACATCATCGTTTTGGACTCGTTTACGGCCCGCTTAATCAGCACCAATCGAACACGGGTAGCGCGAGGAGAATTTCGTGGCTTTGTTACTAAAATAAGATACGGCTTACGGGGGAAGCGAGAGAGAGGAACTGTGATTCAGTGTTTGCGCGAACGAAACGATATCGCGGGCCGCATGTGGGACGCGGGCGAGCCGCAAGCGTGTACGGCACACACAGGCGGCGCGAGAGCCGAGTGGTTTGCGCGCTTCTGCTGCACTCAATCGTCAAACGTGTCGAGAGCAAAGAGCAGATACAGTCATAAACAGTTTCCGGAATCCCTTCTCCCTTTTCGAGAACACAGCGGATAAAAGTTGAGGTGAAAACTCGGCCAGAAACGAGGCGACCGACGAGTGCTATATATAGACATATACGCTTCTTAACGCCAGTAGCCGCGGGAGCACGTGCTCGGGCCAAAGTCCGCTCTCGGCTTTCTTCCGCTCTTATCACCCGCGCTCGTTCCTCCCACATCGACGCGCGGGCCACACCGACGACGACTTGTGCACACACGGCCGTCCCTCTTTCATCGCTTTAACATCTATTTACCAACATTCGTCTCAGATACCGGACGACGTTTCCACTGAAATATGAAAATATCTCTCGTGGAATAAATGAGCGTGATAATATTTTATTTTTTTTTGTGAATGAATTAGACGCTCGTGGCTATTTTACATCGACGGATCAATGTTACTTGTGTTCTATTATGTTGAACGCTATTCGTTGAATATTTTTGTCGGGTTATTAGTAGTAGTAATCGTGCTTTATTGAGAATGTAATTAAACATAATACTTTTTTTTTCTTTTGTATCTTAATCATTTTTATTTTTACTTGAATATTGCCAATAGAACATCGACCGTGGTCCTTCGGCCTGTCAGGTTGCTATTAATCTTCATGTCTTATTTTTATACACGGAAAACAGATATCATTGATTTAATAAAACCTTCGTTTGCAGGCTGCCAAAAACAAGTACAAGTATTGTACAATTATAAGTACATAACAACAACATAAGTATGTAAGTACAATTATTTTTTCAATGTTAATTGAAAAAATAATTGAATTGTTGTCGGATAGTGACAACAATAATTAGAGTTAATTTTAGAACACAGTTTTTGACGATCAGCAAGCGAAGGTTTTATTAAATCAATGATATTTTTTCCCCCTCGTGTAGCTTTTTTGTTACAAATGTCTCAACAAACGGACTAAATTACGGAATTCAAAACGAAACACTGGATTTTTTTTATACCCAAAAATTCAATTGTTGAACTAAATCGACTTCCATTTTATTCTAGATTTTAGTGTTTTTTTATATAATTTCGGTCGGGCACCGTTTATAAGAATATAAAATAAAATAGTGAAAGCGATCTCGAAGATCCGATTTTGTGGGGTCGAGCGGGCGCGTCGTCCGCACCAGCTACAGCCGCGTGTCGCCATTGGCTCGCGTATACGCAAGCCACATTTTTATTTACATCATCCTCGCTACAAGTCCACAACCTCCGGTCGGGTTACATGTACGTCATCTTAGTCAGTGAGCCAAACCTGGGTCAACATGCGAGAAGCTTCACATATTCTTCCGATCCATTAACAAGAGTATTAGTGTGAAATACGACGACACGTGTTTGCCAGTCTCGTCGCCCAATTGGTATTCCCTGGCGCCACTCATCAAGGTTGCCGATCTTTGATTATCATTAGAATTCGTCGCTTGATTATATAATATTTACGATAACGTACATTTTTTTATCTATTTGTAGACAACGTTTAAACTCATTTACTGTGGAGACAATCAATTCAATCAAAGCGAATGCAGATAACAAATTCAATAAAAAAAAGAAAATTGCTTCTCTCTGCTTCTTCACGTCCTACGCGACTCGGGCGTGATTGAAAAAAAAATCAATTTCTAAATAAAAAAAAATAAAAAAAATGTTGAGCGAAAACTTCGATTTCCCCAAAGGCTCGATTTCACCAAACGCAAACCCCATGGCTCCGTGAAATTTTTCCTCGCGCCGCCCCTGCTTCCGTACGTCGCGCGCGCGCGCGTGGAAAAAAAGAAGCCGCTACGGAAACGCACGTAGCGCTAAGCTGTGAATGTGCCTACAATTCGAATAGCCATCCAGGCACCTACGTCACAATATTTCTGCCGCATTAACTTTCAAATGCGATGCGGGAAGCTCGTTGTCGCCCGCCGCACGTTGCCCGGCGCCGCCGCGTAAACTCCCAACGGAGCGAGCGTATATTAACGCGTTACGATGTGTATACGTCGATGCGATTTAACGCGCGCGAACTCGTCCGCGGCGCGCGCACGCCCTCCCGCGCAGTGCGCAGTTGCGTGTGTACAGTTTGCGCGCAGCAGCAGCAGCAGAGGCCGATCGCCGCTCGCGTGAATGAATGATTGCCAAGAGTGAGCGGAAAACTAATTAGCATACATACATCGGGCGGCGGGGTTTGCCCGCGCACCACGTGGCAGTATAATGAACCGCATGGCGCGTCGGCCGAGGCCGATCGGCCTCGCGCCTCACCAAAAACACAAATAATAAACACAAACAAAGGGCGAGACGCGTCGTAAATAAGTTTCCCGAGCCGGGTGGCGCAGAGTCTGCCGCCCGGTAGTCCGATCCGTGATTCCCCCGCGCACCGCATCTCGGGCGAGCCAATCGTCGCCACGTATTTCAACGCGACGCCGCCGGAGAGACGCACGCACGATTTTTCGAGTCTCCCATATTCCACTCGGGCTCGGTCCGCAGCCTTCGGGCTTTTCTCTTTCGCGTCGCGAGTTTTACACGTGGAGCGCCGACGATCCCGAGCGCTTCGTGGGAGACACCGCGCGCGCGTTGCTGTGCAGCGCCACGAGCGAGGAATCCGCCTCGAGGTAATTTTGGGCGCACAGCGGGCAAAGCGGAGAGAAACGCGAGCGAGGAATTTTCGTGCGGGAGGGAGTGAGAGAGGAGCTCGTGCGGCGAGCGAAGAGAGGGAGAGAGAGGGAGACAGAGAGAGAGAGAGAGCGCACGTGTCCCGCGCGTAGTCCACGTGCGAGCGTGCGCAGTGGGCGAGATACTCGCAAGCGCACGTTCGCCTCGCTCTGCGCTGTCTCCGAGAGATTCCCCGACGACGGAGGACGCGCGGAGGAATTCGAGAACGGGAAGAAGTCACCGCGAGACGAAGGATATAAGTTCGATTAACATCGTAAAGAAGGCGTAAATACCTGTTTCAAGCACCGTAGTCGCGATGCGCAGCTCTCAGCTCGACTCGCGACACCGAGAAGTCTTCCTAACCAGAGTGCGTCTGTGTCTCGTATCACTTGCACGAAAATTCGTCGGGTTGCTCGATAAGCCCGGAGCGCCGACGGGAAGAGTAACCACAGGTCGTAGCACGCACGTGCACATGTATATACATATGTATAATTAGTATACGTATTATTAGGCTCGGCGAGACGGGGCTTGCGCGGAAAATCGGCGACGTGACGAGCGCCGAACGCTCGAGCGGCAGCAGCAGCAGCAGCTTGCGGGAACAGCGGGAAAGAAAAAACCGTGGCAAACCGGGTGCCTCTCGTGCAGAGAAGTTCGTAGGCCGCGCGATCGGTGGGCACACACGCACTCTGAGAGGCCGCGCGCGGGCTCGGCGGCCGGTCGAACTCGCCGATAACGCGTGTGTATTATACCCCGCGCGGCGGCGACTCGCCGGCAGCCGCGCAACGCTGCGTGAAGCAGACGCAGAGGCGATGAAACTGTCGTGGAAGGGGGGGGGGGGGGGGGGGGGGTAGGGGGGGCGGGGCTGCTATGCCCGGTTCGCGTGAACTTTCACGAGCTTGCGACCGCGAGACGGCCGAAAGAGTCGTAGGTGCTGCGAAGAAGTCTTCGCGCCTCGCTATGGACGTCCTTCTTCTCCCTCTCTGTCTCTCCTTTCTCCGTCCGTCGCGCCGTCTGTCTCCCTCTCTCTCGCTCGCTCGCTCGCTCTGTCTCTTCCGCCTTCTCACTTTTATCGCACTCGCGGTCTCTCCATCTCTAGCCAGACAGCGCGAGCGTTATACCCACCGGCGAGCAGTAGCAACACCCGAGGATTGGATCGGTTCCAGATTTCTTCCTGCTCTCGCGGAGCTCTTGTGCCGACGCGACTGACACTCGAGTGCGACTAATAGCGATACAGTGGCCGCGTCTCGCCGGGAGCTGGAACAAGACATCGGTATATATTACAACGTCGCCCCGACCGGGACACACCACCGCGCCGACACCCGCACGCACCGCCTTCCTCGAGCGACAAAACCGACATTTGATTATTACATTGAAAGCCACACGCCGCGTCAGAATTCTTACGTTAGCCGCGTTAGCCCCTTGGATTTGAATTTATAATTATTGCTAAGCAGTGTGTGTGTGTGTGTGTGTGTGTATGTGTGTGTGTGAGCGCGTGGAACGCGTAAGGAGAGGCAGAGTGAACACTGGTCGTTGGGATTTCAATCTCGAGCGCTGCACCGGGGCTCGTTGGGTCCGGGGAAACGTGGTGCGGATCCACAACTCGGGCTACGTGGCGAGGAGAGCAGTTTTTGAATTCGTAATTTTGACTTTGCCGCGCTCGGATTTCTGCGCGGTACGCGCTGCGCGAATGACGAGCGTAGAGTTGGTTTAATTCCTATTTTCTATGCTGTTTGCTTCTTGGAAATTAAATGTGTACATTTTTACGAAGATTCTCGCCGAGTTGCAGCTCCGAGACCGTAGCAGCGGTCGTTCTGATAATATCCGTTAATTTTTGCCGGACGATGATAAAAACGAGATAAAGTTCGAATTCGTATCTATTTCCCTTGTTGCGTTGCGTCGGACCTACGTGTGTTCACTGGACGTTTTGCTCTCGTCCACTGTAACAGGATTCTCGGTGAGGCAGTTTCAGATATCTGACTGAAATTGATACGGCGGACTGGCAGATTGTGTCGCTATGGCAGGTGCCGCAATCGCAGTGATATTTCCAGTTTTTTAATACTTCCCGTTGTCGGAAAAAAGAACGGGAAAGTACCGGACTTGGAAAATTAAAACCTCGCTTCACGTAAAAATTGAGGGTGCCACAATGATATCAAGAGCACCTGGCACGCAGAGCGACATTCCCGTAATTTTAAGCTTTCCCGCGAAAACCTTGAATGTCAAACGCGCGTGTTCTGGCGTAAACGGCCTGCGCATTAGCGCGACAAAATGTTGCACGACAATTTTAAATTTTTCACGAAAGCTTTATAATTTCCATTAGCAGCCATTTCGCTAATATAAAGGCGAGATGATTATAGCAATATCAACACACAGCAATTGCCATATGTTAACGCCTGCGGACCTCTCCGCGGTAGTTACCGACACCTGTGATGTAATCGCGAGCGCAATTAACCGTGAACCGAACGCGCATTTAATCCACGCCGCAGTCATGGAAATTGTGCAGCTGAGTCGAACGGGGGCGCGGCTCTTTCGAGTTCTTTCACGGTTCCGTAATCTTGGATTTTCTTTATGTACACACAGCGATCGTCAATGTCAGGCGTTCAGCGTGGACGCGACGCGGCCGAATGTCCGACCGAGAGGAAAAGTGGCGCGACGACGGATACACTGTTCAAAACATACGGTGTCAAACGCTGCTGGTGTGGACTTTTTCTTAGTGTTACGTATTACAGTGTTAATAGTAACACTTTTTACGGTGTATAATTAACACCAGCCGTTTCGTTAAATTTATTCCTGTGTTACCAACGAAACATTGTAACACCTTTCGCTTCAAGAGCATGAATGCACTTATCATGTGTGATTTTTTTATTATCTCGTGAATGAATTAGTCGCTTTTCTCAATTTTTATCGAAAAATTGCACAAAAAAAATCGAATTTTTCATTACAGATTCCCTCTGCGGGTAATTGATCTGTAATTTTTTTTCGAAAATCAAAGTTCTGACCAATTCATTAACGAGATTCACATTACTGGCGTCTGTACTTCAATTTTCGCTTCGATCTGTTCATAATTCACGAAAAAGGGCAGTTCCAAACTGTTAAGGTGCACAGTCGGTGTTTCACACTCCCTTAACACTGCTCGTTATCACCGTGATTGGTGTGGACCTATATAGACACCGCCTTGGTGTCGTTTTAACACCACATTTTTAACAGTGTATCGTCAAAACAGCCCGAAGGCTTTTCGTGGTCGAGCGGAATTCGCGCTGCAAACGCGTAACCGCGACGATTACGACGAATTAAAAGTTGAACGTCCGAGAGCGTTTAGTGGGTCGGGCCCGGTGGCGGCTTGACCTTTCCCTTCAGCCGCCGCGGCAGCGGCCAGCCGCACCGACGGCGACAACTCTGATTTATCATTTTTCCAAATAAGTCGGCTCGCGGCTTGTATTTCAGTCGGCCTTTCACTCCGGGTCTCCCCGACGCGCATATTTCGCGGCTGTGATGAAATTACACGAACCGAATATTTTCGCCGAAGGAGGAAACACGCGAAGGGCCAGGAAGAACGACGACGACGCACGTCGGTCGGTTCGGACAGCGACCTTCGGAACGATGGCAATGCAAAAGAAAAGAACAATCCAATGACCAGAGACGAAAACACGTTTTTTTTTCTTCTTTTTTTCAATAATAAAAATTCATAATTCCTCTTCAATTTCGATAAACGTCACTTAATACATTCGTCCTTCTTTGTACCATATCGTATAATATATAATATATGTATATATAATATATTATTAACATATGCACAGAATGGGGCGTGCAACAATGCGCGTAGGCATTTTTCTTCGTTTTGTTTTTTCTTTCCGTTTTTTTTTGTTGTCAATTTTCTTCTTCCTTTATTCCGCTTATAAGGAACGCGTGCACACGCGAACATATAACTTCTTTGTTATTTTGTTTCTGTTTTAACGTACATTCACAAGCCACTTAACACGCAGACGCACGCACATTCAACACGACAAACACACGGTAGCCTCGCATCCCTCTCATGCACACCATGTGCGCACGCTATTTTAATTATATTCTGAACGCTTTTTTGTATTTTTTTTTGTCCTCCTTTTTCTTCTGTTTTTTCTATTATAATCAACAAGTTGAGTACCGCGTGGGCGTGAGCACATAAGCACGCGCGGATGTCCGAATAGGCGTGCTTGCCCCCCTCTTATTGTTATTCACCTATTACATATCTGCTCAATAATCGCAAACAATATAATATATAAGTGTATATATTAGCGGTATGTCGTTCGCGAATGAACGAGTTAGAGATACAAATTATTATCGTAGGTATAAGGTATTTGCTAATTTCCAATGGTAATAGCAGCGATGTTTATTAGCAATCTTTGTTGTTTTCTTTTTTGTATGTATCTCTTCCGCGAGACGCTCGGATAAAAGCGCGCACAGCCTTACGCAGCGAGTGTGTCGATGCTAGCAGTAGACTCGTGTGTTTTTCTTTCGATAGCGACGATAAAACGGTTGTTATTCTCTTCAAGCTTCACCACACGAATGGTTCACTACAGTATTTACAGCGTGTGGGTGTTGTCCGGGGTTCAACAAGATTTACAATAATTCTCTTCTTCGCTTTTTTCTTTTTACTTAAACATTTTTTTTTTTTTTCTATTGATTTTCATGCATACAGGGTTGTAGGCGAGTATACAGAATTTGTATACGATATAAATACATATAATTGTTATATGTAGTCAACGATCTCTCTGCGCCTCTTCCTTTGGCGTTCATCTCTTTCTCTCTCTATCTCTCTCTCGATCAGCTTTAACTAGTGTACAGAGTCAGCGACTGTTTGGCTCTCGTTTCCGCGGCCGAGACGTCCCGCAATTGTCGCGTGCCTCGCGTGTGCCAATAAACGTTACTATTCGTTCATCAATTAGCAGCGAATATGCGTCTGTATTCGCGTGTGCTTCTTCATTATACCTCTTAAATCTTTTGTTTATTCACTTATCAACTAAGCGGTGGCTCCTCTCCTCTGTCTCTTTTTTTTTCTTCTACTAAATTGGACAACTTAATTAATTAACACAAAGTTGTCGCGGACGACAGATTTTACAGCGTTAGACGTTAAGTATTCGTTTGAGGATCATATTAAACGGAGCATTTTTTTTTTAGCATATATTAATTCAATTTGACCTACCATTGCGTTACTTGTTCGTTAGTCAATATATTAGTTAGGTTCTGGAGCGCGGAAACGCGGCGAGTGTTTCCACGCTTTAAAAAAAATCATATACGAAGTTACACATTATCTAACTAATCTTAGCCGTCGGCTTTTGTTACCAGCTACTTTACAAATCATTTAATATTATTTACAAGAAAAAGAGAAAAAAACAAACAAGTACTTCCCGCGACAGCAAACTACACACGCGTGTTGTGTGCTTCTCTTTTTCTTTCTTTCTTTAATTCATTAATTCACGCAACGCGCCTTCATGCTCTTTCTCTCTTTTGTGTTATGTACATTTGTCGCATATCGTATGAGAAATATATATAAATTTCTTCGCAGACGCGATTAAAGCGCATGCGCGGGAGGATTGACAACGGAATAGTCTAATTTCTTATCACGCAACGACGATAATCACGGATCCCCGATGATGATTCATCTCTATCTAGACTAATGTAGGCTCCAAATGATTTTTTTTTTCACGCTCCTTCTCGAAAGTCAGTCGATATGCAAGTGCAAAATGTATTTTCTTCGCCATAATCGCAAATTCGTTCCTCTGATATACTGCTTCTTCCGTCGATACTGATCAATTGCGACTCGAGTTTCGTACCCGCTTATCATTGAAAATAAACTCGTCGAAGCAGCTTTCAAGGAAACGAAGCTTTTCTTTTCTTTTCTTTTACACGAAGCGAGAAAATCGAAGCGGTTTTCCGTGGAGCTTATTCGAAGAAAAAAGAAATAAAAAAAGGACTTACACGTAATTAATTTTTTATAAAGTAAGCCTATAGCGGACCGTAGCCGGCTTATTTTTCTCTTATGTTCAGCTCGTCGTAGCTTGTGCTTTAGTTTCAATGTATCGCAATGACTGTAACGAAGAATCGTGAAGCGTGTACCTCGGCGTTCGAGACGTTTGCCCGATTGAAATAGAGCCTTGGATCTGGATTGGTGGCTCGGAGTTTGGGATTATGGCTCGAGAGCGCTTTCGCAGCGCGATTATTACAGTACGGACTCGATCTGCTTGATTTCCTTCTCGGGCGGATCCGAGGGTGATGGTGCCGTCTCAATTATCTCCGGAATATCGTCCTCGTTCTCTTCCTCAATGTCCTCGTCTATCGGCGTCAGGGTGTCTAGTATCACAGGTTGCGTCTGGAATAGACGAAATATTTACCAAATTAATTTTATTATATTTTTCGTCGTTCGGAATTACTATGTTTGTGATATTCTACAAATAATTGCGGTCATACAATCCGCTTAGCCGATAAGTTACCGGGACGATACAAAAATAAAATCTGCTTAAGGGAATGTGAAACCTACTCAGTCGGTAACAAAAACTGTAATCAATCGTATGGTGATAGCGAAAATATTCTGAGGCAAAGAAAAACATCAATGGAAGCGCTTTTTAATTCTCCGTCCGATGGTATTTTGCTTTCATCCAGAATAAGAATAGTCTTGGAATGGTGTTTATTCAAAAACTGCAGCTATCTCTCTCGCTCTCATGTGTCACGTGGTACATGTTTCACACGCCCTTAAGGTGATGTGAAACATCCACATGGAGTCCAGTCGGTATAAAAAACTGTAATGAACGTTTTTGACGGATATTTGCATTTACAGCTGAAAGAAGAAATTCATTCCCTGCGAATTTCACCAGTGCAAGGAATAAATGTATTCTTTTACCTGTAAATGCAAATATGCGTAAAAAACTTTCATCACAGTTTTTATTACCGCAGTCGGTATTTCACATGCCCTTAAGGTGATGTGAAACATCCACGTCGAGCTCAGACGGTATCCAAAAACTGTAATGAACGTTTTTGACGGATATTTGCGGTTTCAGCTAAAAGAAAAAATGCATTCCCTGCAGATTTCACCAGTGCAGGGAATGAATTTCTTCTTTTAGCGGTAAATGCAAATATGCGTAGAAAAACGTTCATTACAGTTTTTATTACCGCAGTCGGTATTTCACATGCTCTTAAAATCAAAATATACTAATTGTTTTGGGAATTTGACTAAAGAAATAATATTGGGAGAAACGTTGTTGCGATTCTGACCTGCGGTGTAGTGCATCGCTTCATTGCAGGAGCCAGGCAGCTCGTGACGGTGCTCACGAAGAAAAAGAATCCTGCCATGTAGAATGGAATACTGTAACTTCCCGTGGCGTCGTACACGGTGCCAGCGAGTGGCGATCCGATAATCGCCGCCGCGCCTCTGAACAGAATCAAGAGTCCGAAAGCATTGGTGAGCTTGTCGAGGCCAAGAAGATCGACGAGGATGATCGACGTCAGCGAGATATATCCAGCTGAATTGAGAAACAGTTTCGTCAATTATTCGTAAATAGTCGAAATTGGGAGTAAAACTCCCGATTCCGCGGAATCCGCGGGATGAAAAACTTACATATCGCAATGCCGAAGAGGATACTCATAGCTATATAAGATGCAAATGAATGGCATAGCGGAGTGAAGCCAACGGCGAAAGTTGAAATTCCCAAGCAAATATTGTTCAGAAGGAGAGAATTAACTTGCGGAAAATCCGCCACGTATCCGCACGCGATACGTCCTATTGTGTTGGTTATGCCGATAATAGATAATAGGAGGGATGCCGAAGTCTTGTCGATACCCTGAAATAATGAAAAAAAAGAAAAAAAAATCTTTATTGTCCCTATTCGACAAAAAAACAAGGCGTAGATTCGACTGTACTTACGTCCATGATCGCGGCGTTGACCAAGTATACAAAAGGTACATATAATCCTGCCATTCCGAATACGTTGCTAATACCGATCAACAGAAACACCGGATCTCTCAACAGCGACATATCCATCATAGTTCCTAAGGCCTCTTTAAATGATTCTGGTAGCACCAAACACGGGCACAACGGTTCTGCAAAATAAGGAAAATTAGTCGCGTGCTTAACACGATATACAAAAAATGAGCGCATCGTCAAGCGTATGTTGAAAAAATTCTTGTTACAGCTGCTGTTACCGACCGAGCAGACGGAAGATTACAAACAATTTGTACCAGGCAAAAACGTAAAATTGTGTATTATATTGATAACAACAATCGCTACTGTTTATTAACTCTGTTTCGTCGTCGTTTATCGTGTTTTACTTACGTTGCGGGGCTTTTTCGACATCGCCGTCCCTGACATCGCCGCGCACCGATTTCGGTAACGAGATAACGCTCTGACGATAATTAGCGAGTGATTTCTGGCTCTGATATTCCGGAAGGTTGACGACGCTACCGCTGTAGAAAATATCCTTTCGCGACAGTGGACGAACGATCAGGGCCTTCTCCTTCGGGATGCTGGATTTACTCGTCGTAAAAGTGATGCTCTCGCCGTCCTGAAATAAAAAGCAATAAAATATCAAGTAATCGGAATTAACAGAGCAAAGTCAGATATCAAACGAAAGTAAAGCAAAAATCCTTAGTACGATAAAATGTTATCTCGCGCTTTCATTTCAACGAAAATTTCGACAAATATGGATTTTGCTCGTGTGCCAAATTTTATCTCCCATTGCTCAAGTCATTCCGGAGCGACAGATATTACGTTTTTCGCGAGCAAATATTATTTTTAGGCTATTTTCAGCGTTGACATTGATGTCTCGAAAAAAAGAACGCGACTTCGAAGCTCGTTCCATGACGCAGCGAAAGCGAAAGAAGGACAAACTCGTTGGGGAAAAATGATTAACTCACATCGACTTCGGTGTTGTTGTTGCGAGATCCCAGCATGCTACTCGTGGACAATCTGAGATGCAGGCTCTTCCTGATGTCCCCATTGGAATTGAGGGTGGTTCGGGAGTTCTTGATGGCGCTTAGACTGGGTTTGTATCTTTCGCCGGTGCTCGTCTTGCGGATGCGATCGAAAAACGGCACGGAACCGTTTTTCGGTAGACCCTGAACGTGAGTGGTGAAAGCGGGCTGGGAGGCGTTCCTCGGCATCACGGTCTTGTTGAACTCGTTCTCATTCTTGTCGGCGCCATCCTTCGTGTCTTTGGTATCGTCGATGGCCTTTCGACTCTTGGATTTAACGGACGAGCTCTTGAGGTCGACCATGCTGCCGCTGTTGCTGGTAGCGCCGCTCGACGAGTGCTCCTGCACTTTGACCTCCGAAATTGTTGGCAGAGTCGGCACGGTCGGTACTGGTGTTAAAGGCGTTCCTTTAGAGTTATACATCAATCGTAACTAATATTCTTCGCTAAACCGCTAAAAATGCCTAAGGCACACGAAAGGCTTTCGGCTGTTCTCTCAATTTTTGCAAATGTGAAAACATCTTTAGCGGCACTTTTTGTCGACGAAAATGCCCACCAAAGAGCGTAACGTCTTTTCTAAAAAAAAATGCGTAAAGCCGTGGAAACTATGTTGGAAAAGCGTGACGGTGCAGGCTAGTTAAGAGGTAAAATTCCTCTTAACTGACTTCTCGAAGGCTACGCTAAAAGTTGTTTTCACATAACATAGATGCGCGAAGTTTGCTCATTAACGTTCGGTTTCACTCTTACAGTGCTTCGTAAAAGCGATTATCTTACCAGGCACTAATTGGTCTAGGTTGAAGCTAGAATGAACGCCGGGATCGACGTTGATCGGCATTTTCATTCTCTTCTCCATCGAGCCGTCGGGCAACTGTACCATGAAGTACGAGCCCCCGATACTGCCGCGTTCCATCTGAAATCTCTTCTCCTCGGCCATTCGCTGCAAGAGCGGCTTCACGGACGAGGGCTTCGGGTACTCAAGGGGTCTCATCATCGCCCCGAATACCGCGCAATTCAGAATAAGACCCGCGAGTATCAGATTCGCGCCCTTCCAATTGTAAGCCTCGAGTAGCATATTGGCAAGCGGCGCGAACGCGAAGGTCCCGACACCGGAACCGCAGACCGCGATACCCGTTGCCAGAGATCTCTTCGTCTCAAAGTAATAGCCCACGCACACCACCGCTGGCAGGTATATCAGACCGAATCCGATACCTGAAATCCACAATCAAAGAGATTAGTTCGATTTTGCCGGTCATTATTGCACGAGTTCGAGATAAAGTCTCTTCGAGTTTCTTACCTCCCAACACGCCGTAAGTCACCATCAGCATATTTACAGATGTCGAGAATATCGACAGTACAAACGCCGCGGCACCGATGAAACTCCCGGCCATACAGACCGCCCTGCAGCCGTACTTGTTCGTCAGGGCACTTACAACAGGACCTGGAAAATACATTCGAATTATGTTAGTACCGCTTCGTTGTTGCGATGCAACCCACCTAAGTGGCATTTTCTTGCTTCGTTGCATAACGATTTCGTGTGTATAGAAATTAGGTGTGTGAGAAGCAACTAATTTTGATGGGACACTTCCTTCCATATCGCGTTACTAAAGGCCATTGTGCTTATCCGTCAAGTTACGCTCTTTTAGAATTTAAAAGCCATAAGATCGTATCTGTATGTAACTCCATGTAAAATTTAAAAATTAACATAAAGGCACAAGGGCGTATCTCCTGTACATACGCCCTATGGCTTTTAGGTCTTCTTTTTTCTGGCCCATCACCCTATGGATTTTAGGTCGTCCTTTTTCTGGTCCATCACCCTACGGATTTTAGGTCTTTTTTCTGGTCCATGGATTTTAGGTCTTCTTTTTTCTGGTCCATACGCTATGTCTTACACATACGATTCTATGCCTTTACCTATGGTCATATACGCCCTTTTGCCACTATAATCGGCTTTTTGGTGGATCAGCCCAATGGCCTTTAGTAACGCTATATGACTTTACTTGATATTTCCAGGCCCAACATAAGCTGAGATCAGGTAATTTCGTATACATATAATTCCGTCAATGAATTATAAGATTAGTCTCCCTTCGCTAGTGTAGTTTGAAGTGTAATACATTATTTTTTTCTCAATCACCATTCTACTGCAAATAGATTGGATTACAGTGTCTAATACTACATGTTCCGAAGGTCCGTCGCATGACGTCAGAACTTCCTCACAACGCCATACAGATCAGTCGACCACAAGGCGCTTGCAACTTCTCTCACTTGAGACATGGTGGCCGTTTTTCCTCTGAAAAAAATTCCGACTTTTCCCTGATTTTTCACTGACCACAGTTCTAACGATTTCTATTAAAAAAAATTAATGATGTCAAAAAATTAATGATGATAATGTATTCAAAACCGGTGCTCATCTTCGATAAATTATGTATTTTGCCGATAAACGTTGAATCGCATTAAATACTATTATAA
The DNA here is from genome assembly GCA_963932165.1 of Pimpla rufipes. Lineage (NCBI taxonomy): Eukaryota > Metazoa > Arthropoda > Insecta > Hymenoptera > Ichneumonidae > Pimpla > Pimpla rufipes. The sequence goes on along the minus strand of OZ010634.1, from coordinate 2,125,631 downwards.
TAATTCATGTTATATTATATTTATTATAATAATATAAAATATTTTAAAAACTTTTTATCTAATTATGGGAGGTTCAGCGCCAATTCACTACTCCCTGACCAATTAAAAATTTCCCTGACTTTTCCTGATTCCCTGACCAATTTTTCTGTTCCCTGACTTTTCCCGGTTTTTCCTGACTGCGGCCACCATGGAGCCATGGATTTTAGTAAGACGATTTTAGCGGACGATCGCCACCGACGAATGATATCTTACCAGCGCTGAGGTACATGCCCGAGAGTAGAGAACCAACCCATGCAGTTTTTCCCTTTCCCTCGCCGTAGTACTCGACAAACTCATCGAGAAAGATTCCAAAAGTGTAGGCGATCCCGTCGACGATCATGTTACACATGAAAGATGCGAATACCACGACCCATCCGTAACCCCCGTCGGGAGGTGGCGGAATGTCGTGGTACTCGCAGAGCGATCCTCCCTCATCCTCGGGAGACGTTTCGTCGACGCCTCCATCGGCACCCGTTAATCTCGATTGTTCCTCGACCGAGTATTCACTCTCCGTCTGAAATCATAGAAGCAAAAAGGTAAACACATGAAAGACAATCTTCAATTCGCGTCTCATCCGCCTGAGGTCACAATTGATATTCAATTATTCAGTGTAATCCGCGTGGATCGGGCATAAACGACTCTACGTGTAGCAATGCAAACGCATAGTGATCGGTTGCCTATAAACGAAGATACACACCGATCCTTGACACACATTCTATTCTATGCAACAGCAACATCGGTAGCATAACTGGCGCGCACTAATTCCAGAGTCACCTACTCCAATTAGGCATGTATTTGGAATTGAAATGGACTTTGATGCCTGTGGGTATCGAGTGTCTCGCGATTCGCCGTGCGGATCATTTGTACTCCCGATCGTGTGTTTCGTATCTATAAAACGCGGCACGGATTGTATCGGCTGCTGCGTCGTTTTTCTCTATCCTTTTCCAAGTCTCCACGTGTGAGCCGCGTGTGTGTGTATATATATATATACAAATGCACGCCATGAAGGAGCAACCGAGTTGCTCACCTTGAAAGTGCGCTCAGAAAAAGTCTTGTTTTTTCAGAGACAGACCTTACGCTCGTATTACGCTCTGTATATCGGAGTTTAACGCTATTAGACGTCCGGCTATCTGGAGCAAAATCGATTTACTAATTAAGCCCCCGAAATTCGAAGGGCTTCGAGAACGTTTTTTTTTTTCACGCGATTACGTAACGCACGTTTATTCATTGAAACCCGCTTTACCGTGCGATTCATTCCGCAAATATTTAGTCATTAATTTTTTTCTTTTTGGTCCTTTCAATGAACTATTAAACAAAGTTTGAAAAATTCAACTAGAAAACAAACAATATTTTTTTACGCGCTGATGCGTTTTATAATACCGCAAAAATAAAATGAATGTCGCATTATTCCCTCCAATTGATTTCCACCGGACTTTTTTTTTATTCTATTCGAAAAAAAAAATTCCATCAGATTATTTGATGAAAAGAATATGCAAATTGAGTATAATTGGATGATTACAGCTCTCCACTGAACTGGAAACTCTTGTGGAGCGATTCGAGCAATACTCGCGGAAAGTTCGCGTTTTTTTTCTTTCGCGTTAAAACGGCGCAACAGTTTTCGTAACAGTTGAACGCGAGGTGTTGCAATGCGGTCTCTCGCTGATTCACCCGAGCGGCTTTGCGTACTGCACCCACCGCACCGGTATACACCGGACAACGAGCGAGTAAACAAGAATTATATAAAATGAGCTGTATATCGCGGGAGAGCGGTCGCGCGTTGCCAGACCAAGGGGCACCTAGAGTTCTGAATCGTTCTGAAGGGATCTATTCGAAACAAATAAAATTTATTTGAACGAAATAAAAATTTATTTGAATGACATAAATTTTATTTGATCCAAATAAATCCTATTTGGCCGTCCATTAAATAGAGTGATTTATTTAATGGCCGGCCTAATAGGATTTATTTGGATCAAATAAAATTTATTTCATTCAAATAAATTTTTATTTCATTCAAATAAATTTTTATTTCATTCAAATAAATTTTTATTTCATTCAAATAAATTTTTATTTCATTCAAATAAATTTTATTTGTTTCGAATAGATCCCATCAGAACGATTTCTCTGGGTGGGGGAAGGTTCTAATGAAAGGTGCATCTTTACAGTCTCGCGGATTGATTGAATGAGCGGTTTATGAGAAGCCTCTAGCGAGCGCCCGCACGATAAGCATCGATCATTGACCTAAATGATGCGACGGCGAATTGCGACGCGAAACTCGCAGTCATTCCGTGCGGTAATGACTCGCGCCGAGGGACGAAGGTTGACGGCGATCAGCTGTTCGACGAGCGCGACTCGCTTATTATATACCGCGGCTATACTCAGCGGCCGGGAGGGAGAATCGTTAAGCAGGTCCGGGCGACACAAATACCATCGAATGTGCGCTATAGTACGAAGATGAAAAAAAAAAAGCAAAATGATCGCAGCCTCTCGATGCGAGCCGTCGATATTGATTCAGGCAGACAGGTTTTGTGTATGAATATTGATATTACGTGGAAAAAAATATGACGAACATATTCGAGAAAAATTCGCTATATTTTCTGCTCTTTCGCAAGATTTGTTTTCGCGTGTCTCTCTTTTTTTTTTTCTTCGAGCCAAAGAGCCGTAAACTCGTAGAATTTCGACGGCTCATTTCGTTCGTTAGCGGATTTTCCGCGAAGTCACCGAGTTAAATTTAGTTCAAGCTCTGGGAACAAAAGACAATTTGCGCGAGAAGAAGTTTGAGACGAGTGCGAAGCGTTTTCACGATCGAAAATAATAAATTCATTGAGAAAATGTGGAAAATTGACCTTGCGGGGTATTGAAAAAATGAGCTGGACTCTCTCCAGGTTTTTTTTTTTCGCGGGTATTCGAGGGCAAATGGCAAATATTTGTGCTTCGAGTTGCCGATGACGTTCTGCACGACAGGACGATCACTGGGCCGTTGCTGCCGCTACTTTGATATTCAACCTCGGTAAATATAGCCCTGCCGACGGAAATACAGCGTTATTAATATTCTCCTGCGTAAAGGACATATTTATTTTTTTCAATAGCCGCCTCCGTTGTTATCGATCGGCTTCGCTACGCGCCCGTGGAAACAATTTTCTCCAAAGGCATTAATTAGCCACTTTCGGAGGAAACTGACTCAGAGCACGAACAATACCCGCCGTTTAAATTGACAATTCGATTTTTCGCGTTGTTTTCGACCTTGCGCCATCCGCTCGCGACTCATCGTGGCCGCGTACAAAAGACTCGCTCTACCCGCACACGAGCGCGAATACATTTAATCGCCCGCGCGAACACCGCGTGGCTCTCTGCGTGCTCGGACCGTATTTATTTAACGACTTCTCGACTACAGTGCGATGCAGTTTATCGCGCTACGGACTGACCCTCACGAAAATGTATACGAACGCGAGGTGTACGAAAAATCGCTTCGAAACTCATTCGCTTACATTTCGCGACTTTTCATGACTTTTATTTTTCTCTTGTTTTCCTTCACTTTTACTTTTTATTTCATTATTTTTTCACTCGTTTGTTCGAATAAAATGAGCCTCAGTCGACGCGAGGTGTACGAAAAATTGCTTCGAAACTCATTCGCTTACATTTCGAGACTTTTCATGACTTTTATTTTTCTCTCGTTTTCCTTCACTTTTACTTTTTATTTCATTATTTTTTCATTAGTTTGTTCGAATAAAATGAGCCTCAGTCGACGCGAGATGTACGAAAAATCGCTTCGAAACTCATTCATCTACATTTCGCGACTTTTCATGACTTTTATTTTTCTCTCGTTTTCCTTCACTTTTACTTTCTATTTCATTATTTTTTCATTCGTTTGTTCGAATAAAATGAGCCTCAGTCGACGCGAGGTGTACGAAAAATCGCTTCGAAACTCATTCGCTTACATTTCGAGACTTTTCATGAATTTTATTTTTCTCTCCTTTTCATTCACTTTTACTTTTTATTTCATTATTTTTGCACTCGTTTGTTCGAATAAAATGAGCCTCAGTCGTCGCGAGGTGTACGAAAAATCGCTTCGAAACTCATTCGTTTCCATTTCGCGACTTTTCATGACTTTTATTTTTCTCTTGTTTTCCTTCACTTTTACTTTTTATTTCATTATTTTTTCATTCGTATGTTCGAATAAAATGAGCCTCAGTCGACGCGAGGTGTACGAAAAATCGCTTCGAAACTCATTCGCTTACATTTCGCGACTTTTCATGACTTTTATTTTTCTCTCGTTATCCTTCACTTTTACTTTTTATTTCATTATTTTTTCATTCGTATGTTCGAATAAAATGAGCCTCAGTCGACGCGTGCAGCTTAATGCTGTAGTCGCGTTTCTATGGCGGCAGATTTTTCTAACAAGTTTCCGGCCAGGTTTATATGAAAAAAAAAAAAAAAATGAAAAAAAAAAAAAATTCTTGCTCATGTAAAACGACCAGGTTCTCGAGAAAATTCCGCGGCTTCGACTCGGTATTTCCCCGGCTTCGCGGTTTTTCCAGGCATCGCTATTTGCACAAATTTTCCGCGTGAGAGGCTTCAGCGACCGAAGACTCCTCGTCCCGGCGATGGAGCGAGAATTTTCCGCGCCCGCCGGCGAAAAAGGGTCGTCCCGGCGGTGCAACGAGGAGACATCAATCGCGGAATCGGCCTGCAGGCGCCACAGGGGGCTCTTTGTGCGTGCATCACAAATCAGCGCGGTGACTCTGGACGCCGCGATGCGTGCGCTGCAGTAAATAATCGCGATTGTCAAGGTTGGTCACGTGCCGCCTGCGTTCGGTAGTCCACGCCTAACGATCATCCCAATTGCGAGTGAGCGAAAAGCGAGCACTGCACTCCGTCTTTCTCTCTCACTCTCTCTCTCTCTCTCGTCAATCTCGGTGCAGACGATCTGATTGAAACTTCTCGCAGCAGCAGCCACACATTTAAGTAACACTGGGGGGCGCCAACGCGCGGACCGCGCGTGCGCGCCGGTCGGCCACAATTCACAAAGCTCAAAAAATCGCACGAAAAAAAAGAATAAAAAAAAAGAAAGTAACTCACAGATCGACAGATAAACAATGACACATATGATAGGTGATGTATAAAAAAAACCAAAACGCACCGTGCTTATTTTCCTGACCCGTCGCGAGCCGTACTGGCTGTACTGCGACTTGTTTAACGACACCCGCGACATTATGCTCGCCTTCTTTTTTTAAACAATCTCGCGTCACCCGAAATAATATGCCAACCACGCACACATAAACAGCGACAACACTCGCGAGGGAGTAACTCTCGGGTGCGCGCACACACACGTTCGCGAACGAGCAAAAAAAGAACCAAGAAAAAAAAAGAAAGAAAAAAAAGAAAGAAAAAAAAAAGACGATGATATTGGGGGGAGCGAAAACGGGAAAAATCTCTATGTATTTATGATATATAGTGTAAAGTTATATATACGTATATGTATTATTGGGAGCTACATGAAAAACTGGTTCGTGCGAGCCGGGGGACGTCCGATATTAAATCCACGACCATCAGCCTCGACAGCAGCAGCAACGGCCAAAACACCACCGGCGGCAGCGGCAGCATCGACGACGACGACGACGACGACGACCACGACGGCGACGACGACAACAGCGTCGATCTCGTCAACGTGATGCACGCAATTTCGCTCGCACTACAAACACTCGTCATAGTCCGCTGCCATATTACACGAGCAACGCACACTCGGTCGTACGGTCGTCTCCCGTGTCCCGGGCTTCTTTATATATTCCTTTATCCGAGCCCGAAGGGTGCACGACCCCTGAAGGGAGAGCAAAATACGGGGTGACGTTGGTGGAGAGGGGAGGGGGGGGGGGGCACAGGACAGAGAGTACGAAGGAGGGGAGGGCCCGAAGCCGTAGAGAGGGGGGTGAGAAAACCGCCCTGGCTGTGTGTAAACGTTGACGCCGCTGCGCGAACCGAACGACCGATGAATCCGAAGCCAACGGTAAACGTGTATAACCGTATTTACTGCTGCAGCGAATGAGGCACAACCGATCTCCCTCTCTCTCTCTCTCTGTTTCTCTCTCCTTCTCTGTCCCTCTTGCTCTCTTCCTCTCGCGCGCGTAGCTCACGAGCGAAGAAAAACGAAACAACGAGGTGTTCTCCTTGGTGTGCGCGCGCGCGCGAGTGTTCTGTCCGGTTCTCGTGTCTCTCGGCGCTGGCCGCGCGCGCTCTCGGTGTGAATCGCACTCGCGACGCTTTGGGGGTTTTCACAGCGGCGGAGTGTGTCCGTCGGCGACGCGGGGCACACACGGGGAAACCCTCGGGGCGGCGGCGGCGCTGCTCGTGGGAGAGAGGGACAACTCGTGAACTCGGGCGTTTTCCACGCGAGCAACGACTGTCATGACATTCGGCCGCGGATTGAGACGGCCCGAGACGTGCGTCTCGCGCGCCGCGACGGCCGAGGCGACGGATTGGCCACACGAACGGGTTTATTTATACACGCCGCGTATACTCCCGTTCCTCTGGGCGCGGGTTTCGCAGCTGGCGCTATCCACGACGCATCAGCAGCAGCAGCAACAGCAGCGTGCGCGCGCCCGAACGAAATATATATCGCGCAGCTTCTTCGACTCGATCGCGTTTTTCCGCCGACGAACGTGAAAAACGTAACGGCCGCTCGTCGTCCGTCGTCGGTGATGATCGAGGCTGGAAACATCCGAGCCAGCCGCGGGGTGACGCCGATCAACCGCTGCCGCTGCTGCCATTGTTGTGGCTTTTCTTGTTCCGTCTCGCTGCCATGACGCACACGGGCGGCGAGCGCGAGCGCGCGCGCGCGAACCGAGGAGCAGCAGCGCGTCCGAGAGAAACAAGTGCACGCTCTCTCTGCGCGCTCCCACCTCGACTGTTGTACTCGCTATACTGTTATGCGGGTGCCGCCGCTGCCGATGCCAATACACCGGGGAGAAGGAACGCGCGAGAGCGCGCGCGTCTCGCACACGCTCGCCACCTTTCGGCTGTGTTGTCGATGCGCGCTCTCTACCTCTCTCTCTCTTCTCTCTCTCTTCTCTGTCTCTGTCTCGCGCGCCTTTTCTCTCGCTTTTACCGAGAATCCGCCTCGGGTTTTTGGTTATAACGTTAAATTTAGAAGCTCCGCGCGCAATAATTTCCTCGAAACCCGGTGTGCTAACGGCTCGGGGCGCGTGGGTATCGCGTTACTCGTTCTTTCCTCGGCTGCACGTGCACTATTTACTTTTCATTCGTTCGCGCCGCGGGCTCCGGGGACTCTCCGGCGAGAGACTGAGTCAGAGGCGACGGGAGGCTCGAGGCTAAGCACAGTTTTTTTTTCTTTTTGTTCTCGCGTGATTTATCGGTTGTTTTCATTGGGAGCGCAGCGACGACGCGAGTTTTATCCGCTGCCGCGTGCAGTTATGTACTGAACGCGCTGTAGGTAAGTAGCATCGATAAGGAGGAAGCGGAGCGAGAGAGAGAGAGAGGTGCGCGACACACTCGATGCTCTCGGGGCTCTCGTGCGGGGAGGCCGAAACCCGACTCGGTCTCTCTCCCCGATCTTGGAGAGTCGTCTCTTCGCGAGTCGGTGCGTTTAGCTTGCGCGCGCTCGGACGCCACGGCGAATGCAGCGCCGCTCGCGTCGTCGCGCGCGAACCAAGAGGCAAACGACGGGCCCGCCGGATAAGATTGGTGTTTCCTTAATCTCCCTTTTTTTTTTTATTAGTCGTTTATTTCGAGCAGGTAAACAAAATTACAGAGTGTAGTTGGAAACACAAACGAATACAAAACCAAAAGAAAGAAAGGTGAATAAACCAAATGGCCCTATTCGGGCTCTCGTCGGTTGAAAAACATAACCAATATGTAGAGCTTCTGTACCGTTGGAGTTTTTGGCGCGAAATTATATAATATTTTTGTTGAGCTCCAGAAAAATGCAGTAAAAATTGGCGGTCAAGTATTGGACCTCGCAATGCGGGCTGATAACATTGGTGTTTCCTTCTTCTCCCAGCAAAACACGAAATGTTTCGTTGAGGTTATGCGACACACGTGTTACGAAACTCTGATCGGTAACAGAATCTGTAACTTCGATTTTCGGGTCGTTCTTTTGCGCTTGTGTCTCACCCGCGTGGAAAATAAAGAGGGGAATGCAGTTTTTTTTATTACCGACCGAGCAGTGCTACTTGTCTCTTCTGCCTGAGATCATGTGAAATGTGTGCCGTTTAAAAATGCTCATTGTCTCGGGCAAACGCGACGCATCGTTGGACGTTGAATTGTAGTTCACATGCGGAAAAGCCCGCGCATCGGAACGCGGATCGAGGGTAAACCCTGTGCTTCGCGGGGCTGAGCGGCACTTGACGAGAGTAAGCCGACTGCATCGAGTACGGAACAACGACGATATTGACGGAGGGAAATATTTTTTGTCCTCTTTCTTTAGCCTCCTCAGTCTCTCCCGCCTTCCTGTGACTATTCTGCCTGAGCGACAATCCGTAGATTAATTTAACGATGCGATGGCTAAGCCAGCTGTAGGCATTCCAGGCACGTCTGATTTATTTTTATTTCAATGTGCATTTCGACACAATTTTAACCTTAAATTATACCGTCTTTTTATTCGTGCTGCACGGTTAATTCGCGCGCAAGGAATTCGTCACGTGCTCGACTGTTGTAACATTCGTTTTCGTCTATCAATGTTGATTTGTTCATGTGGAACATATAGGACAAAGAAATAACAGCCATGCTCAGAAATGCTCAGACCGAGCGATCCAGTAGTGCACGAGCGTTTTACACACATAGACGAAATATTAAATTTCATAACGTTTATAATAGTGAGCTATGATACGCGCTCCGTTTACCGTCAACTGAAGCGTCAACGGCTCGGGAATCGCTTAGGCGTCATTCCCGAGAGTGTCGCGTAGACAATTTATCCGGGAAATCGGGTAGAATAGAAATAAATTGCTCGGAAGTAGCCGAGCTCTTGAAATCGAGTGAGAATAATTGGACCAGTCATGCGTCTATCTATCAGGGGGATCTATTATGGCGGAACGCGTGTGTGTGATCGCGCATGCAACGTGTGAGCGTCGTTTATTTTTCCAGTCGTTATTCACATATTTTGCATTATTCACGGAAAAATGTGCGGTGCTCGATTTCGTCACTTCTCAAGCGAAAGACGAACTTTAATTCTGAAACCTGGAATCACAAAAATCGCTCCTAAAAAACGTTTTCTAAAATTCTCCTCCCCCGAAAAGTTAATAAAAAAGGTTACTAAATCCATTGTTCTCGATCTATATTCATGCTCGGATTGATTGTCGATATCGTTTAGTGCTTGCATTTTATCGAATGCTCGAATAACCCGAATGACACGAACTTAATCGACCTAAATTTTTTTCTTTTCAACCATTTCTTTTAAAAAATTTCGACCTACATTTTTTTCTTTTCAAAATATCGACTTGTAACCTATACCATTGTTCTCAAGTCGTATATTCTACCCCCGAAAACACTGGTTACAAAACCTTTTTACTTGATTTTGAAACAAATTAATTTTGCGACTTTTTTTTTTTGTCAGAAATCCTAGATCCGTCTCCGGACCGAAAATCGCCTAAATCGACCTACATTTTTTTCTTTTCAAAGTATCGACTTTTAACCTATACCATTGTTCTCAAGTCGCATATTCTACCCCCGAAAACACTGGTTACAAAAACTTTTTACTTAATTTTGAAAAAAATATAATTTTGCGACTTTTTTTTTGTCAGAAATCCTGGATCCGTCTCCGGACCGAAAATCGCCTAAATCAACCTAAATTTTTTTCTTTTCAAAGTATCGACTTGTAACCTATACCATTGTTCTCAAGCCGCATATTCTACCCCCGAAAACACTGGTTACAAAACCTTTTTATTTGATTTTGAAAAAAATATAATTTTGTGACCTTTTTTTTTGTCAGCAATCCTAGATCCGTCTCCGGGCCGAAAATCGCCTAAATCGACCTCTGAATTTTTTTTTATTTCACCTACAATGGACTAATCACTTTTGCGTTGCTGCGCTGTAATAAAGTTTTAAAAGGTTACGGGCGCTGAATTTGTTTATCACGGACGTTCCTGGTAACTAATCACAGCTCGAATAGAATGACAACAATGCCTTCCGTTACTCATGAACTTTTTAAAAGAGGGATTTCGGTGTATTTTTGTCCATACACAACGAATTCATTATTTTCGATTTTTTAAATATTTCTTTTACATCAACTGCGCAAGCGCGCGAAGCACGCGTATGGGCTATAGTGTCTAAAAAAACGGAATCCGGTTGGTTCGAGTCGTACGAGTACTCAAGTATAGCTCAAAACATTCAGATATTCGGACATTTCGAACCATACGGATACAAGGATAGTTCGAGCCGTTCGGGTATTCGAATTTGTAGTATCAAATTTTACTACCCGGTTATCCGAACACGTTCGGATACCCATTTAATCCGGCTCCACCTGAGACCCCTAATATGGCACACCCGAATAGGAACCAAGTTTATGCATTGAAATTTTTCGTTCGTGTCCAATGTCAAACCTGATCGAACAGACTCGAGTGTGAATCCTACCTCAGAAAGTGTATGTGTAACGCGAAATAATATGAAGGAGCAGATTTTGTCATTTTCCGAGCGCCTGTCGGATTTACGAGTTTCGACATAAAAAAAGATGTTTTTCAAAAACAAATAAAACTGAGTTGAAACCAGTGTTTCCAGGGATAAAGTATGAGTCCTGACATCGATGGTATAGATCGATACTTTGAAAATAAAATTTCTGCGAGGTCGATATTGGTAATTTTCGGTCCGGAACCGGTTTTATGATTTCAAGACAGAAAAAAACAATTTTTTTTTTACCAAGTACAAACGGTTTGAAACAAGTGTTTTCAGGGGTAAAATATACGACTTACGAACGATGGCAGAGGCCAAAATTCGCTATTCCGAAGAAAAAAAATATCAAGAGATCGGTTCAACTCATTTGTACGCGAGGGTGGGGAACCGCCCGAATCTGGTCGCTTAAAAAATCGGTGAAATATTGCAAAATTAATTAACGACAAAATTGTATGTGAGAGTAGCGTAATCTCACTCAGGCTAGCTTTCACCCGGTATCTCATTGTAGTCGCTCTCACTGCAAACATCAGGATTTTTAACCGATACGTTCGACCCAGTTGATAGCGCGACTGCCATTCTGCTTCCCGTCGTCCAGTCTGCATATTGCAACGCGCGCGTTCGCCTCTCTCCTTCTTCGTCTCCTTTCGCGCCAAGTTGAATAAAGACCAACGAAAATTCGCGGCCTCATTAACGAACGGACGTTGTTTTTTTTTTTTTTTTTTTTTTTTTTTCTTTCTCGACCCTATAATTATCCCTTAATTGCGTTATTATTGTTATTATATCATCGATGTTTCCTCGCAGGTGACCTTGGTGAGCGCATAGGTTATTTCGCGCTCTGGCTTTCGCTCAGTTTCGAGGGTTACAGCGGAGCAACTGCTTGCCAAGCGACACGCGACACCGCCACGCTAATTGACTTAATTACGCGCAAGCGAAAACCCGACGGCGACAAACGAGTATATATTCGCGTAGCGGAGAAGCATGAACCGGGAGCTGAATGAGGGGCCGCTGGAGTATTTTCCGCGCTGCCTCTTTTCAAACGCATGTTTTATATTGTCTCGAAGCTCGCCGACAAGCTGTGCATAATTTGTAAGTGATATAGGAACAAAGCGGCGAGGAAATGCATCGCCGCTCCGGTGGATCTCGAGTCTTCGTCGATTTCGACAAAATCGTGACACGAAAACACAGACAAATATTTATTCTTATCGCAATTCCATAAATCCAAATATCATACAGATTATTAGATGTCCGGATACCGTACGAATTGTGTTATACAGCAGACGCACACGCAGACGCACACGCCACTGGGATGTTGAAGACTATCTCCTCGTGGTACATCCTTCATAACGTTAAAATGGTCTTCAAAAAATGAATTATGGACTTTATCGAAAAAAGTTTTCTACAAATGTTGTTAGTTATAACATGCCGAACAGTTTGGTCGAAAAGAAAAGTCGTGGTTCCATTTAAAAAAAACATGTCGGCCGTCGTATCTCCGCCATTTCGATTGTTGCACTATATTTCTGTTTTTAGACAAACGTCCCCCTTCGAACCCTACAACTTTCATATAACTCATTTTTCGATCGGAGCCCTATTTTTCGAGATAAATCAGGTGTAAGATTAAAATGGGACACCCTGTAATATTCGACCGGAAAATCGAAAAACTTCACGTCGCGATCTTGACTGAAGGCTTCGTATGTTTCGTGAAGTAAAACCTGAAAATTGCTGCTTTAGTATTATATGTATATATATAATGTTTTAAAAAGGAAAACCCGTTAAAATTCCTTAGTGAAAAGTGTCCGCTTTAGTACACTATATACCGTATATAGTGTTTTTAGAGAGAAAACCCGTTAAAATTCCTTACTACAGCAGAAAATTCCGGCTTTACTAACTTTTTGTGGACGTATAGACGTGTGTTATTGGTCCAGATAAACTCCATCAACCTGCGATATCTATGTGGACGAATAACCGTATATTATTCATCGAGATACACTCGCAATGGATTTAGCAGTTTAACTTGATGAAAACCCGTATTAGTGGTAATTTGGCCACTTTCCGGGCGAATAAGGTACACGTTTTCGTCCCGCATCCGGACGGCTATAGCCACAGCCTAAAATCATCGATTAATCCATTTCGACGTACTCGAATATTCAACAATCAATCCTATAAATGGGGCTAAAAATAAGTTATAATCAAGTCGTTCGCCTTTTACCGGTCATCAGTGTATTAATTATTTCCGCCAAAACAGCAATAAAAACAATCAGCAATTCGCAGAGCTCGTAAAAAAATGTAAAAAGAGCGGAAAATACTGTTGAAGAAATGAAATTGTTAATCCGATGGATAAGCGATGCGCCGTGGCAATGCCACCTCGAAAAAAAAAGAAAAAAAAAACAGCTTGGGCAGAAAAAAATAAAAATATTTTACATTCATTATTCCGAGGAAGTTTGCGTTTGCCTTCAAATTTAATACACGTACAAGTTCGAAACCAAAAGTACTTGTTAAAAAAAACTCCAAGATCTAAAAATTGCAGACCATAATTTCTCAATTTAAGGTCTCACGAATTCTCACATCAGGTATTTCACGAATAGAAATAATATTCTAAACCGAAAATTCTTAACCAAAGGTACTTAATAAAAAAAACTCCAAGATCTAAAAATTGCAGACCAAAAAAGAGCGGAAAATACTGTTAAAGAAATGAAATTGTTAATCCGATGGATAAGCGATGCGCCGTGGCAATGCCGGCGTGACATCCACCTTGAAGCGGTTGGAAACGCTCTCGGAGTTACACAATGTTTGGTGAACAGAGCAACGAGCGCGCGCGCGCGCGCGCCTCGGCTGCGCAGTCTGCACAGGCTTACATGAATTAATTAGATAACGAGCGCCCGGGCAATTAGATCCCGTCGGATCGCTCGGCTCTCGACGCATGAAAACACCATCTGCTTCTCATCTCGAGGGAAAAATTCGTGGAGCTGCTTTTCGCATCAGCGGCGCGCTCGCGTTGAGACACAGAGGCGAAGGGAACGGGTCGGCGAGGCGAGCGAGCAACGGGGACGAGCGTCGTCGATGCACACAGCGGCGGCGTCGGATGAGTCAGGAGTGGGAACAAAGTAGCTCATCGTTTTCCATGCGCTATCGTTTCTGTTCTTCTATACGCCGGCCGATTAGGGGTTCACCTATTGTAAAAGAGAGCGAGAGAGAAACAATTGAGGGTTTATCGACCCAAAGATTAAATAAGCCGCCCGGCGTCGGCGATAAGTGGACTCGAGGAATTATAGACGCTGGGAAACGCACGTAGTGCGAGCTTCTTGCGAGTACACACGACACACACACGAGGCATCGTCACAATTATCGCGAGATCAGTCGCGAGGCTGCTGCGGGATATATAGTCTTGGGTTATAAATTTGTGGAGGGTATAATAAGAAGACAGCGGCTCCGGGCTTTCCGAGCGATAGGGAGCGAGGGTGCTGGAAGGCATTGTGAATAACTTTCGGCCACTGGAGTTTAGCGGCAGCGCGCAAAGCGTGACGCACGGCTTCGCGGCGCGGAGAGACACAACCACGTGTTTGCTTTCGCACCGAAAACATCGGGGTCGATGCTTGTTGCTACTGCTGCGAACTATATATACTTCGGCGTGTATTCGTAGGTCACCTTTTTTCGTATCTCTGCAGCTTTTGCACGGCACTCAATGTTGGCGATATTCATCGTGGTTTTATGATGTTGAAGTTTGCATCGTTAGAATGCAACGAAAGTCAAGGGAAAAAATAAGTTCTAATTAACTCAAATGATGACTCTTTATACCTAAGATTATGATGACTCTTTATACCTAATTTCATCATTTGGATCAATCAGATTTTTTTATTTTGTTGCATTCCAACGATGCAACCTTCAACTTCATGTGGTTTTGTAGAATGACACAGATACGTCTAGAATATATCCTGATATAGCACCGAGATGGAAAATCTAGTGTAGGTCTCATATAGAATTCTAGATGTATGCTTTGTATAGGCGAGCCTAACTTTCGCAGGCCCAATATCAAGATTAGCTTTCAATAACAAATGCTTTTTTGGGCATTGTAAGCCTGAAAATGGAATCCTAGGTAGTGGAAATGTTCAGAAAGGGACCCGTCGGTATTATCTGGGACATGGGGCTTTGTTGTTGTCTGTGAGGCTCACTATTGGGAGATGCGGGTAGTGTCAGAGTGTAATTTATTTGTCAGTCAAACGTTTTCACTTTAACTGTAAAATATGTCAATACGAGTCGTTTTTCTTGTATGGCGTACTATGGTGCTGACACCATAGCCTGGTTTACCCGAGTAAACCAGGCTCGCCTGTTTCTAAGCCACGAGTGTCCCTTTAAAAACAATTAAAAAATAATAAGTTCTAATTATTCATAGTTGAGCTTCACGCTCCATCAATACACGGTAACGTAAACGCTTTGATATAATAAGTACTTATCCCAAACAAATATATGTTTGCGTGTGCTATTGTAGGCCTTAGTTTTCCTAGCTCCATCTTTTATTTGTAATAGTATTGATTCGACTTTTAAGTTGTATCCATTAATAAATAACTGTAGTGTCAGTGTCAACTATAGTGTTCAAAATAACTATAGTGTCAGGTGAGATCATGAAACAGCAAATATTAACTATTTTCGTACGGTTGAATATTAATTCGAATAAAACTATGTACGTATAAAAGTAGATAAAGCGCCGAAATAAAGTTTCCTGATGTAGACATTTTTCTGAAAACGGTGTGAAATTTCTTTAAAAAAACGTCATAGACACAAGTTTAAAAAAATACCATAGCATGTTTTTATAACAATTTCAGGCCTCCACGAACGTTTCCAGCATAACAAAGATCCAACTATTACAGCGACTACCTCGTGACAACTCCACTGGCGCTTCTAATCTGATAGCATAAGCTCGAGTTCTGTCACGTGGCGGACGGAATTCGAGCCAGCTAAGGGCAGCCGACAAAAAAAAATAGCCGAGCGAATTGACCATTTATGCAATCAAATTAAAGGCAGAAAATTAATTTCGTAATTTTGTTTTCACCCGTAGAAATTGAATTTTAATTAAAAACTGAAGCATGTTGATGATTTATACACATATGATGTATAAATTTCTGCGACGATCGACTGTGGGCAATATCAATGGCATCGAGACAAGTCTAGACATTGCAAAGGTGCTGTTCAATGAGGTACATGCGTTACAAGTGTAACTATGTAACCCGGAGCTTACTTCGAAGCGGTCAACAAGATTACCAGTGTGCTGCGCAAGTAAAAAAAAAAGATCACGGTGTCCTATTGCAGTGATTCGAAGAGGTAGTCGCGTGATAAGCCACATTGTGTACGCCAAGACACTTGGCTCCTTCGATCGGTCCCTTGTAACTTTTTCGCTTCGTATCTCGTGCCGCCAAGCAATATTATCGATGCTTGGTCATTATCGAAATGGGTTTTCGCCACTGGCTACGAAACGACCGAGTCTGAGTCGAGCCAGGAGCTCGAGTCGCAAGTACGTCGATCGTTTTCGAAAAAAAAAAAAAAAAAAATCGAATCGAAGCTTGCGAAGGTCTATCGCGAAGTAAATTATTTTTTTCTCGACCCTGACATTTTTTTTCGCGACCCTGGAATATCGATCACCGAGTGTTGTGGAGTAGAATTTGTGAAGAGCTCTTTGATTTTTTTTTTTTTCGTTCCCTTTTTCCGTTTCTATGGAAAATATCAGATGGAATGTGTTGCTTTCGAAATCGAACGACGCGTACCGATTTTATTTCAAAAGGCCAGTACATTCGACAGCGATATAACGCGTGATAACGGCACAACAAACACTCGAGGAGATAACGCGAGCTGGCCGTGTCTCTAAGAACGAGGCAGATCTTGATCTTCCACGGTTTTAATAAAAACGTTGAGTCGCGACTAGGAACGCGAAGACGCGAATCCCGGAGACGGAATTCACGTTCCACGACGTGGATTCCGTAGCCTCGGGAATTACGCGAATTCATTTAATTTTCATCTTAAAAACCGAGAATTCGTCTATGGTTACTGGGTCAAGTAATTACGAGGAGCCAAGTAAATACGTTGAAACTGAACGACCATAAATTGCCAGACGCGGATGATCCACGAGGGGCCAAGGAAAGTCCCACGGCCGCTGACCGGGAAAAATATTTCGAGATAAAAAAAGAACATTTCACTGATCCAACTGTAATTGAGCTTAATTGGCTGAATTGAATAACTCATTGAGTAATTAACAATTTATTACACAATGCACAAACAATTACTCGGAACAAACAATTTACGAATTTTTAACACAAATTAGTCTTATTTTTGTTTTCCTACGATCTGAGAAATTAAGCAAATAATTTGACGAATATTTCGTTTGCTTTTTACTCATTTTTAACACAAATTAGTCTTATTTTTGTTTTCCGACGAGCTGAGAAATTAAGCAAATACTTTGACGAATATTTCGTTCGCTTCTTACTAATTTTTAACACAAATTGGCCTTATTTTTGTTTTCCGACGATCTGAGAAATTAAGCAAATAATTTGACGAATATTTCGTTCGCTTCTTACTAATTTTTAACACAAATTAGTCTTATTTTTGTTTTCCGCCGAGCTGAGAAATTAAGCAAATAATTTGACGAATATTTCGTTTGCTTTTTAACGGTAAACTCAATATTTGAACTTTCTTCACAGTGCAAACTATAGCAACGAGAATGATGATTAATCTGCGCGTGTTTGGATGTAACTCGCTCGCACGAGAGCTCGAATTTCCCTTTTAGTAATTTGACACTGCAGCGTTTTTGCTCCCCGCGAACATACGTCAATCGGAGAGGCGGAGTGTTTATTGAAGTGGAGTCACCGCGAAGATCTCGTCAAAGAGACATAAAATTAGAGAGGACGGAGTGAGATGAGTGCAAACCAAGACCATTGATCCGACCACCACGCTGAACCGCGTTCTCTCCTAATTACGATCGTTTAACCGTGTTGTATTTCTGTACCACTCGGTGTGCACGCGCTTAAATTCGTGCCGGAAAAGCCTAAGAAAAACTCGATTAATAATTGGCGAAGTATGGACGGATAAAACGTTGCAATTTGACGCCAGGGTTTTTGGTGCATCGCAGTCGCGTATTTGTCTGAGGCCTGGAGCGACAATACAAGATACAGGGAAGCAGACGAGCGCCGCGTGTGACAATCTAGTGGGCGGTGCGCGCGGCTTCCGTTAATTCGTCACCGAAACTCAGAAGTAATGTTAACAACTACAGATTGCTGGGATTAATTACCACCACGAAAAAAAAAGAAAAAATAAAAACAGCTTGGGCAGAAAAAAATAAAAATATTTTACATTCATTATTCCGAGCAAGTTTGCGTTTGCCTTCAAATTTAATACACGTACAAGTTCGAAACCAAAAGTACTTGTTAAAAAAAACTCCAAGATCTAAAAATTGCAGACCATAATTTCTCAATTTAAGGTCTCACGAATTCTCGCATCAGGTATTTCACGAATAGAAATAATATTCTAAACCGAAAATTCTAAACCAAAGGTATTTGATAAAAAAAAACTCCAAGATCTAAAAATTGCAGACCACCATTTTTCAATTTAAGGTCTCACGAATTCTCACATCAGGTATCTCACGAATAGAAATAATATTCTAAACCGAAAATTCTAAACCAAAGGTACTTGATAAAAAAAAACTCCAAGATCTAATAATTGCAGACCACCATTTTTCAATTTAAGGTCTCACGAATTCTCACATCAGGTATTTCACGAATCAAAATAATCGACCGGTCGCAAAAACGACGATTATTTCCGAAATCAACGCGAAAAAATGGCCCTATCGAAGGGACCAATTAAAAGTATCATATCAATTATTTTCCAGATCATCGATCTCCCAATCCATTGGCTCGATCGACGGCGAAAAAACCCCAAATTCCGTCGAGCGCAACAAGAACCCGACAATCGTCGTTAATTTCGCAAGCGTCCCTCGCTCGCGCACCGAAACTCGCAGCACCCGCTGCGACCCGCGCCACATACCTTATTATTCTTGGGCGACATTGCGTCTCGTGCGATCTCGTGGGGGCTATCGAGTCACCGGTCGAGGCTGAGGGGAAAACTTCGGCCGAGAAGCCGCGCGAGATCGAGGAATCGATCGGCCACGACGCCGACGACGACGACGACCACACAACGAGAAAACCGCGCGCACTACGTACCCTCGACGAGCAGGAGAAGAGGTTCCGAGCGGAGCTACTAGCGCGCACGGGGTACCAGCGGGCACCCGAGGACCGGCGCTTACCCACCGCGCGCCGCGCGATAGATTGTATTGATACAGATAAAGATAGATACAAGAGTGTCCGAGAGTGGGAGCGAGCGACAAGGAGACAAAGCGAGGGAGTGAGACTCAGAAACAGCGAGAGCTGATGATTAGAGAAAAAGAGAGAGAAAAAGAGAGAGAGAGAGACACTCTGACTGACTGCCGAGTGACTTGTGGCTGGGCTATTCCGCGTAACGAGCGTTATTAAAATGCGGCCAACTTCGAGTCACTTATCACCGTGACCGACCGACGAACGGACGTGCAGCAGCAGCGGCAGCGGCAACAGCAACAGCAGCCGAGCCGCCGTAGCCGCCGCCGCCGCCGCCGCCGCGGCAGCAGCAACGGTCGCACAGTCGCATCCAAGTGAATGCCCCACACTCTCTCTCTCTGTCTCTCTCTCTCTGTGGCAGTCGCGATCCGCACGATCGCGAGCGCATCCGCGCCCTGCGACGCCGCGCTCGCTGCGTGCTCGCTTTTCGATGATTAGATCTCGCGCTCGCTCGCTCGCCCCGCGACTCACGTGCCGCGCGCGCCGCGCGCCGCCGCCTCTCTATCTCGCGGTTTCTCCCGTTGTTTATGTGTCCCTTTCTCATCCTGTGCAGCAAACACACAACACGTCGAGGCACGCGCGGCGCTTCCAACGCACCCGGTCGCGCGCATTAGTCATACCTACGAGCGACTGCGATGCTACACACAATGAGCTCTCATCCTCCTCTCCCCTCCTCCCCCCCACTGAGACTCCTCCTACTCTTCCTCCCCCTCCTCCTCCTCCTCCTCGTCTCGCCGGTTTGCCGTTTCTCGCTGACGAACAAAGACAACCGCGATAGGTACAAAGTTCTGGGCGCGAAGCGACTTCCTTGTGATACACTCGAGATACATACACGGAACTGTAACGACGGATTTGGCTCAGCTGGGACGAGGATGACCGCTAGACTCGCGCGCGGGGCGACGCGACGGGCTTGTGTTTACGTTTTGCCGCGCGCGGAGGGAACGCCGAGCGCTGGTGGCGGTTACGTCCTTTCTCTCTGTCTCGGAAATTTGTCAGAGAGCGCAAAGCGCGTGGGATTCCGGCGCCTGTGGGACGGACGGGGTGGGGAGGGATAAGCTTGAGCTTGCGGTGCAGCCGGTCGTCCCTTGCGTGCGGGAATACGGTAAGCGATGTATTGCCCAATGAGAGGCTACCTTGTTACCTTGCTGCCTTGTAACCTTGGGGCCATTTTTTGCCAAATGAGCAGTAGTTCCTTGTTAGGCCATTTTTTTTTTAGCGAATAAAGGATTCTCCCTTATTAGGCAAATTACTGTTTTTTCTGGGGGGTATATTGCAACTTTTTCAAAACGACGGCCACGGAAATCTCGGGATTTGCCTTGTTTCAGGTCGTCGTGACGTTTGACCTCGATTCATTAAGAAGCGATGAAAAGTTTGTCGCGCAATTTGTGGTTTTCGCGAAAATAATCACAAGTAATTGGCGAAATTAATTACAAGCGAGCAAATAATACAAATTAAATACAAAAAAGTAATTAATACAAAAAAATAAAAAATGAAATAATACAAAAAAATAAAAAATAAAATAATACAAAAAAATAAAAAATAAAATAATACAAAAAAATAAAAAATAAAATAATACAAAAAAGCAAATAAATACAAGGAACACTCATTCGGCGAAACAAAAAAATGATTTGCTCATTTTTATCGAGTGATCGCACGTTGGGCGTGTCTAACCTGTGCCAACGCAGTTGCATCGTTTTTTTTTCAGCTCAGACGGCCGGTCAGCGTGAGTTCCGAAACTTGTCTCTCGTCCGGTGTGCAACGCAGGTGGAAAAATTTCGTGGAAAACGCGCGCATCGATTATGCGCGGGAGAAATGTTACGAAGCCGACATTACGTGTCGCGCGGCCTCTTCCACGTTGACGCTATATATTCTCACTGTATGCAATACCAGGGGGAGACGAAACGCTCACTCGGCTGCGTGGTGTGCATGCGATGTGTGCCTCGAAAATTGCCGCACCGCGTGAGCGCGCACGCTCGAATACTCGCGGGACTGGAGAAAGGTACTCGGCATTCATCACTATTATGGTATTACGTACCTAGTGCATACGGTTTAGCTGCACGAACGCACACGAGACTGCTCGATAAATCCATGACGACGACGCGCCCCATTCGTAATTTTTCGTACGTGCCGCCCGACGCAGGTACGGACACTCCGTATATACCTGCGAGATGGGAGACGCAGCGCGGAAGAGAGAGACGCAAAAAAAAAGCTGGCTGGACGTTTGCAGGACGATCGACGCTGATGCATCGTAGCTGCGAGAACGCTCGAGGTCAATCACCGCCGGAATCGAAGGGGGAATAGGGGAGCTTTTACTCGTTGCCCTCGCCATCCCTGACTCATATTCTTCGGACGTCGATGCAGGCCGCCACGACCCTCATGCGCCAAGCAGCAGACTCGTGTCGCGCTCGGCCAGACTTGCTGACGACTAACTTCTATCCTCACTGGGGACCAGTTGTGTGTATTCGCGACGAAATATAACCATGAGTGTACCGTAGGGTAGTCCGATTTCTTACATTATTTTTTACGGGCAGCTACTCAACACTGTTTTCTATAGTGAACAACGAATTCTCGTGAATCAGGGATAGGATAAAAAGAAGTATTTAAAAACCTTAACCGAGTTTTTAATGCATTTCCGTAATTTTGTAATTTTTTTTGTTTACTTTGTGAAAATTCTCACATAAAATATACTAACCCTTCGTAGTCACACTGAGGTCATATTTACCATAGTAATTTAACATGGAATTCATGGGGACCAGTTGTGTGTATTCGCGATGAAATAACCATGAGTGTGCCGTAAGGTAGTCCGATTTCTTCCATTATTTTTTACGGGGAGCTACTCAACACCGTTTTCTATAGTGAACAACTAATACTCGCGAATCAGGGATAGGATAAAAAAAAGTATTTAGAAACGTTGACCGAATTTTTAATATATTTCCTTAATTTTGTAGTTTTTTATCTACTCTGTGGAAATTCTCACATAAGAAATATTAACCCTTCGTAATCACACTGGGGTCACATTTACCATAGTAATTTAACATGGAATTCTACGATAGTGTGACCACGAATGGTTAAAAATTCGATCGTGACCTCCAAACATTTTTTTATCTCATCGATGATTTACTGGAGAACAGTCTTGAGGGTGCCTCTTAAAAAAAGGAAAAATGGACCACCCTAGTATGGAGTATATATAGTTACTCTTGAAAACGTTTGGAAATGTAGAGAACCAACATTGAAAATTGTTATTCACACACTGGTACACCAAGTTTAACGTTTAAGCGTCGTGTAAAATTACAATACAGTATATTTGATATATTTAATTCTCAAGTTGTAGAAAGTACCATCCAAGACACCGTTTTACGAATAAAAGCTTCCTGGTCTGTACTGTATTTTTCCAGTAATTTCGGTTAACTGGAAATGTCGGAAGCTTCCCGATAGATACTGCATTTTTTTCTAATAATTTTGGTTTCGTGTAATTTTTGGCGGAAAATATGTAGCACAATATGTGATACACGTGTTTCATTTTCAGATGCTACGATTTAGCTACTATTATATCACTGAATTGAGTCTGTTTACCTACAATAGAACAATAATGAGGATACTGGCACCCAAGGGATCTGGATTAGTACTTATATAACCGTTTCTCGTTACCCCCCAACGGCGATTTCAATACAACGACAGTGACACGTGCTGTGTGTACGACAGACACGTAAGCGCATCTTCGATCAGAAAATTGCTCCGCAGCGTAATGAATGAACAGCGCAGAGGATGGAATATAGGCGCACGTGGCTGAGGGATGATCGCTGCGTTTTCTGCTGGAGCAAAAAAAGTTTCCTCCGAGTGCAAAGAAAAATCTTTCGCTAGATGCAAATTCGCTACATTTCGTTTTATATATAAAAAAAAATTGCATTTATTTACTGTCCTACGAAGCTCGGGACGAGCACCATTCGAATAATAGCTGACGGAACGATTGATTTTTCTTTTTAAATAAAAAATGCAGTAATAATGATAATTAAGAGCAAAACGAGTTATTAGCGACGACTCGGCGTAGTTTACGGTGTTTTAGAGCGAGAATGCAGACGTCATTGGTCGCTACTTTCGTTACACTTCTCGCGATCGCGTCCCAGATTGCGCAAAGTCGTCAGAAGCATCTACGTCCACAACTGGTGCAACAGCCAATGCCCTACAATCCAAGAATATAAGATTCGAACTGCCGTAACAGTTTTTTTCTTCCCCCCTATAATCACGAAGCTTTTACCGCCACAGTAAAAGCTAGTGTCGACAACTGGCGCACCGCCTGCATTTTTCTACAACCATGCGACAATCATTCCCGTTTAAAAACCTCATTCACTATTAACATAGCGCGATAAAATCATTTCCACAATCCTATTTTACTCGCGCGCGGTGCAACGACACGAATAATAAATCGCAAAAATCCATCGAGCGACACATCGAGTACGTTACGAGCAGCAGGAACGCCTATTTCAAAGCAGCGAGAATACGCGTGAATGTTACGTCGCGAGAGATCGCGGGCGCAACAGTGAGAAAAAAAGTGCCCCGATCGGAATGTGTCACGAAGGCACAAGTGGCCGTACAGAGACTGTCGCCGTTATAAATTCGTGCAAGTGGTAGAGAGAGACGAGAGACTCACGACGTTGGGTGAAGCGTTGGGGCGAGGATTAATCTGTAGGCCGTCGTCATCGCCAATCGGTTCTTCGAAATGGCCTTCTCGACTGCTGGTGGGGCCCATTTCAGCGCCACAAGGCGCCTACGAGAACGTCTTCGCCAATTGAGCGGCCCCGTTACGCGCTCACGACTCTTCCCGTCTCTCCGGCAGCCACGGCCGACAGTCGCGGTGTCCCCTTGGTCGGCCGCTAGCGTCGCGCCACTACACCTCCCGCTTTCGTTTCAATTATCATCACCGTCGTCGTCGTCGTCGTCGTCATCTCCGGCGACAATAAAATGTCTCTCTCTCTCTCTATCGAATCAGCGAGTCCGCTTTCCCCGATCGTGCACACAATCGCGGGACTCGAGGCTGCCCGAAAAATCCGTAAAATCGCAGACGGGAGAAAAACGTCTCTCGCCGAGGGCGGCCGAGGCGCTCGGTGCTGGTCCGCGCCGAGGATCCCCACCCTCCCGGCGCCTCTCAGCTGTTCCAGTGGCCACCTCGCGACGAGGAATCCTTTTTCTCGCGCACTGCCGAACACGCGCGACGCCTCGGAGTGCCGAGGAAAAGGGAAAAATCGCGGGAACGCGCGAGAGCCACCGGTCGCCGCGAATGACGAGCCAACGGGCGCCGAGCCTCTCCCTCCTCTCGTCACACACACTCTCTCTCTCTCTCTCTCTCTCTCTCTCTCTCTCTCTCGTTCTCACGGAAAATTATAATCGTCGCTCGGAATCCGCGAAGATCGCCGGGCCCGAGGACGCATAGACGGCCGAACACACACGAGAGCGCCCACAGGAGCTCGGGGGAGTCGGGGGCAGAAAGCCTTTCGTTACATCTTTACGTGGTCTCGCTTCCCTCGCGGCCCGCGTCTTTCCGCTCTTCGCCCCGGTGGTGCTTTTTCCCTCCGTCCCGCTCGCGGCTGTGCGTAACGACGGATCGTCTCGCCGAGTCGAGAGCCCGTGGCGCGATCGCTCAAGGATCGACGCCTTGTGCATTGGACACTCCCGCGCTCGTCGTCGGCGTTATTCGTCGGCCGCGAGGCTTTTTTCCCCACCGTTGGCTCGTTCGTGGACGCGAGAGACACGCGACGCGGGCCCGCGCGGCTGTCACGGTCGGCGATATATATTTTAAGTAACTTGTGTCTCGCGCGTTATTCGCGTCTCGTGAAGTG
Source organism: Pimpla rufipes (assembly GCA_963932165.1). Lineage (NCBI taxonomy): Eukaryota > Metazoa > Arthropoda > Insecta > Hymenoptera > Ichneumonidae > Pimpla > Pimpla rufipes. The sequence continues at coordinate 2,100,796 of OZ010634.1, read as the reverse complement.
TAATTGATGGACGGACGGGGCGGACAGAGCGAGTCGCGCGGAGTGACCGTCGGGCGGCTCTTCGCGTTGTGTCTCGCGGCCGAGATTCCCACCGGGGTATCTTCGCGTTGTGTCGGACGCGACGTTCACGCACTGTTTCCGCGTTTATGAACCCGAAACACCGTGGGCGCTTTTTTCCGAGAGCGAATATTTCGGATTAATCAGCGAAATCGCAGCTGATCCCGCGGGTGGGTAGCGCCGCAGCGCCCCGGGATCAATAAACCGACGCCGGCCGACTCCTTCTATTCCTTCCTCTGCCTTCCTGGCGAGCTTTTCCCTTGCACGCCGGAGCCGCGACGTCGCGACGCCCCTCTCCCCTCCCGCTCGCCCAACGACCCACCGCTCGCCCCCCCCGCTCCCTCTCGCGGCGCTCGGGCTCGAACGGCGCGCGGCGCGCGCGATCGTCGCTTCCTCCCTCCTTCGCCGGGCTTTTCCCACCATGCGCGCCATCGACGAGACTCGGAATTTTCGCGCGATCGTTTTTCTTTTTTTCGCGCACTCGACGCGACCGTCGTAATAAAGCCGCTTACGGCAGATTTCGGACGAAGGAAATCACGGGGCGGTGTGAGTTCCGTACGTGTGTGGTACGTGGGTCGTTTGACGGCGGCGCGATCGCCGCTTCTCTCCCCCCTCGACCCGAGCGGACGAGCCTCGCGTATGACGTATGAGAGATACGGAGCGTGTATCTTGTTCGAATAATTTCTAATCCTGGGATCGTATTTCGGGATGAAACGAAAAATGTCTGGGATACATCGAAAATACGCTTACGCGACAGCGTATTTTCGATTCGGAGAGGTTCGGTCGTTGTTATTTACTGCTCATTGATTTCGATGATTCGCCGCTATGAGCGTTATTGTCGAGCGCAGTTGGTGCGATATATATATATTTTTTTTCGCTTCCCCCCCTCGACCCAGTCGGACGAGGCCTACGTATGACGTATAAGAGATGCAAAACGTGTATCTTGTTCGTGTAATTTTTATCCTGAGATCCTATTTCGGGTTTTTTCGGGGCGAAAAGAAAAATGCTGGGATGCATCGAAAATATGTTTACGCGATAGTGCGGAGAGCTTCTGTAATTGTTACACATTGTTCATTGATTTCGATGGTTCGACGCTATGAGCGTTATCGCCGGGCGCGTTTGGTGCGATTTTTTATTTATTTATTTTTTTCGATGTCGACGTCAATCGAGATAAACCATCTGATGGCAGATTGAAAGTAAAAGAAATCTCGGGGTTTGCGTGTGTTTGCGAACGTATGTAGGTCGTTTGGCGGCAGCGCGAACAGCATTTCCTCCCCCATTCCGAGCTTTCCATCATGCGCGCCGTCGACGCGAGAGAATTTCACGCGGATTTCTCGCACTCTGCTGTGATCGAAAAAAAAAGCGTCTGATCCTAGATCAAGGGAAACTGAAAGAAATCAGGGGACGTGTGCGGGCAATTTCGTCATGGGTGGCCATTTTTCCTGGGAAGAGTATTTCATCTGTTGCCCTCGAAAATTCTTCGACGCTTTTCCCGTGCCGGCGCATTCGTGTGCCATATGCACCGAGCCGCGACCGCCGCCGCTGCTATCGCCGAATGCACGCGGCGGCGGCACGCCCGCTCGAGCTCGGCCCGAACACCCTCGACTGATCGATAATCGGGAGTCACCTCGGACTAGTTGCGAACGTGTACGATAAATCCGCATGTCGCGTCCACTCCGTATCGGACGAAACAGTTTTGCCGTGCGGCGGACATTGTTGCACCACGCGACTGCAGCGCACCGATTTTTTATGTTCTACTATATAATATTTAACAACTATACAATATAATACTATACTATACTATACTATATAATATAATATTTAACATTGTTTAATATGACAATGAATTATGGAAAATAAATGCTGTATTATTATAGTATTTATTTTAAATACTATGATAATATAGAATTTATTTTACATTGACACTACTCAATACTTTTAGTATTGACTGATACTATGATAATATAGAATTTATTTTACATTGACACTACTCAATACTTTTAGTATTGACTGATACTATGATAATATAGAATTTATTTTACATTGATACTACTCAATACTTTTAGTATTGACTGATACTATGATAATATAGTATTTTACTACTATTTTTATACTATATTATTATAGTATTTAAAATAAATAGTAAAATAATCTAGTATTTATTTTTCATAATTCGTTGTCTATGTTTAAGGGGAGTCAAAAGCTCCATGGGTGCGAGAGAGATAGGAAATTATTTTCGGAACAACAATATACGGAAACTACACACATACCAGGAGAAATCAAAGTCTTACATCATTCAGAATCGAAAGAGGAATGATGGAAAACTTTTCTTTTTTTCCGAAACGTTGCGGATCGTCGGAATAATTGTTTACAGTTTTTGTTACCGACTGACTAGGTTTCACCTCGCCTTAATTGAATCAGTTCCTTTTGCCGTTAATGTGGACGCGATTGTTGTTTCGCCGCGCGACAGCAACGCACCGATTTTTTAACTTCTATATACATTACATAGTATTTATTTTTTGTAATCCGTTGTCTATGTGTAAGTCAATTAATTCCTTTTGTCGTTAATGTGGAGGCAATTATTGTTACACCGCACGACTGCAGCGCACCGATTTTTTAACTTCCAAGCCTTTATTTTTCATAATTCGCTATCTGTATTCAAGTCAATCGAATTTCAATTCCTTTTAACGTTAATGCGGGCGCGATTATTGAAACTTAAATAATAATAATAATAATAATAATAATAATAATAATAATAATAAACGGTTATTGCTTGAGGTAATAATGTAAGAAACCGAAGATTCACGGTTGCGTCCAGTCATTTATTCAAGTATCGATTGGCAGCCAACATCTGACTTTCGTAACTCTCAAGATAGTCCAAAATCTCCCGGGCGTGAGCCGCCGTTTTCTCGTGACCGCGATAAGCGATCTGCCGAATTTTCTCGATCGGCACGCCGTCGATTAGCTCGCTGAGCAGCTGGGGCTCGAGATTGTAAGTTATCGACTGCAATATTTTCAGGCCGAGCTGCTGGATCTTCTCGGAGTTGGACTCGTCGAGGCAGTGAACGACGACCGGACCGACTTGCAGCTCGATGAGATAGCGCAGGACGTTGTTGTTGACGCACATGTTCCACAGCGTCAACAGTATCAATCTGAATGGAATACATGAGTCAGCCACAAAAGTTTCACTGTCATTTTTCATTATTTTCAATTTCAATTAAAAAATACGTCAAATTGCAGCGTTGCAATGCAACTAAATTAAAAACAACAAAATATTAATGAACCCGAATTATGATATCGGCTCTAAAAAGTTATTGTCACGACTAAGAGCATGACAAAACAAAATTATTTCACTATTATTATTTCATTATTTTATTTATTTGAATTATTTAAATGTTTATGGAAGTAATATTTTATTTTGAATTTCGTTGCATTGCAACGATGCAAATTTCTACGTTGTCTCGCTTATTGCAAATGTACTTGCTCCTTTATTGCAACTCCCGAGGCCGTTGGAACTCGCGGCAAGTACGTCACGAGATTCTTCACAAGACTCTTGCCAGCCGCGTTCTCGATCACAAATTGCCTCCCCTCGGCGCTGGCCGACACGTTCACCAACGTTCCCAGTAGCCCCTTGACGAACTTGTACTCCTCTCCGCTCTTCGGCGTCGACGCGTCTACGTACGACTTCAAGAAAACCGCGATGGTAGTGTTCGCGATGCTCAGGAACTCTCCGAGGTTTTGGCCCTTCTGCGGCAAACAGTTGGCCCGTTATACGCCTGAGCGCTGAGATTCGGTCGCGGTTACAAATAAATGTGCCATTTTATGGGTTTTTAAATGTCGAAAACCGTGCAAATATATTTCACTGATATTTTAACGACAACTGAAGAACAAAAATAACGTAATATTTCGTACTGATATCGCAATAATTAATTATTTTTTTGATCACACTAAAAATATTTTTAATTAGCGTTTTCTGTGAATTATTGTGAATTATTATCAAATTATTTGTTTCTTCAGAAACAAATAATTTGATAATAATGATGTAGGAAACTTTTTGTTAAAGATAACAATTTCGATGGATCGATTTTAGCACTTTTTACACCCCGTTATTTCTTAGTTACTGACGACGAGTTTTCCTTTTTACCGATCGGTCGGAGAGCCAACAATTGATCATCTCCGGCTGTTTAGACGCTCGCCAGACCAAATATCCAAATATTGCCCCGAGTTTCGTGCAATAGGTGTTCTGCATCGATAACTGCATGAAAAATTACGTTAACATATAGCGAATGCTAATTCGCGGCTCCGTTGTTTACAACGATCACGACGTTACGGTACTTGAATCTTCAGTCTTTCTATCTCTTCCTCATTATTTTCGCGCTGAACCTCCGCGCTCTGCCACTTGGCGTAAAGTTCGCTGTAGCTTCTCTCCAATCTCGCGATTTTTTCGTTCTTGTCTGAAATATTACACACACTTTAGATTTACGGATGTTGGGATTTACTTTACGATTTTATTCGTTTTTCACCCTTCTTCCATTGGATAAGCGGCGAGACGAACTCATCGATCTTGGAACACACTTCCTCCGATGTTTTGTCGGTTTCCAGATTGGCTTCCGTGTTCATTAACGCCCCGGGAATGATCTCGCATATCTGTCGCGTCAATTCGTCGGCCGATGTGTGCAACTCGTCCTACAAATAACGAAACATTATTAAACACTGTAAAGATTTTGTGAGATTCATATTTTGCCTAATTTAATTCGGATTACGGGAAAAGGGGTTTTCTTTATCGATCGAGCGGTATCGCTACTTAATTAAGCGGTATTACTCTGTCGGTAAGAAAAGCTGTAATTCTAAGTAATCTTTGACAAAAAAAATGAGAAAGGTATGAAGGTAAAGCAAAAATTCATATGAGACCCTATAGAATTTTTTATTTCTCCTTCCAAGAGTAAAAAAAAGTTCGGATGTACCGCAAGGCACGAAAAATCGTGAATCAATGGATTTTTGACATTTTCCTAACAGAATTTGTTACTTTTCGAAGGTTCGAATTAAAAAATCTGTGCACAAGAAAAAAAATCGGGTTATCTAGCCCGATATATTTTCGACTTTTTATTCCAGCGGTCGAAAAATGGTAAATTCGATCTAATGGAATTTTTTTTCTTGAAGATATCGACTTTTCGCCTATACCATCGATCTGAAGTCCTGCATCGTGCTCTGTAAAATACTGGTTTCTAACATTTATTTCAGTTATTTTGAAATGAAAAAAAAAATTATGAAATTTGTTGCGCATTTGGCTGCGTTTTCAGTGCCTGCTGACCAGAACAGGACGAATAAACAGGCAACAATGGATCTCGTGACGCATGAAATTTTAAACGAAGAGGATAACTTAAAAAATTGCGTACAATACACGAGAACCAAGTTGTCAGACCGAACCGGCCGCATCCATCTCGTCGCTTACCCGTAATCTTTCGTTATCCCCATCGAAAGCAACTTCTTCAGGATCTTTACATTCCTCAATGTCCTCGACGTCCTCCATTTCATCGCCCCAAATTTAACAGCAGCCAATGTTTTCTCAACCGTAATTCAAACTCGCGCGTGTCGCGTCGATTTTGTCCTCCCGGGAATCGCGTGCTCCTTTTTTGCGAACGAGAAATTCCTCGGCGCGTGTTCCCAAAGTCGCGACCAATGGCGCGGCGGCTCCGCGAACACGCGTCGTCGACGCCAATGCGCGTGGCTCAAACCCGATGGGGTTAGGAACCCGAGGGATCCGCGGCGTCTATACGATGCGTGCGATGTAACGTATGTATATGATGCGAGAAAAAAATAGTTTTAATTATAACCTCACGTGCTGTCGGAGTTTTATTCCTCACCGCGAAATCACTTGTTCAGCGATAAGAGCGACTGCGCCACGAGCGAGGTAAACCGCTTAACTGTAATACGACACAATCGGAATGCACGTACGGCAAATGTTTCATTCAAAATGTGTCGCGTTTATCCGACGGTGCGCGTTATATGCATAAAAAAATCGTCCGGATGTGGTTGGACGCTTCGCTGGTGTTTTTCCATATTTTCCCGATAAGCGCAAAACGAACAATCCAACTGTGGCATCGATTATTCGTGGCAACGAACTTTGCCGCCTCCCGAGAACAACGCAATACCGAAATCACATTTACGCGGGAATTCGGCTGTGTCGTATTTTTTTTCTCGGTATTCACGCGAACTCCGTTTATCGCGACGATCGAGCGCTTAGAGGTAACTGTTTGATTTATTTTTACCATTGTTATGTAACGCACTGCATTTGTTGTTCGCAGAGTTGAGACGGAGTCGAGAATTTAAGGTGCGTTTTTGGACGTACAGCAAAATATAAACTGTTGGGATAAAGGAATAAACACGGAATTCGAGTCGACGACGGTATGGAGTCTACTGTTAAGGACAACAATGTCGGGGTAAGCGTTAAAGATTCTATATTTATCTACCATTTATCGGCGACCCGTTGCTTGATAGCGTTATTTTTTTTGCTCAGCCAAAAGTGGAGAGAACGTCCAGGCCTGTGGCGCGATCGAGCGGACGGCCCAGAAAGAGCCCTTCGCGACTTTCCCCAAGCAGAAAATCGCCCAGCAGAAGATCTCCGAGCAGGAGATCGCCAGGCAGACGTTCGCCCGGCAGATCACCATCTTCGAGAACCAGAAAGCTGACCGCTCGAAATATCCGTATACCTCAGGTCTCAATTCCGAATATTGAGGTTCCCAAGGATGAGGTGCGCGTTGAGGGCTCCAAGACGGATGTGGAGAGCCTGAAGGAAACCGATGACGTCACCGAGCTCATACCGCTGCAGTCGCGGATCCGCGAACCGAACGTCACGAGAAGATCCACGCGAATTCTGTCGAATATGATGAAAACTGAACGCGAGCAGAGGCTGGTCATGCTGACCAGGAGCGTCGATCGGGCGGTCTCATTACCCGTAGACCGGCGCGCGCATTTGTATGATCCCGGTGTCGAAGTAAAGGAACGAGGACTGTCGATGCAGAGAGACCGGGTAACGATACTTTTTCTTCCTACGATTTCATTGGCCATATGCGAGAGTAACGAGTTTTACATTTCCGAAAAAAATGTCGAGTGTTCTTATAGGACTTATTTAATTTAGCGTTTTATCAGAATAGTTACTGATAATGGCGAGCAAAAAATATATTCCACGTAAAAGTAATTTTCATATTATTAATTTTTTAATTTAACACTACAGGATATGGTAATAATGATTCGTTTTTGACTATATGATTAAACTTAATCTATGAGATTGCGAAGTAAAATCTCGGGGAATCTTGAAAAGCGTTATGCTCGATATTTTGTGCTCACACTATGAATTAATCGTGATTCGTTAAATTTATCATTTTAGGACCTGTCGAAAATTCTACATTACGAGGAAGAAGTAATTCCGGACTCGTCGACGACGGTCGAGAAGAGCAAGAAGGAGATCGAGCTTATAAGCAAGCCACAGGAATGGGGCGGCTGGATCGGAGCGTTGTGCCTTACATTTGTGCTCCCGATCGCAATTGTTCTGCCCCAGATCGCTTGCTTCGATAATCAGTGCAACAGCGGCCAGTTTCGCATATCTACCAAATGGGAGTCTTATCTGAATCTCCAAGTTATCGCGCTTTACGCCGGTTTTCTGGTCGCGCTGGTTCTCACGTCAATCCTGCCGATCGGACGATTGATCGAGGGTCAGCAAAACAAGATCGGCAGGCTGCAGTATCGAATCAACGGTCTTATCTCCGCCTTTCTCACGATAATCGTCCTCGGTGTCTGCGAGTACAAAGCGCTCAAGATCAGCGATTTCATTCTCAACTCGTGTCTGCAACTCTCGATCGCCGGTTGGCTTCTCGGAACGCTTCTGGCCTCGGGACTTCATTTTAAGGGAGGCAGAGCGCCCGTGTCGTCGCTCAACATGTACGGCTCGACGAACAATACCGTTTACGATTTTTGGCAGGGCAGAGAAGTCAATCCGCGACTCGGGCCACTCGACTTTAAGCTCTTATTGCTGCGCGCTGGACTCATCGGAACGGTGAGAAAAATTGCATTTTCTGGATTTTATATTAGACAATTCAGTTGTTCGCTGATAATTCGAATTTCATTTATTTTTTCAGCTTGTTATAAATTCAGCTGTGATAGCAAAATCGATTCAGGATGCCGAGAGCCTGACAACCAAAGATCTGAACTTCACTGTGCTAATCGCCGCGGCTCTGCAGATATTTTATTGCCTGGATTCTCTCGTTTTCGAGGCGGCGTCGTTGACATCCTTCAAGATCATGTACGAGGGCACGGGATACATGGTTTGCGTTGGAAACTTGATGTATCCCTTCCTCATGACTCTAGGCACAAGATACTTGCTCTATCAGAAGTAAGTTTACGAATTGGAATCTTTGATCACGCGTTGAATCGATAGTTCGGAGGTTGCTAATTTAATCATTCCTTCTTCCAGCGTTCAACAATCGGCTTATGTATTGGCGCCAGTCGTTTTGAGTTTCTTTGTGGGATATGTAGTGTACAGACTGAGCAACTTGCAGAAAGACAAGTTCAGGAAAAACCCGTTTTCGTCAGCATACACTCGTGAGTAACTACGTTAGCACTTTATCTTTTAATAAGTAACATTTATTAGAAAAATTACGTGAAGAAATCGTTGACAAATTTCATAAATAAAATGGTCATTTTTATAAATTATATTTGCGGATTATTCATTGAGAAAATTAACGAAAAAACAATTCAGTCGAAAATAGATTTTCAGTCGAAATCATTTTGTCGATTTCCTTCGCAGACTTCGAGACAATCCCGACATCCCGAGGGAAGAGGATAATATGTTCCGGCCTGTGGGGACACGTAAGACACCCGAATTACCTCGGCGACATAATAATTCACTGGTCGATGGCGTTCGTCGCTCTATCGAAGGATCTATTGCCATATTACGCCGCGGTTTGTTGTACATTGGCGTTGATGTACCGCGCGATAAGAGACGACACGCGTTGCAGAAAGCGTTACGGCGCGGCTTGGGAGCAATACTGCTTGCGTGTCAAGTCGATGATTCTAAAGCGTGTATTTTAGAAGACTGCAAATACTCAAAGATCATTTGACGTGCGTTGAGGAGCTGTAGAAAAGAAATTTTATATGTTAAATCGATCCAAATTCGCCGCAACGACACGCGATTGCGTTGCGATTTTAATTAAGAAGATAAAAAGAAACGAAATTTTTAATATCCGTCTATTGGCGACTGAAGCTCCGACGAATGCGACGAACCGAATGCGGAATCTCAGACAATCGGCCGGGGAGCGTAGTCAAATATAGCGCGTCACGAGACCCGATGTTTTATCTATGTAAAAGAATGTTTTGTTCCCTCGACGGTAGTTTACACGAGACACACCGCGTGACATGTTATTACCGCAAAGTTTAAGTACCTAGAACATAATTCACCGTTGTGAAGATATTTTTAAACGTAACGATTAGCCGTTAAGTCCAAGACATCTCATTAGACAGATAAGATGACAAAAATTAAAATACGAGTTAAGACGTTTTGTACTTTTTTACAATCTATACATAATGTATAACTATTGATACCTGCAAACAAATAGTTTTGGTAAATAAATGTTTTTGCAACAGCAAATTGAGATTATCATTAATATTACTGCTGTGAACATGTAATCACCATTTATGTTTAAGTGTGGTGACTAAAAATGGCAAAATGTACTGTTTCATATTTTTTCACGTTACACATAAACTTTTTAAAATAGGATCGCTATCGAGATACTTAGGATTGCGATTCGCATCGTTTTTGTGGTACAGTGGACTCTCCGATAAGTTAAAGTCGCGGGACCTAAAGCCGATTAGGCCATTTTGATAAATTAAGGTCCCCACTACTTGCGCAAACCGTTTCCGGGCGCCCGAAACGACGAAAGGGGAAAAAGTGCAGTGGGGGTCTTTCTTTCACGTCGATCCGTTCATAATTCGCGTCAAAATCCACTCCCGAAATTTTGAGGTGCGCGACCGAGTGTTCCACATGCCCTTAAGGGAATGTGAAACTTACTCAGTCGGTAACAAAAACTGTAATCAATCGTATGGAGATGCCGAAAATATTCTGAGGCAAAGAAAAACATCAACGGAAGCGTATTTCAATTCTCCTTCCAATGATATTTTGCTTTTATCCAGAATAAGAATAGTTTTTAAATGGCGTTCATTCAAAAATTTCGTCTATCTCTCTCGCACTCACGTGTCACGTGGTACGTGTTTCACATCGCCTTAACTTACCACAGCGTTAATCTTTAACTTTTCCGAGTGCCTTAACTTTTCCAAACTTAACTTATCGGAGACTCCACTGTACTTTATTGGCGATCGCAGCGCCATTGGCGGTTATTCATTTGTGTGTATTTTCCGCACATGTTCGCCTGTCGGCTTGCTAGTGCCTGTCAACAAATGAATTCTGTCGTATATGACAAGCAGATTTTCGTCGGTGTCTCTCTTCTTTTGTAAATTATTTATCTCGCCATGAATGACTTCGGGGCAATCGAAGAACCAACTTCAAGGGCCTTTTGGGGATCGGAGGACTTGGACGAGGATTCGCCGCAAGCCTCGTAAGTTCGTATAAATACTCCGAAACTCGCATAACCTGTTGCCGATTATCGCTGCTTCCTCGGTTTCCCGTATATCATCACATAAATAATTTTCTGTACAGGACGTTCACTCTTGAGTGGCTGACTGAGTCGCCGAGTGCCATCAAGACACTTGTCATTGTCGCTGGGAACATTGTGACTGGTAACAACCACAAAACACGCTTAAAAAAAATGTTTCTTTTCAATTGTTAATTATTTTTCAAATTTTCTTTGGACATTTAGCGATTACAGAGAGATGCGTTACCAGCAATGCCGAGAGGGTCTGCACCGTCAATAGCGCAATTGAATTCAATGTTGCCGCGCTGTACAAACTCAACAACGATGTATATGTTTTCATAGTTACTCCATCTGTAGATTTAACAACCGCTGGGATGTTCATCGATAATGTAAGCATGCAAAAGTCTCATTATTGCCTTGCGATTACTTGCAGTGTTATAATTGCAATTGCTTAGACAGCTGTTTTGTCTGAGTTACAGAGCAAACAGAAGTCAGATGAATAGTTCATTATGAGTGTTTTCCATGCTACAAGTAAGAAAAGTACAACTGCAATTCTGTTTACAGATATCTGATGTAATATGCAAATCGGAAAAGATTATTGCATTCACCAACGAAAATATATCGCATCTTCAAGGGGCGGAACGAAACACGGTCGCTCCTACTTTGTGGAGATCCTTGAGCACTACAAAGGGCAGAGAGAGGCAGATGAGCACAGTGCCTGCTTTGAAACATCCGAATTTCATCGCCGGTGTTGCGGCAGGCGGTAAGATACGAAGCATTTACGTTATTATTTGTTGGTATATTCAGTAAAACAAAATGAAAATGGGATGAATAAAATGAACAATTTTATTCATCTCATGATCAGATGAATAAAATGAACAATTTTATTCATCTCATGATCAGATGAATAAAATGAACAATTTTATTCATCTCATGATCAGATGAATAAAATGAACAATTTTATTCATCTAATGATCAGATGAATAAAATGAACAATTTTATTCATCTCATGATCAGATGAATAAAATGAACAATTTTATTCATCTCATGAGGTGAGATGATATGAGGTGAATAAAACAAACCATTTTATTCAACTCATTCTCATTATTCGATTCTATTCAAATGAATCATTTTATTTATCTCCGTATTCTGTTTCGCGCGAAAGAAGGAATGTCCGGGAGATAATCACCGATTCTTTCGTTATATTCGAAAAAAATTCTTTGCAGTTGTGGCCTACGCCGAGTTCATGGATCTACCGGCCACGGTGTACATTCTGTACGTCGCCGACGACGCTTACGACACGGAGACGGCGGAGCCGATGATCAAACTATTCACAGAGGTGACGAGCTGCTCATTGCCGAAAATCGATGCAACCTCGAAAACGTTTAATACGAATAAACTGAAACTGTATATTTAAAACAGTGACTCGCTGCTCAAACCTGGTATTCGCTGTCTTCGAATTTATTTAAAAAATTTGCTTTTCAACCGCGGGTAACGTAAATTTCGTCAACTTCGAGGCGTCGCGTTGAGGCTGAAGGGACGAAAGATAAAGAAATGAAATCATGCGTCAATAGTACATAAAATGTGTATATTTTGAGATCAAAATACATGCTTCAAGGCTGCGGCGGATAGTACGGTCGTTGTGCGTTGGTCGGTGGCGCAGGATTCGCCGTTGGGAAATACGTTGCGTTCGCTTGATAACCGTACGGTGGAAACGGCTGTCCGGAGTTGGGAGTGGGAGGGTTCGATCTAATCGAGCCCGACGATCCCATGTGTCGCATCGCCGAGACGATATGGTTGATAGCGCTTACGGGCGGAGGCGGCACGGAGATGTTGGTTGGCGGGAATACCGGCTGGTAACCCGCCGCGCCGGGCGTAAAGTTCGTCGGGTAGGGTGGAAAATGCGCTGGTATATCGAGGGGATTGACTGTGTCCATCGGTTCGGCAGGCGCGCATCCATTCGCCGACGGGACCGGCGGGTCGATCTTCGGCACTTTGCTCGGAGTCACCGCTGCAACGTACGATGCAAATTTAGTTGAGTGTCGAAGGCAATTAATACTCGGGAGAAAAACGTCAAATATTTAAGAACTTCAACAAAAAATATGTTTCACAAAAGTTTTTCAAAAATGTAAAAAAAAATTACAGACTGATATTTTCTCAGAGCAGCGATTAAAACAAAATAACACATCTTTCAAGTATTCAAGACGAACTAGAGTTTAAAATAAACATAATATTGATTTTCGCAGCTTTATTTTTGTCGCGATAGCGAATATGTTTCGAGTAGTCTGATTGAAAAAGGTTCGAGTATTCGATTTTGTTGATGGATTTGAAAAGAGTTAACGGTAATCGAGTGTTGAACTGACCGGTTGGTGTACTAGCTGCCGATTCTATCGTAGGAGGCGCGACGATTCGGTCTCTGGCTGCATCACTGGAAGGCGTGAGAGGCGGCGAGTCAGGTGTCTTGACATTGTTCGCCTGTGAGTAGAGGTCCAGCACCTGATGGCAAATATCTAGAAGAGAGTCTAGGTGAAAGTTTGCCACTACTTATACTTCCCAAGTCCGTCGCGCTCACCTTCCAAAAGATCCATCGTCACGTCCTCCACGAACATATCCCACCAACGTAGGTGCTGCGCCGTTCTGCCGTTCCAATCTCGCACCTCGAATTTACTTAATTTACCGGCCAGGTACATCAGCGCGACAGCGATTATCTCAGGCTCCCATTGGAGGGACAGAGTCGTACACAAACTGATAATTTAAAAAATCGCTGAATTAGTAAACAATTCACGATTGTTTAGTTAATTCAAGAATCAATCAGTTACCTATCGTTTACGAAAGTCCAGGCCATTTGGACCATCTTCTGTAATTTTGTTTTATCACCTACAAAAAGAATACAAATACTTGGAGAAATATAAACTCTAAGTTTCTCTTTGTGTCTCTAAAAATGTTGTGGAGTATATTGAAAAACTGACCTTTTAAACACTTGGCATATTTTAGCAGATAGCTGTAAGGATGCTCGACTTGAAGGTCAAATTTGATTGTTTGCAACAATATCCTTTCCAGCGTCATAACTTCTTCCTGTTTTGAGAAATACAATTTTGTATGAGTGACTTATCTAGTTCTGAGACTTGACGTTTTCATACCTTAGGGTCATCACCGAACGTTGTGAATTTTTGGTCCGTGAGTAAAGTCTTTGCTGTTTTTATTATGTCTTTGCACTTCTTTGGGGTCTCTTCTACCTTTCCAGCCAGAAATAAACAGCAACACGCTGTCACCTGGAAACAAACACCCTTGCATTAATAATTTTGTTCAAAATTACAATGTGTTAAAGTACAGATTTTTTTTTGTATATTTCATTGCATTTTTTTTTTTAAATAAAACTTTCAATAACTCTAAGTTTTCAAAGTATCCATTCATATCATAACTCAAGTCATAACTCATATAGAAATCAATCTTTGTTGTCAGCTTGAAAAATATTCTTTATTTCCATGATTGTTGTATTTTTTATGGTTCTGATAAGAAATCCTTTACATTGTGAAAAGCATTCTGAACATCTGCGATAAATAACTGAAATGTGCGTAAACATTCTGCGATACATAACGAAAACATGCGTAAACATTGTAATACATAATAGAAACGTGCGTAAACATTCCGCAATCCATAACAGAAACGTGCGTAAACATTCTGCGATACTTACGTATCGAGGAAAGTTTTTGAACGAGTGAAACATGTAGAATCTGTGAAAATAGACGACCCCCGTCGCCATCGTATTGTATCCGAGGTCCATTTTGGTACCAGTGTCGATAATGAAGCGCGCGCCTTCTTTGCGGTAACGGCACTCAGTCTCGTAGTCGATACCATCTTGTATCGAGGGAGTATTCCGCAATTCTCGCTTCTCGTAATACCAACACGGCATTTCAAAAGCTCGTAAAAATCTCACGACGCTTGATCGAGCGAAAAGTCAACACCGGGATTGCCGAGAGCTCGCGCGCGCTGTTGATAATTCGTAGGTAGCCCTCGAAAAATATTACACAAGTCAGCCGTCGAGGTTAGAACGGCCCAAGTCCTGTTTGTTTATCACCTATTCGATATATTATTTCGCCCACAACTGTTTCGCGTTCCGCAGGCCGCAACGAGAGTTCACCATAAACATTCGTAGACCTTGTCATTTGCCTTTGCCCGCGAAACTCCTTCACCAAATGTCACAACATTCAATCGCGGCAAATCATCAAACTCTCGAGAGAATATCGCCCGAAGCCCCGTGTTCACGCGATTCCCCCGTCAGCGAGAAGAGTGTAAACCCGACTGATACAAGCGAACAGCCGTCGTCTTCTTCTTCCTCTTCTTCTCCTTAACGCCTGGCTATCGCCATCTGTTGACGGCATGTGCCACTTCCATTTGAAAATTCAATTAAAGAGTTCTGCTTTACCGTGATAATATGTTTTTAGTCGAATTTAGTGTTTGTTGTAATATCTTATTTCTGTTATTTTGTTACTGTTGTAATATATATATATATATACATTTTTTTTCTTTTTTGGTTAATAGTTGTTTTTTTTCCTTGTACATTGTTTTTAAATGTTTATTGATATTCTTATTATTATTAATTTTTAATTATATATTTATTAATATACATATCTATGAATGATGGGACAGGGTAATTATACCTTGAGGAGTTTAATAGATGCATATCACGATTTAGTTGTTAAATATTTATTTCATTATGAATTATGAAATCGCAGAAAGGTACGAGCGCTTTAAAATCTTTAATTAGAAATAATCTTGTGATGTCGGTGAATTCCAGTGTATTAAATTTACTTAGATTCGAAATTAGTCTCTGCCTCTTACCAGAAAATTCAGGACAATACCAGAAAATATGGTTCAAGTTACAGGAATGATATCCACACTTGCAGCTCGCGTTTTCGATAATGCCTTTTCTAAAAAGATGTGCGGGGGCAAGAGTGTGTCCTGTTTTTATTCTGTTAATTAATGATATTCTATGTCGGTGCAAATTACAAGATTTAAACCATGGTTTAAATGAGAATGGTTGAGAAAGTTCGCAATAAAGAGAACAGCCGTCGTCGCCCCGGCCGGTGGGGGGTGATCGAGACAGTCGAAGATTCAAACCGAGAGGGCGTCCCGGAAGTCGCGCCCGTCGGCGCGCCGGCGCGCAGTGCGCACACGCCGCCGGCGAGGGTCTCGACTGCGCACGCCGGACGTCCACGCACGAGCGATAAACTCACCGGTCAAGAGAGAATAAAATTAGTGCGAAAATTCGGGTGAGCCCGGTGATATCAGCGACGTCGCCCGGTCGTCTCTGCGTAAGTAATCATAAATATTCAAGCACGATAAGAGCCGCGAGCGCGAAGAGTAACGCGAATTCATTCGCGGATAGTTTTCATTTCAATTCCGTTGGTAGTTACGTCGGTGGGTTGATTTTGCGCGACGAGAAGGTAGGAGAGCGAGGCGAGTTGTGCGTTTGTCCCGGGGGGTGGTGTGGTGTCGTTGTGTGTATATGACGATGATGACGCCGCGCGGTTCTCGGGGAAGTGACCAGTGAGGGCGCGGCGTTCACGCGATTGTCGCGCCGGGCTCCGCGCGAATTGCCAATAGGAGGCCGCTTTAGCGACGGCCATTCTATCGGAATCGTGGCACGCCCTACGACTTCCTCCATTGTCCTTCTTTCCGGGATACTCTCCGAGGAAGGATGGCTCAGAACAATTATTTCGGGTTTACACACGGCGGAACGCAATATGGGTACGATAATCGATTGAATATCATATTTATTAAGTGTCTAGTGTTAAGCGCGATACTTTAACGTTGCGTCAGCAACGATATTACGAGGTGATATTGGGGCTTTGTCCGTAAAGTCGCAACCACGCGAATGGTTAGCCGGCTTGGCGGCCATTTCTCGTGTTAACGAGTCGCGAGCGTCTATCGAGCGTCTCGCGAGCACGAGAGCATTTTTTCGAGTTTTTCGCGTCTGGGGAGGAGCGACGTGAAAACAACGAAAAAAACAAAAACACTAACGAATCATAAGCGACCCGGTCGACGCCGATCGGGAGGCTGCGTTTCGGGCCTGAAAATCAGTGGATTCGTTTGTCGTTAACAGGGCAACGAGCGCGGCCGCTTATCAGACGGGACAAGCGGGATATGCAGTAACGCCAGCGGCTACCGCCGCGACTTACACCCAACGTCCCGCCGCCGCCGCGGCTACCGGTTACGAAACTTACCAGGCCGCCGCCGCTGCAGCAGCCACAGGCACAACTTACGCTGGTAAGTCAAGAGCCATCCTTATTTTTTTTCTCCTATATATATTTTTTTTTTTGTATTTCAAAAGAAAATTATTTTTTGTCAAATCATTTCCATAGTCATTTCACTGTCTCACTTGTGTCAAGAGAATGTGCAAAATATGCCTTAACTCTATTCAAGAACTTATTTCTATTTTTACCGACGCTGTGGTAGAACGTTGACCGATCCGTTATTAGGTCTTTTTTCCCCCATAGCCGCGAACCCAGGTACGGTGGCCCAGACCTACGATTACGGCTACGGCAGAGCCGCTCCGGCCGCCACCTACGACGCTACCAAAACATACTATCAGCAGCCTGCCGCACCGGCTGCGACTTACACCACAACCGAGACTCATTACCAGGCCGCTAAGCCGGCGTACAGCACTACGAGCGCCTACACGGGCACCGCTCGACAAGCCACTACTACGGGTCAAGCCAAAACCTATCAGGCGTCGAGTACCGCCTATCAACAGTCCAACCCAACCCAGAACGCTACTTACTCATCGGGATACACCGCTCCGGCCGCTCCCGCCGCTGCACCTGCCGCTGGAGCTAACAGTAGGTTTCCTATTTTTTAAAATTATTTTTACTATATGTTCGCAGATATCCTCGTAGTACTATGATTTCAACATAATTACTATAACCATATTAATAACAACAGTATCCTCAATTCATATATTTAAAATAAAACGTTAGATGCTTAGATTTGTAAGAACGGAAATGGGGGAAAATATGGCAATTGGAATGGTATAAATGATGGAATGTTTGTTTAACGATTCGATAGCAAAAGTGGCGAAACTTTGCGCACAATTAGACTTTGCATTCGAGCGATCGAACCGGTAGATACCCGTCTACGGTATAACCTTAAGCAATCGAGACACGACTTTCGAGAGTTTCGGCGCGATTAATCGAGTCCGGTAGACAGTCTCGCCGGGTTTTACGGTAAAAAAAAAAAAACAAGAAAAAAAAAAGCGAAAAAGAGGTCGAGATTCGTTGGAAAATTTGACTCCTCCGAAGTTTGAGGTTTCAATTTAATTTCCCCTAGAACCGGCGGGTACAACGTATTCCGGCTACGACGCAGCGCTTTATAGCGCTGCGACTATGTATGTAGCCCAACAGAGTGCAAACAGCAATTCGACTAACCAGAAGACTGGAGGTTGGCAGGGCTACGGACGCAAGGGCTTCGGCGCTGGCGGCGGAGGAATGAAAGCAATGCGCACCAAGCAGCCGCCGAAACCTCAGCAGCTTCACTATTGCGATGTCTGTAAGATCAGCTGCGCCGGTCCGCAGACCTACCGCGAGCACTTGGAGGGCCAGAAGCACAAGAAGAAAGAGGCGTCGCTCAAGGTGCCGCAGCAGCCACCCGCCCGCGGCGCGGCCAACTCGCTGCGTTGCGAGCTCTGCGACGTCACCTGCACCGGAAACGACGCTTACGCCGCTCACATTCGGGGCACCAAGCACCAGAAGGTCGTCAAGCTACACACGAAACTCGGAAAGCCGATTCCGAGCGCCGATCCGACGGTTCTGAATCCTAAGCCCGCGGTCGCCGCCAAAGCCGCCGCGGTCAAGAAACCCACCGTCACGGCCACCCCGAAAATCAACTTTGTTGCCTGTAAGTTCACATCTTTGTACGAAAAATATTTTCTTTTTTTTTTTCATTATTCTTTTTATGAATAAATATAATATTTAACTGGTTTCGTAACTTCAATATTTTCATGTATTCAGAAAAGTGAGAACATTTGTTTCGTAACACCAGACAGTAAGAGATTTTGTTGAGTTCTTGAACACTTCAAAAATGATATCGAAAAATATCTAAATTTTGATACCGATTTTTTTTTCTTTTCTTTTTATTTCATAATATCCTTTAACTTTTCTTCTAATAGAGATGCAATAAAAGTAACGATAAGTAGAATTTACCAGTACGGAGTGACCCATAAATATTTTTCCTACGATCATTTTTTGAATTAAAACAACCGTGTTTCTCTTTTCCAGCTGGAAATTTGGGAACAGTCAACCAAAGCCAGGCTGCCGAGGTGAAAGTGGACGAAGTTCTGGCGGAGGAAACTGCCGCGGAGGAGGCCGCAGCGGACGAGAAAGAAGTCCAGCCGGTGGGCCAGGAGTACATAGAGGAGAACAAATCCGAGGACGGAAAGATAATCAGCTTCAACTGCAAGCTCTGCGAGTGTCGTTTCAACGATCCCAATGCCAAAGACATGCACATGAAGGGTCGACGACACAGGCTGGCTTACAAGAAGAAGGTCAATCCCGATCTCGTGGTCGATCAGAAGCCAAGCCTGAAGCTGCGGAAGATGCTCGAGGAGAAGCAACGTCGTCAGCAACTGAAGGAGGAGTACACACGTCGCAGGGACGACATCAGCCAGTTGGGGCCGATGGGTCCGATGGGTCCGATAATCGACGACGAGATGATCTACTGGGAGGAGAGGCGACGACACGAGGAGGAATGGGAGTACTACGAGTGGTACCGACGGTACGGACGCGGACCCGGAGCTCCACCGATGCCTCGACCCTTCCCGGGACCTCCGCCCATGATGATGTTCACCGGGCCTCAAAGGCGACCCGACTCATCAGACGACAAACACGTTGCCGCTCATCACTCGACCATTTATCCGAAAGAGGAGGAGCTGCAGGCAGTTCAGAAAATCGTCTCACACACCGAGAAGGCTCTCAAATTCGTCTCCGACATTCTTGCGGAAGCCAGTGAGTATTTTTCAGCATTGGATTGGATATTCTCAACATCTTGAAAAAGTTTCATATTTTCATACAACTTTAGATTCGAGTTTGCGATATCTTTACTTAAGGTAGTCCTTTCGTCTAGTATTCATTTCGCATAAATTCGAGAAAAATGAGCGAATTTCAAACACTTCTCGATGGCATAATTATCTGAAAAAATTCATGCACATTAAAGGTACCGAAAAGAAAAATTTTGCATAATAATTATAATTCTAAAATGATATTAACAGATTGATGAAAAAGAAAATTGTTTAACAAATTTATCGGACTTTTTTTTTTTTTTTAGATGAAAATGTTTCGTTCATTTTTCCGAATACTTATGCATTTTTTCAGATTTTAGAATTCACTTTGAATTTTCACATATTTTCCCTATAAAAACAAATTTCAAAGTGAACTCTAAAATCTGAAAAAAATGCATACGTATTCGGAAAATCTAACGAATCATTACCATAAAAAAAATTGGGTTATCGATAAATTTGTGAAACAATCGTTTTTTTTCATCAATTTGTTAATAACAAAGTTATTATTATGCAATGTTAATATTTTCAGTACCTTTAATGTAAATGAATACTAGACGCAAGGACTACCTTAATTTTCGGAGCTCTTTTTGGTAATCAAAGCATATCTTGTCAATTGCCACGAGAAACAATTTCGTGGATCAAATTCGAAGAAGACTTTGACTCAGTTACGAAGAATTCCATCGATGTAGTCTATTGAAACAGCTATGTAAATCCATGCTTTTTTTTACAGGTAAGAAAGCGGCTCCAATTGTCCCAACTCCCGCCCCGACACCAGCTCCGGTTGCAACTCCTACTCCTGCTCCGGCAGCTGCTGCCACCACCAACAACGCTAACGCGGCTACTCCAGCGACCGCTGACGCCACGAAGAAGGAGGATGCCGACAAAAAGAAGCCAGCTACGACACCGCAGAAGGAAGACGGAAGCGACGGCAATCTGTTCTCGTTCCAAAAACAGAAGGAGGACTCACGGGTATTACTTGGCGTAATGCGCGTCGGAAATCTCGCCAAGGGTCTTCTCCTTCTCGGAGACAATCACGTCTGTCTGGTAGTTCTCTGCACCGAAAAACCAACAAAGTAAGTCATTGACTAAAATACGTTTAGATCTAGCTTGTCCGTTTTATTATTGGCGAAATCCGCGATGGGATTTCACTTCTACTATTTTTATTGCAAAGAATTATAATTTCAATCACAAAATTCAATTCATTAGTCGTTAGAAAAGTCTTTTGAAAAAAAGCGTCTTTTGTCGACCAGTTAGAATGTTTTGTACGTAAGTCGATCGTAACTCGGGTTTAATTTTCGAAACTTGTCGCGCAGGACACTATTGAACAAAGTAGCCGAGATTTTACCCGCTCAATTGAAAATCGTGGCGCCGGAAGACACGTACAACGTGGGAAAGCATCCGGAATCCGCGGCTCTCACAGTCTCGGGAGGGACAGTGACTGTCAGCGTGACGCTCACCAGTCCTCTGATGCGAGTGACCACAAAGCCAGCCGCTGCCACAGGTGATTTGATCATTCTCAAATTCTCTACGACGGCCAAGAAAAGGATAACGTACAAAAAAAAACTGAAACAGCCATTCACATAGAAAGCACCTTTCGTTTAATTGCCAATTAATTTCTACAGATAGCACGGATTATCAAAATTAATTTGTTCTTTTCATGGCCCGAGAGATCGTCTCCTCCTTTTTTTTATCTAGAAATTTCTTTCCAAGCGCCAGGAAAGCGGATGCCGAGCGAGAATCTTCCGTGGGAGAATCTTCTAACATATCTCTAACATGTTATTTTTACCGCAGCTCTCTACGTTTAGTGCGCCGACTCGTCGACGACGCGCGTCTGTCGTGTCCGAGATACGCGCGATATCGACACCCCCTTTATCGAATATAACAAAAAAAGTGCTTCGTTGTTGCGGCGTCTCCCTCGTGCGACGAAATAATAGCGGGAACGGGATACGGAATAAGCCGGCGCACTTCGCTCCGATTGATTTTTCGATTAATACAGGAACAAATATTTTCTCAGCTTTACGCTCTTTCGTACCGCCGCGAGCGTCGCTAGTTCTGTTAAAAGGAATATCGGATAGCGTGTCAAAACTTTTTCTTTACTTTTTTTCTGAAATTTCTCAGTCGCGAATTTATGACGCGAACAGTGCCCGCCGTCTGTCAATTTCGCAGGGCAACGTTCTCGTTTTTCCGGTAGGTAATCCGTCACAGAGAAAACTTTGGATTAAAAAGATGGATTACATCGCACTTTCGACAAATATCACTCCAGAATAGTTGAGATTGCACGATAAAAGCAGAGAATTGGAATCACAGAGACCAAAGCTTTTTTTTTTTAGAAGCTCGAAGAGAAACGTTTGAGCGTGGCACTTGTCCGAAACTTCTTGCTTTTATACCGCCGAACACGTTGATATTCTTTGTCACTCGGATCGAAGAGACACCGGCTCGTTCCCTCTTCGACCACTCTTTTTCTTTTTCACGTATCGCCAACGAAAGACTCCGCAGTCTCGCGCCTCGAGAAGCTTTCCGAATCCAAAGAACAACGCTGAGGCAATGGAAAAACTATGGACTTTTTGATCATGCGTAAACCAAGAACGAAAAGAAAAACCCTCTATCCGCTATCGAATACTGTACACGTACAGCAAGCCTGTCGACACGGACTTTCCCCGAGGAGGCCGCGCACTTTTGACAGCGACACCCGGAAATTTTGGGTGACGCTCTCAAAGCCTCGTTGATCGTTCTTCCACGTTCGACCGCAGTGCAAAACGAGAAAGAACGAAATCGAAAGCTCGTGTCTCAGCCTGGCGACGTGTTGCATTCGATCGTACTTATATTTTTTATTTTTGCCGCGTGAATCTTTGTTATTACGCCATTAAAGTACGTTTAAGTTTGAATGTGGATATAGAGGTGTAAAAAAAAAAGAAAAGAAAAGAAAACAGAGAAACAAAAGCCGAGCTGGGCATGATCAAACACTCTAAGTGTTGTCTAAGCGTGATGTGCTTTCTTTGTTGGAATCTCAGATAATGCTGGACAGCAGCAACAGGGAGCTGCTACACCGCAAGCAACGCCCGCGACGCCCGCCGTGACGAAACCAGACCCACCAGATGTACTTCCCAAGGCTAAGTGTTTGGAGGCTTTAGCTGCACTCAGGCATGCCAAGTGGTTTCAGGTTTGAATCAAACAACTCTCAGTTCAAGGTTTCAAATCGGTCGACGCCACTCGTACTTGGCCACGCGCGACGGAACATTTTCTTTTTCTCATGAGTCCGCGAAGTCGCGCGTTTAAATTCCTTTTCTCACTATCACATACACTCTTATTCTCGCTCCTTCTATTTCTGTATTTTTGTCTGTCCGTTCGGAAACAAAAAAACGAAAGAAAAACGGATCGATACGAGAAGAACGAAAAGAAAAGAAGAGAAAGAGGAAAAAAATGAAACATATGAAAGAGAGCAGTCTTAGAACTTCCAGCCTTGTGACACTTTTATTTTACGATTATATTTATCTTCCTGTTGGCAAAACGAAAAATTCAGCCTGTATCGGCGCTTCGTCCGGTCGCATTCGGCGCTCGACGATTCTCCTCGACACTCGGCGAAGCTTCGACTCTGATTCGTGCAATGAGCCACGTGAAACACACACACTGCAACCGACGCGAGTGCCAGGGCGAACGTTCGGCATCGAAAATGCGATCGGATTGCCCGAGCCAGACGAAGAGCCAAAGCGGCATGTGAATGTTACTCCGCTTCGCAGCGGCTTGCATTCACATCCGCTCGCAGGCTCTACCAAGCGAAATCCAGAATAATAGGTGACCGCTCGTAGAATTTTGTTGGCTAACGTTCTTTGTCGTACGCTCTATCCCGCAAGAACAAAAGAGAAAAAAAAAGCGAAAGAAAACAAAGCAACAACAACATGAGTATGTAGTTTGTATTTTGTTTGTTAATTTGTAACGCATCGAGATGCTTTGCGACAAAGCTAATTCATTATTCTGGATAAACCATGTAAACCGCACTGTAGCCTAGACTGAGTCTGTTCTGGGTCTGTCTTAGAAAATGACCGAACGTAGTGCAATTGCTTATTTTGTTGATTATTGAAAGATAAAGAAGCTGACGAATTTATGCGCGTAATATAAACATTATTCACTCAATGTGCCTATTAGAGGATTTATTATACGTCATGTACGACTGTCAAGCACCGTTGAACATTAAAAGACAGACAAGCACAAACACGCAGTGAAGTCATAAGTATGTACCGGGTGTTTAAAAACGTAACTTAAGCTCTTGGAAGGTCCATTGAAAATGCGCTCAGTGAGTTTGTAAATTGAATTTTTTGTGTATTTTTGTTCTTCGTCCGTCTCGATTTGGCAAACGTTAGGTGTGTGTCTCTTGCTTGCTATGATTGCAAGACAATCGAATTGATAAACACCCGGTAATATTAAGATATGGGCTAGATATTTGGAATATAGGCACGAGGCTGGGAGGATAGCTAAAGCCCACACAAAGCAAACAAGATAGATTAGGGTGTCACCTGTATCCGGAGGGTCTGAAAAAAAAAAAATCGAAAGGAAAAGAGAAAACAATATCACGAGTATGAAGTTACACGCGCCTTAACGTTTTCCTCGTGTCCCTACAGGCTAGAGCCACTCCGCTGCAGAACTGCGTAATGGTAATACGTATTATGCGCGATCTTTGCAATCGGGTACCTACGTGGGGACCGCTCAACGCGTGGGTCAGTATTTTTTCCTTCACGTTTCTGCGTTAATTCGGAAAATTTCGATGATATATTTTTAAATGTAATTTTTCCACACAGGCGTTGGAGTTGTTGACTGAGAAGGTAATCAGCACGGCCGGAGTTCCGTTGAGCCTGGGAGAAGCGTTGCGACGACTGCTCGAGTGCGTCGCCGGAGGAATTCTGCTTCCTGGAAGTCCAGGTATGTTAAATAAGCAATGGTAGAATAAACGCAATGAAAATTTGAAGTTTTACCAAACTGCGATCTGTGAGACAATATGATTTCAAGTAGTAATGGAAACCATTCAAATGAACAAGAAATTGATACGCTTTTTTTTTTTATTCGAGACACTCACAAAAATATTAATCCGTGGAAAATCATATTTATTATAAGTTAATTCTAAAGCTTCTAAAGCGCAAATATCCTCTTTTCGAAAATTAGTTAAACGATTTCTTAATCGGCAGTAGCGATTTTTCTACTTGCATTGCGCGTCCAACAAATAAAACATTCTCGCACATCGCATCTTGGTTGCATTTGAGTACGGAATAGAATGATGAATCTGATGACGAGACTGAGCGTATTGTAAATTTGTCAAACGTTCTGGAAGGCAAGTCTTTTGCGTTTCGCGATCGTAGACAACTAATTGCAACAACGCGTAGATGATTTGGCAATCTGACCTTTCCGTGTACACAATTGTGAAATCGTGTGTTGCTCGTTACTCCTGACAAAAAGTACAATATTGTAAATCCTTCGAAGGTTTGTCGGATCCGTGCGAAAAGGAGCCGGTAGACGCGATAGGAAATATGACGGCTCAGCAGAGAGAAGACATAACAGCATCGGCGCAGCACGCGCTTCGTTTAGTCGCATTCCGTCAAATCCATAAGGTTCTGGGTATGGAGCAGCTACCGCCGCCCAAGTACAAGGGCCGTTTCGCGCGCAAGCGAAGACGCGACAACAGCAACGGCGAGGGCACGGACAGCGAGGCCTCGAAAAAGGACAAGAAGGCCGAGGAGACCGGAGCCGTGAAAATGGAAACGGACTCCAAGTAGACGAGAAACGAAGGAAACAGAGAGAAAAAAAAAATCCACCAAAACATTCGCTTTACCGAATAAGTATAACTTATATAATAAACTTTTCCCTTGTGTCAATTGCTCGTTCGGATACAATGACCGTGGATAGGCCAATCGCTAGAGCGCGCGAGATACCGTCGCGTCGTCACGTCGAGACAATGAATTCTTTCGTCGCGATCGAAACGCGCGCATATCTCGCGCTTCGCCGGGCAAACACACCAGCGAAAGACAACGTTTGATTTCTTTTTTTAAATGACGATTCGATTGACACGTTAGAAGTTTCTATTCTGATATTTAAACAAAAGAAGCTGAATGAAATTGAGATGAGAACAAAAAAAAACACATAAAAACAAAAAAATCGGACGCGTTGCCAGACGAATTGCGCTTTTACCGCTGGACTTCCTCGGTGCTCTCTAAAGTGCGACAATTACGCGCAAGGCAATTGGTGCGATTGGTCCCGGCGCCGTTTTCCTTATTTTTCGTTTCGTTTTTTCATTTTCCTCGTGAGCCGAGAGAAACCGTCGTAGAGAACTCGGATTGCGCGCGGGATATAAACGGAGAAAAGTTTTAGTTTTACGATTTGCGGTGATATCGGTCCAAGTCGCAATCGCGAGTGGCGAACGGATAAAAGTCGATGAGACGCGCGCGCGCGCGCGCGCTGTGGAAGTTTATATGAATTTTGAATTTAAGCGTAAACGTAGTTTGTATCGAGACTCGATGTGTATGTTGTGTGTGTAGTCGTATAGGGATGGAGAGACAGAAGAAGAAAAAAAACGAAAAATCTCAGATAACCATCGTATACGTGGATCGTGATATCTAACAATCTCCGATGGAAGCCGTTGCAGAGGTGCGCGAACGCGGACGTCTCGACAATGCAACTTTTTCTTTTCCATAGCTCCACCTCGTCGGGAAAAATGGCTTTGTCGATCCTAGTTTAATTGGAACCAAGGGAAGGGGGCGAGAGCTTTCAACGATCTTATACTTGGCTCTGTTAGATGAGAAGCTCCTTTCTGCAAATAAATCGCGTGGCTCAAGCCGGAAGCACGTATCTACTATGGTTGACCGCAAATACGAACTCGCGGTTTTAGTCGCGTGATATTAACTCGGTAATAACTCACTTGTAACATGGTGTTTCCTCGGAGCGTCCTAATCTCTGACTCAGTGTACGACCCAGCGTTGTATTCTTGAAAAAAAGAAAGAAACCATCATTGAATAAACCGAACATGTAATAAATATTCGTTATTTTTCAGTCATTTCCACGATAGCTCGATGATTCGCTCACTTGTACTCACGTGTGTGTGTTTTATTGTCGAAAGGACCCTCGGCCCGTACTCAAAATGAAACAATGAATTTTTATCGATTTTTTTTTTCTTTTATTTTTCACGGTATTATCGAACATTGCTTCGTACACTTATCGACTCTAGTTTTGCATCTGAATTGACTTTTAATCTATGAATATTTGATCTACGGGGAGAAATGATGAATCTGATGACGAGAATGAGCAAACTGCACAGTTGGCGATTGATCTCGGGGACAAGTCTTTTGCCCCCGTTCATCAGTCGCGACTCCCTGCGGCATTGCGTGATTCCGCTTTGGTCCTGATCTCTCAATGTATTCTTATCCTGCAGATAAATACGACGTAGAGTATACATAAGTAATTGAGGTTCGAAATCACGAACCCGAATTGTACTCGCTACATTTTTTTATTGTTAGCTTCAAGTATTTGATATGCTGACGCGAAGTCACTTATCGCAACTATTTTTCTTTGTTATTTATTTTTTTATACAAATGTAGGTTCTACGTTCTTTTTTTTCAGTATTCAAAAAAAAAAATTTCTGAACGGAAATTTTGCAGATTTCGATAACGTCGCTAAAAGTAGAACATTTCAGCTTTCGTTTCGTGCAACAAATTCGAGAGAGATTTTATTTGGGTTCTGCGTCACGAGTTCTTTGTGTTCTGGTCTTCGCGCGCAATATCTTGCCCAATGAATCTGCGTTCATGCTCAAGAAATTGTTGCGTGCCGTAAAGTTTAGATATGCGAGAAACCTTTGTGTGAGGTTGCGTGTATAAAAGTGTGTAATGGAGGTGAATAAACGATTACGATCATTCCGTATCTTGGCATTACAATAATTTATCTCCTGTAATTACTCGCAAATAGCCTTTTCTCCGCCCAATTATTTATAAATCATTTCGCATAAGTCATTCTCTCGGACAGAGAGTTCTCTCTGTCAGGTAATTTTTTGGAATCACGGTTAAAAAAAAACTACGCGCGCATCGGAAGACACGTTAATTCCATGAATATCTAAATCAGTCCTTGTGACGTCAGCAGTATCTCTGGCAGTTCTTCGTACCTACGTCGAGTTTTAATGCTCGTAATAACTTTTATTAGGCTTCGATTCAGCCGCCGATAGTGCGCACGGTGCGACAGTTTCTCAAAATCATTCCTGTTTACCGCATAACACGTGAAATTGTTTCTAGCAAAACCTTTCTCTGAATCATTCATAATTGCATCAGATTGCGGTATCGTCGAAGCGGAAACCTGATATGACTGTACAATTTTTGCAAATTTCTCGAACGTTCCGGAAGCCCAAGTCACCGTTGCGCCTCGTGACATCGGTTTGCAGGTAGAGTCGCTCGCGGCGACGCGAAACAATTAACCGATTATCAGTGTTGCCCAGGGCATTCGTCCATTCGGGAAGTGATCAATAACAGACGTAAAACATCGTCTGTCCTTTGTTTAAAAACATATATAGCGCATCTCGGAGCGCCACCTACTTCCCCTCCCCGAAGGGACGAACTATTTTCAGTGAAATCCCGAACGAACCTTTTCACGCCCTTTCGATCATTACACCGCTCAAAATTTCTGTGAAATTAACCGCAAAAATCCGCACGATAATTCCGGCACACGTGACAATTGCGTGCAAGACCCACTCGGGAAATTATTCAGGTGATAATCTGCGAAAAAACGGTTTTTCTTCGTTGAGCCAATGACGCTCGGCAACGTCAGGCGACAGCTGCTGCTTTCGTAGGGAGGTCAACCAATGGGAAACGCTGGGCTAAATTGGTTCGCCAATCGCGTGTCATCTGCTTCGTCATCGGTGATCCCGATATAAGGGCTGCACGAGCGTCTCTCTGTTCAGTTCCAAACTGTTCGTCGTTGAGCAAGGACCGATCCATTTGTGCGATAGTTGCGAAGCTATTACGATACTTATATATATTTTCGTTGCATTAACCAGTACACGGCATTTAGTACAAAGGTGAGCATTGAGCATATTGTTAATATTTTGAATTTACTACCGTTTTATATCTGTCGAACTAAACAAACATTATGCGCGTAACCGTCGATGGACGTAAGACTGTATTTTTTTTCGTTACTGACGCTCGAGTCCGTTTGAAAATACTGAACGGCGCAATTTCGTATTAACGTGCAATCATGTGTAATCGCGCGTTTTCCGCTGACGCGATTATTCCCAGAAAGTTCGGACGCGAGTTACGGGTTTTTCTGATTTCCTTTGTTTGGCGTACCCAGAGCGATCGATCGGCCGCCATTGCTCGTAAAATTTGTGCAGTTGCCAAGCCCTTGACGACTCGATAGGTATTCAGAGCATCGTTTTGCTGATTCAAAGAGTTAGCCTCGAGGGGAAATTTCTAGAACGCTGTAAGCACGCTAATCCGCGAGACTAATGCAGGTCGATGAATCCCGTTGACCAACGTCGCGCGACGTTACTGCGTCGTTGTCCCGATACAAAATGGCCGCTTGTCCATGAGTCAATCGGGACTAATTAAATTCTCGGAAGTGTTTTTTTTTTTTGCTTGCCACATTGAATCAACACGATATCGAACGATTTTTTTTTTCTTCGTTTTCAGACAATCATGCAGATCTTTGTGAAGACCCTGACGGGGAAGACGATAACATTGGAGGTTGAGGCGTCGGACACCATTGAGAATGTCAAAGCCAAAATCCAAGACAAAGAGGGAATTCCTCCCGACCAGCAGAGATTGATCTTCGCTGGAAAGCAGCTCGAGGATGGCCGTACCCTCTCGGACTACAATATCCAGAAGGAGTCTACGCTCCATCTGGTTCTCCGTCTCCGAGGAGGAATGCAGATCTTCGTGAAGACTCTGACCGGAAAGACCATCACCCTGGAAGTCGAGGCTTCTGACACGATCGAGAATGTCAAGGCTAAGATTCAAGACAAAGAGGGAATTCCCCCAGACCAGCAGAGATTGATCTTCGCTGGAAAGCAGCTCGAGGATGGCCGTACCCTCTCGGACTACAATATCCAGAAGGAGTCTACGCTCCATCTGGTTCTCCGTCTCCGAGGAGGAATGCAGATCTTCGTCAAGACTCTGACCGGAAAGACCATCACCCTGGAAGTCGAGGCTTCTGACACGATTGAGAATGTCAAGGCTAAGATTCAAGACAAAGAGGGAATTCCCCCAGACCAGCAGAGATTGATCTTCGCTGGAAAGCAGCTCGAGGATGGTCGCACCCTCTCGGACTACAACATCCAGAAGGAGTCGACGCTTCATCTGGTACTTCGTCTTCGAGGAGGCATGCAGATCTTTGTCAAGACTCTGACCGGAAAGACCATCACCCTGGAAGTCGAGGCTTCTGACACGATCGAGAATGTCAAGGCTAAGATCCAAGACAAAGAGGGAATTCCCCCAGACCAGCAGAGATTGATCTTCGCTGGAAAGCAGCTCGAGGATGGCCGCACTCTCTCCGACTACAACATTCAGAAGGAGTCGACGCTTCATCTGGTTCTCCGTCTCCGAGGAGGAATGCAGATCTTCGTCAAGACTCTGACCGGAAAGACCATCACCCTGGAAGTCGAGGCTTCTGACACGATCGAGAATGTCAAGGCTAAAATCCAAGACAAAGAGGGAATTCCCCCAGACCAGCAGAGATTGATCTTCGCCGGAAAGCAGCTCGAGGACGGCCGCACCCTCTCCGATTACAACATTCAGAAGGAGTCGACGCTTCATCTCGTCCTTCGTCTTCGAGGTGGAATGCAGATTTTCGTGAAGACTCTGACGGGAAAGACCATCACTCTGGAAGTCGAGGCCTCCGATACGATCGAGAACGTGAAGGCGAAAATTCAGGACAAGGAGGGAATTCCCCCAGACCAGCAGAGATTGATCTTCGCCGGAAAGCAGCTCGAGGATGGTCGCACCCTCTCCGATTACAACATTCAGAAGGAGTCGACGCTTCATCTGGTACTTCGTCTTCGAGGAGGAATGCAGATTTTCGTGAAGACTCTGACGGGAAAGACCATCACTCTGGAAGTCGAGGCTTCGGATACCATCGAGAACGTGAAGGCTAAAATTCAGGATAAGGAGGGAATTCCTCCGGACCAGCAGAGACTGATTTTCGCAGGAAAGCAATTGGAGGACGGCCGCACGCTCGCGGACTACAATATCCAGAAGGAGTCGACCCTTCATCTGGTCCTCCGTCTTCGTGGAGGTATGCAGATCTTCGTGAAGACTCTGACCGGCAAAACCATCACGTTGGAGGTCGAGGCTTCGGACACGATTGAGAACGTCAAAGCGAAAATTCAGGACAAGGAGGGAATTCCACCGGATCAGCAGAGATTGATCTTCGCCGGCAAACAGCTCGAGGATGGTCGCACTCTCTCCGATTACAACATCCAGAAGGAGTCGACGCTTCATCTCGTCCTTCGTCTTCGAGGTGGAATGCAGATTTTCGTTAAAACTCTGACCGGCAAAACCATCACCCTGGAAGTCGAGGCCTCCGACACGATTGAGAACGTGAAGGCGAAAATTCAGGACAAGGAGGGAATTCCCCCGGACCAGCAAAGGTTGATCTTCGCAGGGAAGCAATTGGAGGACGGCCGCACGCTCGCGGATTACAACATCCAGAAGGAGTCGACTCTTCATTTGGTCCTCCGTCTTCGCGGTGGTATGCAGATTTTCGTCAAGACTCTGACCGGAAAGACGATCACGTTGGAGGTCGAGGCTTCGGATACGATCGAGAACGTCAAGGCCAAGATCCAGGACAAAGAGGGAATTCCACCAGACCAGCAGAGGTTGATCTTCGCCGGTAAACAGCTCGAAGATGGCCGCACCCTTTCGGACTACAACATTCAGAAAGAGTCGACGCTTCATCTCGTCCTTCGTCTTCGAGGTGGAATGCAGATCTTCGTTAAGACTCTGACGGGAAAAACCATCACCCTGGAAGTCGAGGCCTCCGACACGATCGAGAACGTGAAGGCGAAAATCCAGGACAAGGAGGGAATTCCTCCAGATCAGCAGAGGTTGATCTTCGCCGGAAAGCAACTCGAAGATGGCCGAACTCTGTCGGACTACAACATCCAGAAGGAATCTACACTTCATCTGGTACTCCGACTTCGAGGCGGTATGCAGATATTCGTCAAGACCCTCACCGGAAAGACGATCACGCTGGAGGTCGAGGCGTCCGACACCATCGAGAATGTCAAGGCGAAAATCCAGGACAAGGAGGGAATTCCTCCGGATCAGCAGAGATTGATCTTCGCCGGAAAGCAGCTCGAGGATGGCCGCACCCTCTCCGACTACAATATTCAGAAGGAGTCGACGCTTCATCTCGTACTTCGTCTTCGCGGAGGAATGCAGATTTTCGTCAAGACGTTGACCGGTAAAACCATCACCTTGGAAGTCGAGGCCTCCGACACGATCGAGAACGTGAAAGCGAAAATCCAGGACAAGGAGGGAATTCCTCCGGATCAGCAGAGGTTGATCTTCGCCGGAAAGCAGCTCGAAGATGGCCGCACCCTTTCCGACTACAACATACAGAAGGAATCGACGCTCCATCTGGTCCTTCGTCTCCGAGGAGGCATGCAAATTTTCGTGAAAACTTTGACCGGCAAGACGATCACCCTGGAGGTCGAGGCGTCCGATACGATCGAGAATGTGAAGGCGAAAATTCAGGACAAGGAGGGAATCCCGCCGGATCAGCAGCGATTGATCTTCGCCGGAAAGCAGCTCGAGGACGGCCGCACGCTCAACGACTACAATATTCAGAAGGAATCGACTCTCCATCTCGTTCTTCGACTTCGCGGAGGATTGTAAATTTTCGCGCGACGTGATGTGGAACTCGGGGCATCAGTTACGTTCGAGAAAGTCGAAATTTAGGACAAGCGGAGACTCTTCTCCGAGCAGCAACAGCAGCGACTTTTCTCTACCTGCAAACGATAACGACACAAGAAGAAGGGCCTCTAATTATTCCTACCGTGAAGCTCTCTAAGACATAGTCAAATAATATTGAACTGAACATACTGTTGAACGATTTCCAATACGTAAATTAAATGAATAAAACCCACCGAAGAACGAGTTCAATAATAGCACACGAAGAATAAGGAACTTGATGAACGCACTGTCCATTTTTTTGTACACTTATTCATTATTGCGTTCTTACATGTGATATTAATTTTTATCCTTCGTCGATTGAATAATAAAAAGTTCCATTCATACAATACCTAATTACAATGTTTTACTTTCTCACCCATCCTCTAGATCGAGAGTACGAGAATTTTAAGTA
Source organism: Pimpla rufipes (assembly GCA_963932165.1). Classification (NCBI taxonomy): domain Eukaryota; kingdom Metazoa; phylum Arthropoda; class Insecta; order Hymenoptera; family Ichneumonidae; genus Pimpla; species Pimpla rufipes. Next base: position 2,067,718 of record OZ010634.1, on the reverse strand, counting down.
CAATCTGGTAAAAGCTGTATTTTTATTACAGAAATCCAACAACGTTAATTAGTACAAATTGATTGCGAGTCACAATCCCGCGTTCAATTGTAATTCCATTGCACGACTTTATTTTCTTGAATACTGTTAAGGAGTCTTACTGAAAAATAAATCTTGACTACAGTCCACAAATGAATCTTCTTGTGAACCTACTTTTTCCTGTAGGTAATAAAATTCGACCAGATATCGGTATTCGACATTTTCATTCGCTTGTTCCCACATTTTTCACATCTGCAGAAAAATGTCGCTCCGTCGTTGATTAATTTCCAGATAAGCCGAAAATAAATGAAATACATCCAAGTAAGGTGCGTATCAATAATTTCTCTAAAACGGAACAAAACTCCGCGTACAAACGCATTCGTTGCACTACCGAAATTTCGATAAATACTCTACAGACCAACGCAGTGGACAGTCCGCGCAACCGCGGCTAATCCATCGTCCAATTGCAGTCCCTACGCATTCCTCTATAATTTAAGGAATCCCCCTCCCCCTCCCACCGGGTTTCATTCCAACCATCACTATACCAAAGTGTGTCATTAGCGACTGCCCTGAGTCGCGTGCAGATAAAAAAAAAACGTCACGCAGATAAGATGAGATAACGACGTCGAAGTAATTCGAGAAAATTCGCGAGAGCGCTCGAGCCGGTTAGCCAATGAGTAAAAAGCGGCGGGTGCGCCGCTTGGTGAGTAACGTCGCGAGAGGTCGCTAGCGTTGAGTCTCGGAGACGGCGGACGGGTCGATGTTCGTCAGTGAGTCAGAAGACTCGGACAGAGGAGGTCGCTGTGGTAGGGCCCTCCAGCAGGTACCCCCACTCCGCGTCGCGTGGCTGGGACGCCCCGCCCACCAGGTGGCCGTTCGAAAGTGTAGTTGTGTAGTTTCTTACGAACGACAGGCGCTGTGTGCTCTCTTCTAATCAAGAGAAAATCTGAAATGAAACGGTTCGGGCCGCTAATATGTAACGACTAAAACCACAGACGAGAGGGTAGCTCGCGCGCGCGGTTCTACCACCGGGGGTGAGAAACGACGACGACGACGACGACGACGACGACGACGACGAGAGACGGGGGGAAACGAGAGAGACGTGGGTTAGAAATAAAGTAAGAAAACGTCGGAGAAACGGAGACACGGGCGACGAGGAGGAGGAGGAGGAGGTGGAGAAAAAAAAAAACGTGACGCAAACTGAGCCAAGTGCACGATAGAATTAAGGGCTCGAGTGTCGCCGAGTCGAGAGTACGCCGTGGAAGTTCCGGGGGGTTGGAGAATCCGCACCGAGGCGACGCGTCGCGACACTGGAATCGTGCGGCGCACGGCCACCACGGGGACGTCGAGGGAATTAAAGTGTTTCATTTGACTAGCCGACGTCAGCTGGTCTTCGGCGTGAGAGACCCGAGATAGAAATGGCGGCGCTGGTGGCAGGTGTCCAGTATGGTTTGTCATCGCACAGCAAAATTACGGAAAACAAGTCTCTCATATTCGTGAAACTGACCGACTCGGCCCAGCGTGCCATCGAGGACTTTCTGCGCAATCGGGTGAGTCATTTTTCAGCGACTTTTCTCGCACCATACGCGACCGACATCGGGGCCCCCCCCGTGCGTGCTGCTGCTGCTGCTGCTGCTCTCGCGTGTGTCTGTCTGTCTGTCTGTCCTGTCCGTCTCTGTGTGCGCGACTCACTCACCGTGCGTGTCGTAATGTCCGCGCAATTCACCAGATCGTTAGTGGCCATATTTTCGCCGAGATTTCCGTGCCCCGGGTGCCGCGCTCGTCCGCCCTCGCGTCCTCCCGTTCCACGGGCATTACTCTTCCCTCCTGCGGCTGTATTTTTCCGCGAGGACGACCGAGCGAGGCCTCCGCGGGGCTGCAAATCCCGCGGGGGCCCCACGACCGAACCTCCTTCGCCCGTCGCCAGAGCCCGACGTACGTCGTCGTGCTTCACGACGCGTTTTTCTTTTTTAACTAACATTTTTTTTCCCCCCGCGCGTGCACGACGACGAGCTCGAAAATTTCGAACGTATTTATCCCCCGCTCGGGACGAAACGCCGCGAGGTTTTCTCTGACTTTCTCGAAGGCTACCGCCGATACACTCGCTCGGGCCCCCGTCTCTCTCTCTGTCTCGCTCCCTCTCTCTCTCTCCCTCGCTGCGGTTTGACAACGGCATTACGTAATCCAACGAGTTGTGTCAGTCTGTCAGGCGATTTTTTTTTTGCTCTCCTTGCGAGAGTGGAGATTCCACGACAATCGGGCTGTCGTATCGCGACATCGATTTTTTCTTCCTCTTTCCTTGTTTTCTCACCCCGTTTTTTTTTTTTTTTTTTTTTTTATTTCACTCGACGTTTGAAGCGGTCCTGTCGGCCTCGTGCTTCTCAGCCGGACTCTCCGGGACCTCCTGCGACCGTGACAACTTGTTAGGCGCTTTTGACGCGCAGGGAAGGCAATGAGCACGCGGATCTCGTTGGTTCGTTGAGTTTTATCGAGTTTTCGATCCAAGCGCAGCGGCGTCAGAAACCGCAGGCCCGATGCACCGGTGCATCGCGCGAGAAACTTTCCGGGAAACGTGACGGGATAAATCGTCCACATGCACTTTGCACGGTAATTTTACCGAGAGGATCGACTGCACGTCGATCTGCCAGTAAAAGCGGCTGTAAAATGTGGCTCGATATTTACTTCCTTCGAAATTTCTCGCTGCGCGTACGAAGCCGTTGCGTCGATAAAAATGATGATTGCCGTCGTAGGAATTTATGGAAATCGCGTCGGTCGTGTTTTCGAGGGCTGAACCCGTGGCTGTGAGGCAACGAGGCACGATGGAAATTTTCGGTGCGGACTGTCGATGAAAATTTCGAGACAACTGCGCGTTCGGAGCGAATTGTTGATGTGGTAAATTCGGGGGGAATTGCGAGTTCGAAGTAAATTGTAATTCGGAGTAAATTATAAATTTGAAGTAAATTGTAATTCGGAGTAAATTATAAATTTGAAGTAAATTGTAATTCGGAGTAAATTATAAATTTGAAGTAAATTGTAATTCGGAGTAAATTATAAATTTGAAGTAAATTGTAAATTCGAATGAAATTGTGAGTTCGAAGAAAATTGTAAATTCGAAGAAAATTGTCAAAACGAAGAAAATTGTCAATTCGAAGAAAATTGTCAATTCGAAGAAAACTGCAAATTCGAAGAAAACTGTAAATTCGAAGTAAATTGTAAATCCGAAATAAATTGTAAATTTGAAGTAAATTGTAAATCCGAAATAAATTGTAAATTTGAAGAAAATTGTAAATTCGAAATAAATGGTAAATTCCAAATAAATTTTTAATTCGAAATAAAATGAAAATTTGAAGAATATTGTAAATTCGAAATAAATGGTAAATTCCAAGTAAATGTTTAATCCGAAATAAAATGAAAATTTGAAGAAAATCGTAGAGTCGAAGTAAATTGTGAATTCAAAGGAACTTGTAAATCCGGTGTAAATTGTAAGTTTGAATTAAATGACGAACTCGGTGTAAAAAGTCAATTAGGAGTAATTGTAAATTCGGTGTAAACTGTGATCTGCCGACGAAATATAAAAAAAAAAGAAACATGGAGAACTGACGTTGCGCTCGCGAGTCGAAAGCTCGCGATTCCCGGAGTGTCTGCTCGTTATCATTTTTCTTTGTAACAACGCGCAGAGATTTCGCTCTGTGCCCACGGAATCTCTGTGCCGCTACTTATGGATCGGGTGCTCGCTACACTTCTCTCGCGAAGAGCTTTCTCTCGTTGAAAAACGTGAAACCCCCCCTGTCGCACGGCGGCTGCCTCTCCACCTTCGTAGTCGTCGTTCTCGCTACCTTCTTCTCTCCGCCTCCCGCGTTCCCCTTCGTTTGTCGTACCGCTCACTCGTGGGGCCCCCCCAAAACTTTTCGAAACATCTGTCGCCTCGACGAGTGACTCGTCCCTTCCCTCCCGAGCCGAGTCGTCGTCTGCTGCACACGAAATGCGCCCACAGAGGAGATAGCAAACCTACCCTAACAGAGGGACAAAATATGTATAACCCACCACGTTGGCTTTCGATCGGACTCGTTGCGAACTGTGGCGAGCGACGCATCAATTTTATCACACGAATAGAAAAATTAAAGTATCGATACATTAAATCGCACGTAGGTGTAAAATTGAAAGTGGTGCAGCTCGATTTTCAGATCGATATCCGCGAGGAAATGAAATATTTAATATTTTTTAATTATTATCAGTTTAGCGACGAAAAAAAATAAAATATTAATTACGTAGCTTTGCGGCTATTTTAAATAGACTTCCTGATTTTCGAGTTTCAGCGCGCGAAAAATTGACTTCTTATTTTTGTAAATCTCAACACTTGAAACGTGCCGTCATTTTTTTTTTTTTTTTTTCATGAATCGTAAATAAATAACTGCACTGTAAAAAAAATCTACATGAAATTTAATGTTCAGTACTGGAAGTTTTTATGCATAAACTGGCACACTAAATGTCATATACTAGTGCATTCCAAAATCAATGTATGGCATAGTAATTTTTGTTATTGACTTTAGTTTTAATGTAAAAGTCCTTCCATTTTTATGATTTGCTTTATTTTTACTATAAAAGTTCATTAATTTTATTTCACGATCGTAGATTACATTTAATTTACCAGTTTATGAATAAAAACTTCCAATAATTTTTAATAGTGTGGATATTAATGTCGATAGACATTGCGAAACATTTTTCGAGCGACACCGGCCGCAAAGATGCCGCGTCAACCCGGATTCGGAAGTCACGAGGAAAAAAAAAAAAATTTCGTTGCCATACGTCAACGAGTAAACGGATTTCGATAAATATCGCGTGGAAGCGGCGGGAGGGGAGGCGTCGTGAGCGTCATAGCGTGCGAATCGACGAAAACGATAGCGTCGCGTACGGTCGACGTCGGTCGGGGAGCCTCAACAAGTAGACGACAGAGTGACGCGCGAGAGCCGTGCGCGCGCGACGTGATTGTAGTTGTACACGGGCGACGATGCGAACAATGGGCTTATCTCTAAATATCTTACGACGGGCGGCTATCTTTATGTAACCCTCGGGCCTCGGTGTCGTCTCGCCAGGGTGAGAAGCATCACGAGACGAGTCTCGTCTTCCCATACAAATAGCGTCAGAAGTTGGTATTACTGTAAGAAATAAACACCCAGTGCAGCCGCGTGTAATTGTAATGACGAATCGCGCGAGAAACTTTTCTTTTTCCCGTTCGCTGCGAACTGACATAATTTACAAGAGGGAAAAAAATGTCGCACTTCGTGCGTTAAATTTATTCGATTGGACGAGTCAACACAGTTGTTTTCGGTGATTAAAAAAATGTATAGGGCAAATGTGGTGAATATGGGCCACTAAAAAGTGTTGGCCTATATTTTCTACTTATATAGACGTGAACATCATTCGTAGAGAAAAATATCGACGGAGTGATAACCAATTTTTTGACTGTCTTAGCTGCGAATTTGCTGTGGTACTTTCTTTAAAATTTCGCTGTGGCAACTGGAAACTTTGCCACGACAACAAAAAATTCGTTAATACGACAATCGATTTGTTATCACTTCCTGATTATTTTTCTCCGTGTTATGATGGCAACAACAGGTTCTCAGAACCCACACACTATGAACGCCTGGCACTGAAATAAAATAAAAAAAATTGTCGACGATCGTCGCGCGGTGTTTGAAGTTTGGTCATATGAACCACCATCAATGTCCACATTGAAGTTAGGAATGGATCACCCGAAAATGACTGAAAAATTGCTCGGTACGCTCGGCAAACTCAGAACGTATGAGAAAAAAAAATTCGATAGATTTTAAAGATCGTAGAAAAAATTCTCAACATTTTTATACAAATACACTCCACGAAAAAAATTCAATGCATTTTTATTCGAAAACTAATTTTTCGAAAACAATTTTTTTTACCGGGCCATCGAAATCTCAAGAAATCTGAAACCCAAAGTGATCGGTATATTATTTCATTAATCCCCACAATTAATCGTTTTTGTTACCCGAAACCATTTTTCGAATACGATTTAAAAAGTACACCCGTAAAAAATACTCGAACCGCTCTAGTTGAATCGTCGTCCCAAAAAGTTTCCCCAAAGGCCAAGAAAAAGGCAGCGCCTACGCCAAAAAAAAAAAGTTAATTGTCCCGCGCCGGGCTCTCCTATCCAGCCCCTCAGTATCCTCGTTAAATATTCCTCGCCCGTAACACACCGTGAGAAGTCGCATAACCATCGACTCGGTACCATGAGACATAAACGTCTATTCCCTTGCACTTCGATTCTCGTTCTCCACCCAGCGCACCCGGCGAGGCCCCCGCGTATTACGCGCACGCCAAGCGAGGGAATGAAACGCCGCAAATTGCACGTTCAAATTGTCTCCACCCACCTGCGTGACCGATGCTCCACATACACAGAGACACGCGTGTGCGTCGTCGTCGTCGTCGTCGTCTCTTTGTCAACATTTTCTTCTCGGAGCTTCAGCGCCCCTTCGTCTATTCGCCCTCCCCCCCCCCCCTTCCGCCTGCAGGTCGAATAATTTAGTCGCTGCCGGCGGCGGCAGCGTGCGAAACGGCGAAGGGACTGGGGATGGGCGATGTTGAGAAAAAAAAATCGATGTTAAAAGAATCGATTATTAAATAAATCGATTATGAACAATCGATGTTTCTCAAAAAACATCGGAACATCGATTATTTTACATCGGTAAAGTAGAAAAGGTTGAAAAATCAAAACGAAATCAGCGTAATTATTTTATTCAAATAAATAAAGTCGACCAAGGTCTCAAGGCACATTCAAAACACAGTGATTCTTGAGTCAGCATTGAATATCCCTAATTCGTGAAATCATGAGTTGTAGCCGTTGTTGGTGAAATTTGTTTCTACTACTAAAAATCCAATATACGTATAATATAAGTGGCAGATACAATTTGCATGAGGATAAGGGTTGCGATTCACGCAGAATTATACATAGAAAAAAAAATCGGACAATCTGTCTTCTATTGGGACGTCATATTTTACATCATATGACACACGTTACACAGGAATTAAATATATCGCGAACTTTAGTGATGCAAAATTATCGAAAGTAGCGATATTTCTTTAAAACTATTAAAATACACTTGTAACACCGCACAGACCATCTTCGATTTTTTTTTGGTCGATGTTTCATAAATAAACATCGAACATCGATTAATCGGTTTTGAAAAAAATCGGAAAAAAAACATCGATTTCTCGAAAAAAAAAACATCGGTGATCGATTAATCGACAATGATGTTGAAGTTTGCATCGTTGGAATGCAACGAAATTCCGAAAAAAATAATGATTCTGATTAACCCAAATTATGAAATTAGGTATAAGAAATCATCACAGCGATTCGATGGTATGATAAATTTTATACCTAATTTCATAATTTGCGTTAATAAGAATTAATGTTTTTTTTTCTGAGTTTCGTTGCATTCCAACGATGCAAACTTCAGCATCGTAATCGACAAACATCGCCCACCCCTAGAAGGGACAGAATCGAGCGAGAGAGCGAAAGAGCGAAAGAGCGAAAGTTTCAGTCACTCACTGATACATCAATAACCTTGTCATTGACGTCACCGTGAGTACGCGAGGCTCTCTCGCGCGCTCTAACGAAACAAGAGAGCCGCGGAGCGAGCGAACGAAAAGCGTGAAATACACGCGACGGTGACCTTGCCACGAGTCGTTTACGACATCGTACGTACGACATACGCCAGTAGCTACCGTTTTACGACCTGCTGAATAAGAAGAACGTCGCTTCCACAGCAGTCGTCGTTCTCTGTGTGTTGCTTGTTCACTTCCCTCCCTCTCTTTCTCTCGCTTTCTCGCCACTTCTCGTTCCTTCGCAGCCGGTGGCGTAGATCTCGAATAACTCGAGAGAGAGAGAGAAAGAGAGAGAGAGAGAGAAAGAGAGAGAGAGAGAGAAAGAGAGAGAGAGAGAGAGAAAGAGAGAGAGAGAGAGAAAGAGCGTCGGGAGAATCAAGTGGGCTTCGACACTGTAAACAAACCGGCGCTCGAGGATGAGTTACCGCGGGGCCGCTGCGAGCGCGTCGCCCTTGTTCTCTCTCAATCTCTCCCTTTCGATTGTCCGCCAGCGTCGCGGCGCGGCACCGATTCGCACGAGTCACGAGGGCTCGTTAGCTCCTCTCCGCGTACGACGTCCCGTGACTCATACGTCCGACGCCGAGACCGCGCGATTTACGTACGCGCGAACTTCGTCACTTGTCGCGGGCAGCGCGAGTGATGTTGTAGGTTTGTGTACAACGGCTGCCCGGGGAATTCTCTATCCCGTGGACACTCCTCGAATGATGCTGAAGTTTGCATCGTTGGAATGTAACGAAATTCAGAAGAAAAATTAATTCGAATTAATCCAAATGAAAAAATTAGGTATAAAAAATCATCGTTGCAATTAATCGCCATGATGACTTTTTATACCTAATTACATAATTTGGGTGAACTAGAATTAATTTTTTTCCTGAATTTTGTTGCGTTCCAACGATGCAAACTTCAACATCATCTCCTCGACGATTTCTGGAATTCTCGAGGCTCGGCTTCTTTCTGGCTCTCGCACAGAGAAAAATATCAACAAAAGTTTTGCTGTGGTAGCGAAAAATTTGTTGTAATAGTTGAACCGTTTGTTGCGACAACAAAATATTCCGCGATGCAGCAATCAATTTGTCATCACTCACTGATTATTTTTCTCCGTGTCTTCCTCTGTGGAAATGAAGTATATTCAAGATATATAAGTTGTATATAATTATGTATATGTGTATCGACCAAAAGTTTTATATTTGCTATACATATTTCAATGACGTTGAAGTTTGCATCGTTGCAATGCAACGGAATTAAAAACAAAATATCAATTTCATAAAAATAAAAATAATTCTCCCCCATTAGGGCGTAAAATAATGTTGTTTTGTGATGCTTTCAGTCGTTACAATAACTTTTTATAGCCGGTATAATAATTTAGGTTCAATCATATTTTCTTTGTTTTAATTGATATATCTGAGATATATCTTAAATAGATAAGAATATATTTATTATATATATTTTGGTCAAGAGTTCCATATCTTTTATATATTTTCAAATATACTTAATTTCCTTGGGAGTTTGTTGTTAGGAAGTTAGGTAGGTAGGGTCGTAGGTTCAAATCCCGGTTAGGCAGGAAAAATTTTCTTCGACAGAAACCACTACTCATGTCTTGAAAAGTAATTCTCAAGTCGAAAAATACTTTTTTAATCATTATTTTTAATGTTTCATTAATATATACGACGTCAAGAAAATATAATTAGGTTTGAGAACAACGAAAACATTTGAAATAAGCAAATATATGTTTTTAATTCAACCAAATCTTGCAGTTATTTGAAAGGTATGTTTAGTCCGCCACCCGTGACTTCAGGATTTGGTTGATTCATACTAATTTTTTTTTACTGTACTGAACCTTTTTCTGAGTGTGGGATCATTCTCTGTACTCCATTATTGTTTCGCCTGCTTTTTATTCCGTTTACGTTGCTTTTGCACTGTGGTCCTTAGGTTTTTCCTCTGGTCCTGGGCTTCAATATCCCAGGATCAAATACATTTGCAGTCTACTCTACGCTCTTCCTCTTCCTCTCTATTCTTATCGGTGCAAGTTTGACCAGTCGCGACGTCTCTCTCGATCGTCGCTCTACTTACATCTCGGCGGCCGGTACGCTGGTACCGCGTGGCACGCGGATCGCGCGGGTCGTATCCACATGGATCTGGCTCCTGGTTCAAGGCGTTCTCAGGATTTATTCAATCGTCGAGGCATTCAAACGTCGGTCATTTACGCCCACGAGTGAGACGCCGACCGTTGTTGCCGCGGCGAACGCGTGTTGCGTTCGCGACGCGTCGCGCGGATTGCACGCGGAAGGTGCTACTTAGAATCGACGAGGGACGGAACGCAGCGAGGCTCGCAAAAATTCGTCCCGAGCACGGGAAGAATTAGCGCTCGACAGACGTATCGCGGAACTCGACAATTTCCGTCGAGGAAGATTGGAGCCTCGTGGAAATGATTGATCTCGAAAAATAGCGGATACCTCGGCCGCGGATCATTCGCTGTAATTCATTAATACGTGTTTACGTCACGAAGATCGCAATCGCGCGATTGTCTCCGCCGTCTGATAACTCAATATTCGCCGTTCGTTTTGTTCGCGCTTATCGCCTCCGGCGAATTCTTCCGCTGCATCGAGGGAGACGAAATAATTATTGATTAAAATGCACGAGAAAAAAAAAATATCGTTGATTCAATCGAATCATCGCTTGCGGGCTGCCAAAGACAAGTCTTGTCAATACAATTTCGCACTTAAGTCGGCCACAGTCGCATCGCGCATAACTATGAGCGCCACCATCTCGCATCAACTCTTCGTACACTTCTGGTTAAAAAAAAAAAAACTCTCGTGCGTGATGTCTGGTATTTGTGGGTGCGACGAATCACCAAATGGGACACGGTTCGTATATAAGGAACAAAACAAAAGAAAACAGAACTCCTACAATTTCGTGTGATATTGAAACGATAACTTCAAGATAGGCAAAATAATGTTTTATTGTTTCAATGTTGAATCGTGATAATAATGACTAGAGTTAATTTTAAAACATTGTTTTCGGCAGCCCGCTATAGCGAAGATTTAATTAAATCAAGGATATTTATTTCCCCGTGTGGCGATTAGTGGTTATTACATTCAGTCCCATTTTTTTCGAGGTATTCGTACTAACCACTTGAATTAATTTATTTTGGAAATAAAGCCGACAATCAGGTCGACCCCTCAAAGTAAACAAATAAATAAATAAATAGGTAAATAAATAAGTAAATAATAGTAACTACGATTACATCAACTCGCCGGTTATAATTACTGCTATATTTCACTATCGTTGTCGAGATTTTATACGGTGTACCGTTCGTACTTTTATACACCATATACAACCATCAGGCAGTATTCTTCTTTTTTTCCTCTGCAGTGAATTATCGATTCCGGTGGCTCTATACCGGCGAGAAGAGAAAGAGACTGAGTGAGAGAGCGAGAGAGCGAGAGAGTCGGAGGGAGAACTCGTGGCCAATGCCCGAAGGGTCGACGCCTGTATATAATAATTTCTTTCCGTCCCGTCGACGCTCCTCGACTCTCCCGTACACCATTCGCAGGCTCAAAAGAGACTCGGTTTCCACACTTCGCCCGCTGCCACTTCGCGTTTGCCTCCCTTCCGCCCCCGGCGCACGCGGACGCGACTCGTCGCCGGCCCGATCGACGCGTCGCACATCTCGCCCTTATTGCCAGTTGACCGCGAGGCGAAGTTTCCGAACAACTTGACGCGCTTCCCCGCGGCTCGAGCGTCGCTCCAGGCTTCCCCGGCGCTTTAATCGCGCTTTCCACACTCGACCCGTGTCCATCGATGACCAGAGCCTATAATTAGAGGGGGCCGAGGTGTTGTGCGAGACGCGCGGAATCCCGCGAGCGCGCTTAGCAGGTCGCTCGTTATGCGGTAACGACACAATAGCTACACCGAGAGAAAAAATTTCCTTGATTCCAAAGAAATGGGTGGATTCAATTTTTTTTCATTGATTTCATTGAAATATTTCTTTGAATTTCAAAGACATGATCTCCTTGATTTAAAGAAACGATATGCCTGACGGCACCCGGTCTGTCAACGTTTGGCTCATTCGCGATAAGTCGTATTGGTGTTTCTCGCGCAAGCTGATCTGTTATGTTATAGTTAAGTCTAGTGAAATCAAGAAGATAATCATTGGTTAAACCATCGAAGTTATTGGTGAACATATCGAAGTACTATGGTACGTAACCAAAAACTTGGTGAACATAACCTATAATTTGGTTGATGACATCATTCAAAGAAAATATAATATTGACTTAAGGATATTATTTCATTGACCTCAAAGAAATGTTTCATAGGTTGAGATTTCAAGGAAATTTCATTGAATCAAGGAAACTTTTTCTCTCGGTGTACGCGCGTCGTTTGGTTTCGTCGCCGACTGAGCGCACGGAAAAAATATACGATAATGATTTGGCCGGGCTCGCAGTAATCCTGGAACATGTGGCTCACGGTCCGGGATTCTTGGGACCGAAATTTCCGCTTTTCCGACCTTAACGACGTTCCGAGATCTTTGGTCGGGAATTTTCCGGCGATCGGGAAGTCGAGCGGGTATTTGGGTTGAAAACCGTGCGACGAAAACGTGAAAACAATGTTTTCGAATTTTTCCTCGTGAATTTTTTTTTTTTTTGGTTTTCGAAACAAAACAAAAATTGCGTTTTTTATTATTTATTTTTGCTATGCTTTGATTGCTGTTATTATTTTCCACTGTTTTTTTCTGCTTCTATCTGCTACTTTTATCATTATTTTCGTCTCGGCTCACTTGTTAAGATTTTTTTGGAAACCTGCGAACAATTTCCTATCAGACTTCGCAAATTTGCGAGGCAAATTATTCTCTTTCGAAACTTCAATGTAGTATTAAGGTGTTTGTTCGGAAATTGGCCAGGTTTTCACTATTAAAAAAAAGTAAAAAAAAAACGCAACATCCAGTAAAAATAATGCTGTTTTTCAATTTCATATCGTGATGTATTTTTGACATAAAAAAAAAAAATCTGTTCAGACAATTTATGGGAATCATTACTGTATTTCTCGGTTGAAAACCGTGCAATGAATTTTTCCTCGTGAATTTTTTTTTGGTTTTCGAAACAAAAAAAAATTGCGTTTTTTATTATTTATTTTTGCTATACTTTAATCGCTATTATTATTATTTTCCACTGTTCTTTTCTGCTTCTGTCTGCTGCTTTTATCATTATTTTCATCTCGGCTCACTTGTTAAGATTTTTTGGAAACCTGCGAACAATTTCCTATCAGACTTCGCAAATTTGCGAGGCAAATTATTCTCTTTCGAAACTTCAATGTAGTATTAAGGTGTTTGTTCGGAAATTGGCCGGGTTTGCACTATTAAAAAAAAGTAAAAAAAAAAAAAACAACATCCAGTGAAAATAATGCTGTTTTTCAATTTCATATCGTGGTGTATTTTTGACATTTTCAAAAAAAAATCTGTTCAGACAATTTATGGGAATCATTACTGTATTCCTCTCTCTCTCTCTCCGTCTGCGCTGCGAAGCACCGCTGCCTCGCGCTTCCGAGGCAGCTTGCTATATACTTACTCAGGCAGGCCCGGTGTATTGTGATCCTACGCTGCGAGCTTCCGCCGCGCGCGCGTTTCCTTTTCGTCTCTAAGCCGGGGTCCGTGCCTCATTGCCCGCAGCTATTTATCTTCCGTACACTCGATCCCGTCTCGCGCATCGCTTTTCCGTCGTGGGACGTCGAAGGCTAATTGTAAGAGAAGAAGGAGAATCGGTGGAGAGGAAGAAGACGAAGAGGGAAGCAGCTGGCGAGACGGCCGAGCGGCGCTGGCTGAACGGCGCCGCTCGCTCGGGGATCACCATTGATCGCTAGAAAGGTCGAGGCCGAAAATTTCAGGCCGCTCGGTTTCGTTCCCCGGCGGCTCCTCTGGCCGCCGTCGACTCGACTTCGCCACTGCGCAACACGCCTCGACGACGCCACGGTGGGGATCGCAACGAGACGTTCAATTATCGTGCGGTAACTTCGACGCGGTGACTGAGAAACTTTCGCCGAGTTTTCACGAAGAATAACCACCGAGGGCCCCGAGGGCGCGGAGGACGAACGAGAAAAAAGATACACACCGAGTTTATTCGCTCGAGATTCTTCGCGCTGGCACGAAATCCAAGCCAGAGAGGCTCGTATTGTGTCAGTTGACTTACAGTCACGACTCGAATTTGCCTTTTTAACAAACGTCCCACACGTAGCGAGGGATTAGTCACTCGACGGAAGTTCCGCGAACGTTTCGAACTAATAAATAAAACTCGCTGCCGCGCCTCGCGCCGCACTACGTTGTGAAATATTTGTCGACTGTTTGTCGACGACTTTTCATACAGTTACTTATTATCGTTTGTTTCAGTAAAATAATGTTTGCGTTCACACTTCAGTTTTTCGTTGCTGAAATAAATTCACGTAAATTATTTTATTTTATTTACGGAATAAAAATTAATAAACATTTTTCTAATGGTATTATTTTTTCTAAATAATAAATGTTTTTTTTGTAATCGCTTTTTATTTTTATTTAACTATTTTATAATGTTTGCATTATTATATTTTTATAACGTTTGCATTCAGACTTCAGCTTTTCGTTACTCAAATAAATTCACGTAAATTATTTTATTTTACTTACGGAATAAAAATTAATAAACATTTTTTAATGGTTTTTTTTTTTTCTAAATAATAAATCCTTTTTTATGTAATCGCTTTTTATTTTTATTTCCATTTAACCTTTTTTTAGAATCTATTTTCAAAGACAAATTGCATCATCCGCCTGACGGGAATGTTTACACGAGTTGTTTTAGTCCTACTGCGGCAGCGGCAAAGGCTTCCTCGTTATCAATATTCAAACCCTCACACCCCGCGGTCGCTCTTTATTTTTCTTCTCGCTCGGGCTGTGCCGGCCGTCGCAGGGTACACACAGGGCCCGGCAATTCCAGGCCAGTAATTACAACGGTCAGGTGAACTTGCGGACCGTCGAGGCGCGATATAATAAAAAAAAAAAACAAGATAAATAAAAATGAAAAAAAGGAAGAAGAAGAAAAACAACCGAAGCCCTTCCGGGACACCGAGGTGTGATGCACGAGGATCCCTCTGCTCGAGAGTTTTCTCGCCGTCGCGCGAACCCCTCGTGTATTTCCAGCGCCGCGAGAAAAACGAGCGCGCGCCGAGCAAAATACATATAATGTCTCGGAGAGACAGTGACAAATTCTCGTACAAAACGCAGCCAGTCCACACGAGCGCAATTTCATTTCGCACATCAACGTTTAAAATTCAATCGACAAAGTATTCCTTTGTCTCGTCGTTTTGCGCGCGATTATATATTATATATATTTTCCCCCCCGCTCGCTCTCCGTAATTTTCCAATTATAACGTCGCTGAGAGGCGCGAAATATGCGCGCGTATAACCGCGGGGTGGCGTTTATATAGAAAGTGTCGGAGTTACGCGGAGTCGGAGCCGACGAGGCGAAGATCGATCTCGTCTCTCGCGCGCTCCCTCGTGTCTACAACAAAAGGAACTTCCGGCTTTCGTGTGTACGGCGAACGCGGCGTCGCTAGCGGCCACCGTCGTCCCGGATACGCCTGGAAAACTCTGCCACTATGCTCACTTGTGTGTGGGCGTGTGTATATAAATATGTATATATATACGCACGTATATACACATATAAGGGAGGTGCGGGCAAAATGGGACAGCTATTTTTTCAGTTCCAGATATGTGTGCGGGCAAAATGGGACGGACCCCCATTTCGCGAAAATCGCGTCTATACACTGAGAAAAGAAATTGGTTGAGCCAACTAAACGAGGGTTTGCGGGCCGCGAAGTAAATATATGGTGAATTGGACTGTATATTTGGTTGAACGAACCAACGCCTAGTTGAATCAAATTTTTCTTAATTCACAATATCTATTATTTCGTTCACGGTACGAAATATTTACTTCGCGGCCCGCAAACCCTCGTTTAGTTGGCTCAACCAATTTTTTTTCTCAGTGTACGACACAATTCAACGCATGTGAGCGGAATATAAAGATTTTTAACAATTTTGAGTGTTTTAAGCAATCCGGCTTTTGAAAAGTCACTTTGAAATTTTTTTTTTTTTTTACAATTTTTCTTTTTGCGAAATAAGCATTAAGGAGTATCACCGAGTACAAAAAACACGAATTTCCGATTTTGGGGGTCCGTCACATTTTGCCCGCACTTTTTTTTTGCCGATACTCGAAATTGATGGTTGGTATCGAATTTTTGGATCAAAAGCAATCGAAGTACACTTTTGTTTTCGTCATAAAACCATTTTTCGCTTACACGTCCCATTTTGCCCGCACCTCCCTTATATACAGTGGGTATATATGTACCGCGCGGCGGTTGCTCGTCGGTATCCGCGTGTCGCAATTTTTCGTTTACGCGAAGAGACGACGGGAAGGCGATGGAGGAAGCGCGTTGGGCAGCGCGCGAGCCGCGCGCCAATTATTATCGGTCGTGCGCCGTGTGCGAGCCACGTGCGTACCCGTCGTTTCCGCGGGCCGCGAGCATTCAGGCCGCGCCTGATATCTCTCGGCTCTCTCGTTGCGCCTCATCCCTCAGGTCGCCTCTAATTTGACGAAATTATTTGGCTGCGTTTTTTTTTTTTTTCGTCATAATTCAATCGGCCGAATCACTTTAATCGGGGACGCGAGGGAGACCGCACGGGGTGTCGGATCAGGTTGCAGACGCGCGAGGCTCGAGACTCTTGGGCAACATCTCGACGCGAGACGGCAACACTTGCTCGCGATATACGCGTCACAAAGTGTTTTCTATTGACACAGCTCTCGATGCAGTTACGAAGATATAAATATGTAAACCTCTCGTTAGGATAGAGTCAATATTTTCAGGCTTTTTTTGGTGTTTCGTGACTTGCGAGACGTTAATTGGAGATGTTGACATAGACACGATTTTTGTTGTTGTTCTTTTTGGTAAATCACTTCGCGGCGAAATGTGGGACTTGAGAACGAAGATTGAGGCATAAATTCGATGTCTTTGAACGAAAATGTTATCGCTTGAATTTTGTCGCTTTTATTGGAAATAATTTTTGCTATAAAACAGAACAAAGAAATGAATTATATAAAAAATTACATAAAAGATGAATCGAAACAAAACAGTGAAACAGTTCACACATGTAATTGCATATCTTATATGCCGTAAAAACCAAAATGTTATCGCTAGAATTTTGTCGCTTTTCGTGGAAATAATTTTTGCTATAAAACAGAACAAAGAAATTAGTTATATAAAAAATTACATAAAAGATGAATCGAAACAAAACAGTGAAAGAGTTCACACATGTAGTTACATATTTTATATGCCGTAACTATATGATATGTAGTTATAATACCGTGAGCGACTTTCATAAATAATTAAATATTGCATAAATTCTGGGTCCATTGAATGAGAAATATTCCAAATTTACGCGTCCCAAATTTATTAGAGTAATCAAGTCAATCGCTACAGCCAAATACGCCACAATGGCTCGACGAAACAAATGCACATCATGAATGATGAATGGTTGCGTAAACATAGTAAGGCGAGTATTGTATTTTGAGAGAGAGAGAGAGAGCAAACGAGTCGTAACTTCGTGGGTATATTCGGTACAGACGATAGAGGCGCCCACCATGTATTAGTATCGCTCGACGTAATCGTTCTCTCTCTCTCACTCGTCCCTCTATCGCCCCAATAGACTTTTCAGCCTCGCATATAAATGTCTCTCGCTGTCGACAACAATAACCAGAACAGTTCTAATAATAACCTATTCAATTACGTACACCCGCGCTATACTTGTCCGCAGCTCTGACGCCCTGTACCACCCAATGTTTGTTCAATGGGTTGCAAAACGTTTCAATCGCGAGCGGGAATTTATTTAAAAATAATAGAGTATAAACAACTAAAACAAAAATATCAGAATAAATCATAAATATATATACACAACAGCCAAGAGAAAATACGAAGACTTTTATGTTTGTTCAATGGGTCGTAAAACGTTTCGATATAGCGAGCAGCAATTTATTTAAAAAGAATAGAGCATAAAAAATCGAAATAAAAATATTTTTAAAAAATTACAACAAAAGACTCAACCCTGCGGCTCAATTATACATAACTATATATTTACGCATCGGCCAAGTGAAAATACGAAGACTTTTATGTTTATTCAATGGGTTGTAAAACGTTTCGATGACGAGCAGAAATTTATTAAAAATAGAAAATATATATGTTAAGGTGAATTGCAAAAAAAAAAAAAAATCGGCCGATCCGTCGCTTATAAATATATGTACACATAGGCCGAGTGAAAATCCGAAGAAGTTTAGATATATTACCCTCGCGGTGAGTTTCGAGCCCGTTTCGCGGCAGCGCATTCCTAACGTTCTGACAATTACAGGAATTCCGTAATAAACGGCGTCGAGGCTCGGGCGGGGCAGGTCGCTGGCATACGACTCGCCGTAATACTATATATCCAGCGGGAGCTACCGATTTACATGAACGCGAATCGCATTTCCCTCAGACCTTTCCCTCACCGCGCCCGCGCGGCGCTTTCCTTGGCCGCCTGCTGTCGACCGACGAACCGGCCGACAGCGATGAGTTAAGAAATCTCCTTCTCGCGCAACTCTTTGGCGGTTAACGGAGCATCGCCTCGCCCTGTAATAATGTTTACCGGCCAGTGGCTCACGACTTGCGAGATCGGTGAAACGGACGGGAAAACAAAAAATATCCGGTTAATCCGAAAAAAAAAAAAAACATTAAGAAGCTTTGCTAAATCGAAATAACAGAGCGAGTCATTTTCCTGTGAAATAAAAAAAAACTAAACGCATTCCTACTGATTACGAAAACATTCTTTTGCAAATAGCGCAAGAAACGGAATAAAAATTATCCGGTTATTACAGCCAATTTTGCGGAAGAACATTAATTCACTAAATTAGCTTGCCTAAATCGAAATTCTACAAATAATTCAGAATTATTTGTTTACTATGAAATACAAAAGTCTTATACGCATTTCCACTGAGTTTTATTTAGTGTAACGACGAAATTATTGTTAAAAAGAAAAACATTTTTTGCAAATATTAACACAAGAAATGGAAACCAATCATTCGATAACAAAAAATAATGACGGGGAATTTCGTTTCACGAGTAAACAACGCGAAAAACGCTGTGCTACAAATAAAATCGGTGACGCCTGTGCGCGAGAATCAAGAGGAACGTATCAGCGTTCCCGGGGTTTCTTATCTTTTTCGAGGTGCTATAATCGAGTATCGGTGGCCATTAACGGGAATGTTTAACCGCACGAGTCTCCTCGAGGTCGTCCAGCCTCGACGTTGTCACAGGTGCTTCGAGCGTTTGTTCATTCTCCTTTTTTTTTTCTTTCTTTTTTTCATGCGGTGGCGGTTTGACCCAGGTGGGATAATATAACCCAGCGTGAGCCACAGAGCGGCCAATAGAGAATCTGCCGGTTGGATCTCGCCTTAACGAGGCTCGTGCGGAACAAGTTTTTTTTTTCCTTCTTCTTCTCTCCGACAGTTAGATGAGAACCTACATTATTTCGGGTGCTGGAATAACGGCAAAGTCTTCCATAATTTATTCCGATATTAGGAACGTTCAATAGGCTTCGAGGTATCTTTCGCGCCAATTACAGTTACACTGATATTAGGGTGCTAAAAAAAACCAGTTTTCGAGGCTTAATTCGGATTTGAAAAAATTAGCGACACACTAATAATTCTCACTGTGACCGGCGGAAAATAATTTTATCGCAGATTAAATAATCTCGATAGCCTGCGACTGAGTAAAAATATTAATTGAAAACCCACGCGACCTTTTTTTATTACATTAATTTTGACGAGATACAACTATGAAAAAAAATTATATAACCACAAAAGTAGCCACAATTATTCCGAGTATATAATAGATGCAACGATAGTTTTATTGCCTCATCGATTTTCAAGTTTCACAAACCGCCGTATCTATGATAAAACAGACGCGATAAAAGTTCTGTTTGTGTAGATGTGCGAACACTTGGATGCCTGCGAGTTTTTACGATTTCACTTCCGGTGGACCCGCGAGTTGTGAATTAATTTCACTTGTTTCGTGAAAGGTGTAACCCTAATTTTGCGGCTGGAATCGCGTTATACGAGGACTTTGTGGGAAGTAAAAAAAAATGCGTGCGAGTGTTGAGCGGCTCGCCATCAACGCCTCGTTAGACGATAGCGTTCAGCTTCCAGGCTGCGTGGCGCGCGAGCAGTTCACCAATCGAATAACCACGGCTCTGTCGAGTCTGCTTTTAGCCTTCTAACCTCGATTTTTTTTTCACTCGCTCTACTCGTCGACCGGAGACCAAACAGGTCTCGTTGCGCTCCATCTCCTCTTGCATTACTCGTGCTGCTGCTGCCGCCGCTGCCGTTGGTGCTGCTTATTACGCTCCAAGCTGTGCGAACTCATTCGATTAATTTCAATATGACTTCCCGGCTGCGGCACCGTCGCCAAGTCCGAATGTTCGCTCCGACGAATAATCTCAGTTTCGATTAAACTTAAATCCTCCAAGTTGACGGATCGGAAGTGCTCGCCGAGTCAACGAATACATTTATCGTAGCCAACATGCAAATCGCTTGAGAAACGTGACACAGGAAGTGACGTATAGGATAATACGAAAAGTTGGTTTGAGAAATGGGATATTTGTTTACGGAATTTTTCCGCATTTTCTCTCGCCTACAGACGACAAAATAAAGCAACAAAAGAGTAAGATTCGTTATTACGGAATTTACTAGGCTTTAATAATTATTATAGATACCTACGGCTCAACAAAAACCTCTTAAGCCCCTGATAATTACGAGGATCCTGACTCATGCAATCCGACAAAAAGTTTACTTCGGTGTCGGCGGAGAGGAAACCAGTTTATTAATACCGTGGAATGAAACCATTAAACGCAGAATGGCGATAAATTCGCGAGGTAAATATTTACGACAACAACAAAAGATAGAAAAAGAAGGAGACTCCCCCTAGCGAAGCCTACCAAGGACATGGTCGATTGTATCTTAAGAGGCGGCGGTACACCGGCGGGAGTTTCTTCGCCCAATGTTAAAACGTCTGTAACGGCTTTAAATAACGTATAAAACGGCTTTTAGTATCGGAAAGCCAAAAGCATAGTTTAATCATCTTTCCGCGTATTCCCTCAAAATCTAACCCCAATCTGTGGAGTTATTTGAGGAAAATAGCTTCAAAATTTTAAAAATGGTGATGGGATTGACTCTGCCTATTAGGGCTTAATTAATATAATAAAAACCGGATCTACTCCGAGACAGCCAAAAAAAGGGTTACATTGATTTTGGAAAATCGAAAAAAAAAAAAGATGACAAACGAAAGTGCAATACAAAAACTTATGTACCAAAACCCCTCAAATTCGTCATTAAACAATCACACCAAAACATGACAATAATTGAAGCAATAAAAACCTGAACCATTCCAACACAAACAAAAACAAGGGCTACATTAATTTCGGTAGAACGCTAAAAAAATAGAAAAAAATCAAACCAGCACAAAAGCTCGCGATCCATTGTGCGGAAAAAAAATGCAATCTCGCGCATTGACGTAATTCCATTTGCGATAAGAATAGGGTTCAATTAGTCGACCCTCAAATCAAGTCAGGCGCGCGCGCGCCCGAGTCGAGTTGCGGAGACAGAAAAAGACACAAAAAGGCTGCACGGTAGAGTGGAGTAAAAAATCGTGGGCGTCTCGCGTCGCCCACAATGGACGGGAGACGACGACGTCGCTCGTCGTCGTCGTCGTCGTCGTCGCCGGCGCTGCCGAATGAAAATGTCACCCTGGCTGAGTTCGCGCGTTCCGGCGTTCGAGCTTCTATGCGCGCACTGCGAAGCGTAATGTTCGCGTGTTTGTCTGTGTATTTATAAATATATATATATACATTTATATAAAGTGCCGAAGGCCTCGATCCGTACATACACAAAGATAGAGAGACCGCATCACACGCGTCCTGCAACATTCGAGCGTCCAAGGTTTTCCTTTCACGCAACCCTCGGTGGTTTTTACGCATATATATGTATACATATATATATACACACATTTATCTCTCTGTCTCTCTCTTTAGTACGAATAAACATCTCTTTCTCTCTCTCTCTCTCTCTCTCTCTCTTTCCACGAGACACGGGACGTATCGCAGCGCGCGGCGGCAACGGGCATTTGGCAGATCACTGGCAACGCGAACGAGCGCGCACTAACCGGCACCTCGCGCGCCGCGCGCACTGCGCACAGTGAAAGGGGCTATCGCGTGAGAGCGAGACAGCGCCGCGCGCGGCGCACTGCCGAAGGAGAGAAGAAACGAGCAGAGCGAGACTCGTGTCTGCTGCGTCGCGTTGACCCGTATTTACGAGAGTATATGTATCTCTCCACCGAGGAGCGCAATGTAGCGGCAAAAGCGACGTTGCGACTGGGAGAACTCTTTCCGTCTGTTTATATACGTGTAACGTATACGCGCGGCTCTCGTGTCTTCCACTCTCGTCGTCGTCGTCTTTGTCCCTCGCTTTGCCTTCCCTCCTCCCGTTCGCTTCTCCGCGCTTTAGCGCCGCTTATGACTCGACTGCGGCATAGGCGGATTTTTCGCGAACCCGAGAGCGCGAGAGTGGCGAAGCAGCTCCCGGCGCTGTCGTCGGCGCTTCCGTGCAAAAAATTAATCAGCCACGTCCGGCGAGATCTGATAATCGCTTTTGAGGTTAGGATCGGCGATGCGCGGCCCGTTGATCGCGGTGATACGATATTCGTGCGTGTATTTCGGTCTCGTTCGCTCTTCGTTTCAGCGTCGCTCTTTGGCTGGACTGGCAGGCGAATTTTTCGTGAACCCGAGCGCGAAAACGGTGAGAGAGTAGCGAAACTACCGGCGCTGTCGTCGCACAGAGAAAAATATCGACGGAGTGACAACAAAAGTTTTGCTGCGGTAGCTAAAAATTTGCTGTAGTAGCTGAATCTTTTGTTGCGATAGCTAAAAATTCGTTAATGCAGCAATCAATTTGTCATCGCTCTCTGATTATTTTTCTCCGTGGCGACTTTGGTGGAAAAAATGACAATCAGGCACGTCCGGCGAGATCTGATAATCACTGTTGAGGTTAGGATCGTCGATGTGCGTCGCGTAGTCAGCGTGGCGACAATAGTTGTTTTATATTTCGGTCTCGTTAGCTCTTACAGCTCTTTCGCTCTCGTCGTCTTCGTTATAATCGCTCGGCGTCTTCGCTTCTGTCCAGTTTTCAGTCGCTCTAGCGACGCTATGAAAACTGGACATGAATGAATACTGGTTTCTTATCCTGTCGTTGCGAATCACCCGAAAAGCTCCAATACATTCGGTCAGCGACGTTCCGAAACCTCGATACATTGGATTTTAGCCTCGCATAACGTTGAGATTTAAAAAAAAAGTCTCTCTCACTTTGCAGGTAGGGCAGGCGGCCGTTTTAGCAAAGCGACGGTTATGGAAAACAATGGTGTTAATAATTAGACGGGGTTAGAGGTTATCGAGAATATCGCTCGTTTCGTCGTCGCTCACTTCGAGGTTAGGAATCGCTCGGCGTTGGGGGGAGAGGGGGGAATACGGCGCGCTCGGGACTCGCCTAGTGAATATTGCACCAGCACGTAATGCACAATAACGCTCGGTGTCTGCGGCGAGAGACCCCGGAGCTATATACTTTACCCGATATATACGTTGCACCCTCTCTCCGTGCGTCAACCGGACCGAGCTGACAATCGCGTGTTCCACCACTGCCTACCTAACTCGCTCGCTCCAGCCGGCGGAATATATATGGAGATCGAGCGCAAGCGCCGACCGGGGTCACTCGGGTCGGTCGAGGCTCGAAGAAATTGCGGAAACTCTCGCTGTCTACGTTGCACGGCAAACGTCCTCGTATACATTAACGGGTTGTAGACATCGAGTTTATGTAGGTCGGCGACGATAAGTTCACACGGAAATTCGTGAGTGCGGCCAAAGTTGAAAAAAAAAAAAAAAAATTAAAAAAAGAAAACCGGAACGAACTCTCCCGCGACCTCGTGAAATATAATGGGAACGTCTACTGTATCCGCGTTAATCGCACCAAACAAAGGAAGCGGCTGATTACTTTTTCGAAAAACCTCCGTGTGTAAATCGCGCCGCAGGCATTTCGCGACGTGGATGGCGGAAATCAGAACCGGTGTAATTAATCGTCGCGCGGGAACAAAGGTTTTTTACGTAAATATTATCGTCCCGTCTGTCAATTCGCGAAGTGACTCCCGCAATAATGGCCCGACCGATTCGAATCATCCGGGCGGAGGGATATTTGTGTCACGATTTAATTGTTATGTACACGAGCGTCGATTGTGAAATTTGATAAAACTAGGATAATCCCCCCCCCCCAATTTGGGGGGGGATTATCCAATTGGAGACCCCAATTTTTTTTCTTTTAAAAATATCGACTTGTAACTTATACCATAGTTTTCAAGTCGTATATTCTACCCCCGAAAACACTGGCTATACCAATACTTTTTACTCGATTTTGAAAAAAATATTTTTTTGGCGAGATTTTTTTTTGTCAGAAATCATAGATCCGGCTCCGGACCGAAAATCGCCAAAACCGACCTCAGAAATATTTTCTTTCAAAATTTCACCTATAATAGGCTAATCAATTTTGCGCTGCCACGCTCTTATAAAGCTTTAAAAGTTTACGGACACTGCCGCGCCCGTTGCCTTATGTCAAATTTGACGTCAAACTCATTTTGTTTAAAACGGACTTTTGTGGCAACCAATCACAGCTCAAATAGATTGCTAACACTGTTTTCCGTTACTCATGAACTTTTTAAAAGAGGGATTAGTAAATTTGTTTGTCCAAAATGAAGAAGATACTTTTGCAATTGACTTCGGTCTCCCCTGGAGACGCTAGACCCGGGTGGTACGACGATATTGCTGTCTATTTTGCTCATTATTACATATCTTGTTATAAAATAATTAGTTTGATTGCATCGATTGCGAAATTTGATAAAATTGATAAACCAATTTACCCAATAAGCAAGATACTTTTGCAACCAACCCCGGTCTCATCTTCCGGGTACCTCGACGGTGTTGCTGTCTATTTTCTTGATTATTACGTATCTTGTTATAAAATAATTAGTTTCATTGCTACGATTGCGAAATTTGATAAAATTGATAAACCAATTTACCCAATAACCAAGATACTTTTGCAACCAACCCGGGTCTCTCCCTCGAGACGCCAGACTTCCGGGTGCTGCGGCGGTAACGCCGTCTGTTTTGCTCGCCGCTCTTATACCTGCCTCCCACTCGCCGACTCGTATACTTATCGAATATCATGTGCCGCGGTTCTCTCCCGCGGCGTGCGCTGCACCCCGGCCGAGTGGATTGCGGGGAAATTTTGAGACACGAAGGTCGCGACGAAGCCGAGACGGGCGTAACGCGCGCGCGGTTATAGCAAGAAGAAGCGAGCGCAGCGAATGGGATTTCTCCGTCGGTTCCGTCGGCTGTGCTTACGCTGGGCGCGCGGCAGTTGCCGTTGTCGGTGCTGCTGCTGCTGCTGCTCTCCGAATCGATCGTCGCCGCCGCCGCGGGAAGGTCGTCGGCGTCTCTCAAGCGTCTCGACGCCGTCATTGTCCCGCGCCAAAGCTTCCCCCGGGCGTCCGCAGCCGCAGCCGCCGCAGACGCTCTCCCCGCAGTTGACATCGGAGGAGCCGTAAATGCTTCCGGGTATATAGGGAGGATATACTGTTGCTCTATCCGCGTTAACGACACGAGCCCCGATCGAAGCTTTTCACGACGCTCCCGCCGCGGGACTTTTGCAATATACCTCGCGCGAGGTCGACCGGTACTTTTGATCGATTCCCCGAGATACCCCAAGGACGGATCTTTCCAGTCAAACGAGACACACAATTAATTGGATTGGTAATTAATCGATGTCGGTCGATGTATTTTTTATTCACGGGGCGCGTCGGTTTGTATTGATATTGTAATCGAGAGAACACAGCTCGACGTTTTTCTCTGTGGAGAAACAAACATATTCCCATGCTTCGAACAAAATCAAAATTAATTAGATCGAACCTACCAATCGAAAAACCGCAGCAGTTCCGTCTAACAATATATGCGAATACCACTGAATAAACGATATTCAAGACGATCAAATCGGTGACGGTCGGTTCAAATAAATACGATGGATAAATCATATAGGCAAACGAAAGTAGCATATTAAGTTCGTTTACCTGCTGCTCAGTTCGATTGAGTACAATTAATTTGATTTGATTAAATCTTCGACTTACTAAACACGCGAGTTTAAACGAACTGAATTTTTTTTCTCAGTGTGAGACAAAATTCGAAGCGAATTACGAAAAATTGATTATAATTGTGCAATTAACAGGGTTAAATTAATTTGAACAAGATGAGAGGCGCGCGGTTGTAAAAATTGGCTCTCAGTGTGAGGAATTTATGATGGAATATTGGAAGACAGATTTTGGGTAGCGTTTTAGGATTCACGAAATGCAAATGCTGCAAATGCTTTAGGGTATATAGGAGGATTTAATATTGCTCTATGGCCGCAACGACACTCGCGATCCAAAGTTTTTCACGACGCACGGAATACTTTTGCAACACCCGCGAGGTCGACTGGTACTTTTGATCGATCCGTTCGCCGGAAGACTCCAAGGACGTCGGATTTTTCGAACCAATCGCGATACAATTACTCGGAATAGCAATTAAACGATGTCGACAAATAATAATACACTTGAGTTCACAGGGCGTCAATTTGTATACTCATATTAGTCGAGTGGAAACAGCTCAACATTTTTTCCTGTGACAAAATCCGAAGCATCTATTGAAAAACTCGAAATAATCCTACAAACGACTTCTCGAAAAATCGATTAGGATAATTGTCGTACAATTAAGTGTTGAATGAGTTGGCAAAAGACGAGAGGTGATCGTAAAAAATTAGCGCTCGGTGTGAGGAAGCTGTTTTTGAATTTTAGAAGGAAAAAAAAAAACGACTCGTTTAGTGTTTTAGGGTTCACGAAATGTTATACACGTTCATTGACTCCGGCGCGAAATGTACACCCTAGGGTAGAGGCACCAGTAAATGAACAGTTAAGCAGAACGATTTGTTTATCATAGGTTTTTATAAAATGTACCAGTTTCAGAGTGTTTGCGAAAATTTTAACGAATGGCCAGAATGTTGAATTATGCGATGCAGTTGAAAAAGTCTCGTATTTTTATCGCGAAGTGTATAAAAATAAATGCTAAAAGCCAAAAATCCAAAAACACCAGTAAATGAACGGGCCATTCTAACCTACACTTTTCGTCGAAAATACGCTTCTGAGACAAAATAATCGCAGTAGGTAGCTAAAAAATAGACAGATTAAGAATATGACGTTGAAGTTTGCATCGTTGCAACGCAACGAAATGAAAAGCAACAAAATATGAATGAGCCCAAATGATTATACCGGCTATAAAAAGTTATTATAACGACTAAGAGCATGACAAAAAAATAATTTCAGCCTCTAATGGGGGTGAATTATTTGAATTTTTATGGAATTAATATTTTGTTGTTTAATTTCGTTGCATTGCAACGATGCAAACTTCAACGTCATTTAAGAATTTAATGTTCTTCCAAACCGTTGTAATTTCTCATGAACTCTCAAAAAGCTGTTGTTCATTCACTGGTGACTGTTCATTTACTGGTGCATTCACCCTACGCGCTCGCAGCCAGAGGAACCGGGCACGGTAAATCTATACCGAGAGATAACGCAGGGACCGCGCGAGTTAATGCCTCGGGCAGACGACTCGCCGTGGGCTATATAGCCCGCCTCGTAATGAATCCCGCTAATGTGTCCTCGATGTACGGCTAATTGATGCTTTTAAAATCTCGTCCGTCAGAGCGCAAAACACGGGCCCGATATGCGTACACTGCGGATTATAATAGAGGTAAGCCGCGCGCGGTCATCTCCATCAGCGTGCGACTTTCGTTGCCCACGCGTTTTTGTTCGATTTTTCTCTCTCTGTCTCGTTTGAATGGCAGGCGTTATTATAGACTGGGGAGAGAAGGATTTTCCCTCAAATCACATTCAGGCCTTTAACGAGCCTGGAAAATTGCTGTTATTGAGCGAACATTCGTGGCAATCATTATTTTCACCTCGTTCAATGAAGCGGAAAAGCCTGGAGTTGGGTGTAATTTGACAAATTGTGTCACACAAAAATAGTCTGCGAAGATTTTCGGAAGACTTTTTTGCTATTTTGACTCTTTGCTACTTTTAGGATTTTCGTTCCACACCGAGAGAAAAAGTTTCCTTGATTTCAAAGAAATGGGTGGATTGATTTTTTCTCATTGATTTCAATGAAATATTTCTTTGAATTTCAAAGAAACGGTCTCCTTGATTCAAAGAAAGGATATACTTGACGGCACCTGGTCTGTCAACGTTTGGCGCATTCGCGATAAGTCGTATTGGCATTTCTCGGGCGAGCTGGTCTGTTATGTTATGGTCAAGTCAAGTAAAATCAAAAAGATAATCATTGGTTAAATCATTCAAGTTATTGGTTAACATATCTAAGCACTATGGTACGTAACCGAGAACATGGTCGACATAACCTATAATTTGGTTGATCAGATCATTTAAAGAAAATATAATATTAACTTAAGGATACTGTTTCATTGACGTCAAAGAAATGTTTCATAGGTTGAGATTTCAAGGAAATTTCATTGATTCAAGGAAACTTTTTCTCTCGGTGCACTTTTTGCTATTTTGACTCTTTGCTACTTTTAGGATTTTCGTTCCACTTTTTGCTATTTCGACTCTTTGCTACTTTTAGCATTTTCGTTCCACTTTTTGCTTATTTCAAAGAGCAGCCACGGGTTTTTTTTCTCGCGTGTGACTAATTTCCTGACCGCGTAAGCGTCGAACGCCGGACTCATCGCGCTGTTTCCTTCGAGCTGCTAAATTCTTATTGTCTTCGCGACTGTACGAAACTTCCTGCCTCTGGGGTTTCTCATCGGGGTGGACGGAAACGTACGTGTAACCGCACACGCCGAGCGGAAGCGGAACCAGAGCCTCCACGGCACTGTCCCCACCGCATGCCAGATATTGTGTTTTTCTTCTTCGCTCCATCGCGTCATATGGTTATCATTTTACGTATTTTTTTCGTTCGCTTCCGAAACTCGAGGTATTTGCGCCTAGCGCGTTCGATTAGCGACTTTAGCTCAGTTCTGCGGTTTTCTCATCCACAAAAAAAAATCCTGTATTAAAAAAGACATGGTCAATCGAAGTCGAAGTTCGAGATAATCGTGAAGCCATTTTATTCGTCTCCTGATTGGCTGTGGTTCGCCACCGAACTACACGTCAGTCTCAAGCGCGCGCGTTCAAACACGTCGTGACATGCTCGATGCGTTCGGAATAATATGTAATCGAAATAACAAAATAATTTTGTTTCCCGGTTTTCTTATTTTCTTCGCATTCATCACGGAAAAATGCTTGATTGGAATTACAAGTTTTTGGTTTGCTTAGATCCATATTTATTGTCGTAACCGATGTGTTCATTGACAATTTCAAATTGGTTAGGATGCTGATATATCGCTGTTGCATCACGTACGAAATTATTTAACTTTTTTTTGCTTTATTTCGACAATAATACATTTCGTTGTTGTACTAAGAACATTTTGTTAAATCAACCTTTTTTGGTTGTTGCGACAGCAAATCTTTTCTTTTTTTCTGAATGTGGTCAGAAGTGCGAGCGAAGTGACCGCGTTGTTGCTAGTAATAATAAATCGATGAAAATATGGAAGCCAGGAGAATATACGAGAGAGTATGAAATGCCAGAACGTCGAGTCCCCGACCTATGAGAACGCGGTTCACCATTGGTCCCTTTTACCTTTTCTCTTATGCCTTCCTTTCGCCCCCTCGGAGGTGGATTATGCACCCCTTAAAGGGCAGGTGGTGAGAGCCAGGGGGCTCGTGCGAATTCGTGGGATCCCTCGTCGCTGTTGGGGCGTAAGACGAAGAGGGAACGAAAAAAATGGTATATATTGCACGAATAACCTTAAACAATGGCGCTTTCTCCGGGTGGGTCGCCGCCCGGCATTTTCGTTAAAAACCCGTCCCTTCCAGACGAACGTTGAACCCATTTGCACCGAGCGCGTCAGCCGCAATTCATTCACTCGTCTCGACTCCGGAGACTCTGACCATTCGAATTTTATTATATCCAGAGACATGAATACATGCAACTAGTCGAGCAGGTAAAATACTTAAACCGAAAGTCATAGCTGTATAGCCGGGTACACGTAAACCGCAGGTCTGAGGTGGGAAAAGATCGCTCTCGTTACCTATACTTCATTATTTACGAAGACTTTCGTGCGTGTCTTTCACACGCAAGAATTTGTCGAAGAAATCATGTTTCTCCCATAGATTTGCATATAATAATACGAGAAAAAGTTGCATAGTCAAGACGCGTGTTATTATGTGCATTTAACATTTATTTTTCCTGAAAACTTCTCTGTAATCTCGAGGCATTATTATTTTTCTAAATTTTTCCGGAATATCCCGAAGAATGTATAATATTTTTCAGTCGAAAAAAAAAACACACACACATTAGTGTCGTGAACAAAAAATGACGAATTTACATATTTGGCGCGAAAATAATTTTTTATTTAAAAGTAATAAATTAAATATAATATAGTAAATAATTTATTATCAAAAAATGATTGAGATCTTCCATTCCAGTTGCGTCTATTTCTGAAGCTAAGACGGGACGAAGAACTGGAAACGATCGCTCGTAATTTTTTTTCCACCCCATGGTGAGAATGTATTTTAAAGGCCAGAGAGGCGGAGTTCGAAAATAATCCGTCCCAGTGAATATTCCGGACAGGTGGTGGTCTCGTCACTCGTCATGCTCGCCGGACGTTGCTCTTGAATTCGTTATCCTCCGGGCTCTTCCCTTCACGCTCGGTATCCCCGACGAAGGCTCCTCCTCTCCGTGGGGTGTTTATGTGTCGGTGTTTGCTCGACGAGTTTTCGACGGCCGCCAAAAGGGTCCGCGGCACCCCTATCGAACCCCCGACGTGCGTCAATGTCAATCGAATTCGTATTATGTTTTATGGGACCTGATGTTCCATCACCCGAAATACCGGATCTCCTCGTAACCGCTTCTACTTTTCCGCTATGACATTTGTGTACACTCAGCTGTATTGTTGAGCCGAATTTTAATACGCTCCCTTTTAGGATGCTAATTCACCACGTGTGTCTATATATGTTTTTTAATGCTGGAGTTTTTTTTAAATACGACAAAAACATGAGCAGCAAAAAATGAAAA
Source organism: Pimpla rufipes (assembly GCA_963932165.1). Classification (NCBI taxonomy): domain Eukaryota; kingdom Metazoa; phylum Arthropoda; class Insecta; order Hymenoptera; family Ichneumonidae; genus Pimpla; species Pimpla rufipes. Next base: position 2,036,718 of record OZ010634.1, on the reverse strand, counting down.
ATAATGTTTTTTTGCAATAATTAATATGAATAAACAAAGAAGGTTGAAAAAAAGAAAAAAAAACATCAAAACTTCCATCAAAATTAACCGCAATTTTCCTCGGGAGATCAAATCAAAATGCTGCCTCCACTTTGATTCGATTCCCAATTCAATGCTCGTTGCGATTCAAGAATCGCTGTTCTTATTATCGTCAACCAATTCGTGCTTATTCTCCATGTGTGTCTATTTTTTTCTTTTTTCTTTTTAAACACAACAGTTGAAAACAAATTATAGAAACCAAGACAAGAACATGAGCAACAAATACTTTTTCAACGACAATCAATATGAATAAAAAAAAAGTCAATTGGTAAAAAAATCAAGTTCTATCAGAATGAACTGCAATTATCCACATAAAATACCTAATCAAAATGCCCCCCACCCCCTCCCCCCTGATTCGATTCCGAATTTGATGCCCACGAGAATCGCGGTTCCGATTCCGATTATCATCAGCCAATTCCCGCGTGGCATAAAATCTCCATCGGCGCACTTGGCAGCCACTTTTTGCGCGAGGTGCCTGAAGACGGCCGCGACGGCGAGGAGAGCGTGAAAGGTTGAGCTTCTTTCTGGATTCCTCCGGGGAGTCGTATAACCGTGAGCAAAGTCTCGGACGGCGTTCCTCCGGCGGAGCCCGAGTCTACGTGCACGTGATACGCTCGCGCTGCTCGAGCACCGAGCGTACGTCGCGTTGGGGCTCTGCGCAAATTCGCATGTGGCGTCGATCTATCGAGATCGATCGAGGATACGCGTGACGCAGTCGAGTGTGCTGTGCGGCAGGCAGGCAGCGTCTCGGTCTTTCGGGAGTCGCGTATATAGGCGAGGTGCGGGCAAAATGGGACGCGCAAGCAAAAAATAGTTTTGATGACGAAAACAAAAGTGTACTTCGATTGCTTTTGATCAAAAAATTCGATTCCAACCATCAATTGTGGGCGTCGGAAAAAAAAGTGCGGGCAAAATGGGACAGACCCCCAAAATCGTAAATTCGTGTTTTTTTTACTCGGTGATACTTCTTAACGGTTGTATTGAAGAAAAAAAAAATTTTGTGAAAAAAAAAAAAAAAATTTTTTCAAAGCGACTTTCCAAAGGCCAGATTGCTTAAAACACTCAAAATTGTCAAAAATCTTCATATTCCGCTTACATACGTTGAATTGCGTCGTATAGACGCGAAACGGGGGTCCGTCCCATTTTGCCCGCACAAATAGTTGGAACTGAAAAAATAGGTGTCCCATTTTGCCCGCACCTACCCTACCTACACTCGTAGAAGGGAATAAGAGCTGCGCGCGCCCCCATGGAAATAAAGTATACTTCAGATATATAACGGATATATAATTTTTGGCCACTATATATAGCGGCAAAAAGTTGTATATCCTCTCTATATCTGATATATATCCGACGGATATATAATGGATGTAACATACATGTATTTGATATATGTAGCGAATTTGTGAAGACTATACTCTCGATATATTCCGCGTCTATGAATCAAAGAAGCCCTGTATATAACAGATGTATGAAAGATACAATTTCTATAGACAAGAAGTACATAGAGAATATATCCACACATGACACGAATTACACATGAACACACATGAACACACATGACATGAATTAGACATGAATTAAGTACCTAATATGTATCTCATATTTATGCTGAGTATAAATCATGTATATGGTTATATATAAAAAATGTGCTCAACATATTTTTATTATATATTTGGTATTCAAAAAAGATATATGCGGTATATATTGTGTATATATTTTTCATATAAATACGTAATATATAAAGCGGCAGAAAGTTCTATATCTCGGATATATAATAAGATATATAAACAATATATAATATGATTTTTTATATATCCGAGATATATAATGGATATTTAGAAACTATACTTTCAAGTATACTTTTTTTCCATGGGGGCGGTTTGCTCGCGTATACTCGATTTCCTTGCTCACTTGGCGCTCCATCTTACTCACACGAGCGCGCGCCGCTAGCGCGACGAGCGATTGCGGTGCGCGGCGGGCTGAGTCGCGCGGGAGGAGGACGCGGTGAGGGGAGGGGGTGGGGAGGCCGCAGCCGGCGAGTTCGCCGCCCGAGAGAAAGTGAACCAGTTGGCGGCGTTGCCGAATTTGTTGCCAAGTAGTGTACCGAGCGAGACGTCGAGCGCGGCAACTCCGCCCATTTATATACCTGCCGTGCACTCGATATTTCCCTCGCATATCGCGCTCTTTCTCCCCCCCTCGCGCTTCCCCGCACCCGAATATTTCGGCTAATTGAGCTCTTTGACCCCGTTACGGGGAATATCGTTAGCGCGCTTTGCACTGTGGGAAAAATCGCCGGGACGCCGCGCGGCGCCGACGATGCGAGGTGAAAAGCCAAACGCGCGTGATTTCGCTCCTCGCCACGCTCGCGACGATCGCGGGTAATGAAAATGCGATTCTTTTCTTTTTAATCGGCGGATATGGATTTTACGACCGGTTGACGGATTGACATTGGAAATTCAGTATTCGAGGTAACGAGGAGCCGATTGTCATTGCGATGTGAGAAAATGATGTTGAAGTTTGCATCGTTGGAATACAACGAAATTCAGACAAAAAAAGTAATTCTAATTAACTCAAATGATGAAAATAGGTATAAAAAAATCATCATAGAAACTAACTGATACGATGACTTTTTATACCTAATTTAATCATTTGGATTAATTAGAATTAATTTTGTTTTCTGAATTTCGTTGCATTCCAACGATGCAAACTTCAACATCATATGAGAAATTCGTTCGAGCCCAACGACGACTTCGAGCTGTGGACTCGAATTAACGCGCGAAGACGTAAAACGCCTGCCGCGCGTACGCGGAATTTTAAGGCAGCTTCGAATTTCTCGCCTATTGATATTCAAGCACAAGTACAGATATACCCGGTGGCTCCGGGTGTGTTTACAAATCTCATTTTTGTCGCGATGTGTGTTGGGGGCTCGGGGTCAACGACTCCCGACGACTCTTATCTTTCTCTATTTCGAGCTTCCACCAATGGGAACCAACCGAACCGTAATATCTGCGTAATTTAAGAATAATGAAAATAATCGTTTCTAGGAATTAAACAACCGAATGGTTTTGTGGAGTTAAAGAGAATATAAATAGACGATAAATGGAGACGCGAGATTTGTTATTCGAGTGGCGCCCGATCGACACGTGTCGCGTCTCCTGAAATCTATGTTGAAGTTGAAATTAAATAGGTGACAGTGATAATTATAAGATTATTATTGTTATTATTAATATTATTTGTGGGTCAATTGGGAAATTTATCGTATCGTGGCTCGGACGCTGTCGCACACGAACGAGTGGAATGTCTTAATATTTTTTTCTTCAAGGTAGCAATTTTTGCCATAATCCACCGTTCTCAAGTCATATATTCTGTCTGAAAATACTGGCTTCAACCCATTCTTACTTGATTAAAAAAAAATCCATGTTAGAATTCATAAATCCGACTACCGCTCGAAAAATAGCTAAATCTGAACACAAATGGATCGAAAAATGTCGGTCCATTTGTGTTCAGAATGATTCGATCGTATTCGGCGACGCCGACTGTGCCGGGCAGCTTGTTTTTGATCAATCTAAGCTGCAGATAACAGCGTGAAAAGATACGTGGGTTATTATCAATTATATCGCAATTAGCGAGAAAAAAAATTCTTAACGTCCTTTGTCTTAACGACATTGATAAGACCGAGAATGAAGAAAATAAATAAATGTGACGCTCCACGAAACCAGAGCCGGCCGCTGATGAATCCTGAAATATGCATTATCGTCATTATTATTATTATTATTATTATTATGATTATTATTATTATTATTATTTAAATTATTATTCTCATCATTATCATCATCACGAAACTCGTCTCGTGTCGCGTCGAAGCCACGACCTTCCGCAGTTGTCTGTCTGGTTTTCACTCTGCGGCGGCCGCAGTTAACGGTATGTCGTTCTAAAAATTCAGTGAATCACGCTAAAAGCAGTCGGGCCTCGCGTTATAAATTAATATAAAACACACGAGTTCTGTGCTACAACATCTCCTAATTGCCCGCGCTCTAGAGGTTCATCAAGTCGTATCGAGTCTCCGTCAATTATTCGTTCTCATTTCTACCATTCACTGCCCCGAGCATCTTGCAATCATTACGACGAACAAGTGTTTTTGTATGTTATTTTTTCGTTATCTATGCAGAACACAGCAGGACATAGTATTACGGTGCTCACACGTTATCGGTTGTTCTCTGTTTATCAATTGCTCTACAAATGATGCATTTACCAACCAGACTTTCGTTCTTTGCACACGTGCAAATTTACGTGGACAGGTAGAGCGATGAAAAAAAAGTGCATTCACATTGGTCTTATTAACGCCAGAAATGTGAGGAGGTTCATATTGCTCGAGCAGATTTTTAAATACAATTGGATTCTTCCATTTAAAAACGTATCCTCTGTTCATTGGTGGTTGGCCCACAAATCACACGTTTACCGACGAGACTTTCGTTCGCACGAACCGCGCGCAGATGTGTAAATTTACTAGGATAGGTAGAGCGAAGAAAAAAATAAGTGCATCCACAGTGGTCTTATTGACGCCAGAAATGTGAGCCGATTCGTGCTGCACGAGCAGGTTTTTAAATATAACTAGGGCAATCACACACGCTGGTCTAAACATTTTTTCGCCAAAACCGATGTCAGAAAACTTTTTTTTCCAAAATATCAACTTTTAACCTATACCATTGTTCTCAAGTCCCATATTGTACCCCCGAAAACACTGGCTACAAAACCTTTTTTCGTGATTTCGAAAAAAAAAAAAAAAAAAATTGTGATATAAAAAATCATACATCCCTTTCCGGATAAAAAATCTTCAAACTCGACCTCAGAAATCTTCTTTTTTTAAATTTCACCTATAATAGGCGAATCAATTTTGCGCTGCTGTGCTCTTACAAAGCTTTAAACGATTACGAGAGCCTGCCGTGCCTCTTATGTTAAATTTGATACTACACTGAATTTGTTTATCACGGACTTTCCTGGCAACCAATCACAGCTCGAATAGAATGACAACAATACTTTCCGTTATTCATGAACTTTTTAAAAGAGAGACGAGATTACCATTGTTACGTTCAGAAGTTATGTTTGACTACAAAAAAGTAAATCTCGTTGGAAATAAACTCGAGGTCGCGAACCTCGTGTAAAAAATTTAATTTTTTTGTTTTTTGTTTTTGTGTTTTTTTTTTTCTTCTTTTGTATATTGTTATTTGATTTTTCTTATTACTTGGTTTGTTACTCTGCCATCTGTATTTGTTGTTTTTCAAGGGCTTGTCCCGTCCATTGTACAAAAAATAAAATAAATAAATAAATAAATAAATAAAAATATTTCTTGTTCATCGCGGATTTTCGGAAAATCCTTTCGTGTCATTGTTCGCCAGGCTCGCCGAACTCCCGAACCCCTGGGACAATGAGTTACACATCTGGCTCGATGTTTCACCGCGCGACATTCTCGCGATGGCAATGCCGAGGGGCCATAATTTTCGCGGCTTTCTCGCTTCGTCCCAGCGCGCGCCCACGTGGGTTACAGTCGCTCGCGCGAATTCTCCGTACGTCGCCCACGCGAGCTCGTTCGATCACTCAGCCGCCGCACCTGCCATGCAAATAGCTTCGCCTACACCTCTGGCGTCTGAGAGATTTTTGCAAGCCGCGAAAATCGTCAATTCACGTGTTGCCTTGAAAATTCCTCCCGTGCCGCTGAAATTCATCTCGCGAGTCAAATCTACATGAATTCTAATAACGCAAAACTCGCTCGGAAAGAGAAGTTTGGTTGTGCCAACTAATCATTCACATTGCTGTATCTCAGTCTTTTGCTATTAGTTGCAGCAACTTACACATTTATTTCCGAAACCACTTCGAATGGTTGTGGTAACTATTCACCATTTGTTCTACATAACCTAAAAACGATATTATTAAAGCTATTATTGTGCTGTTCGAGGCGCAAGCCTCGTCTGTACGTAACTGAAAGACATTATTTTAATAATGTCTTTCAGTTACGACATTAAAATAATGTTACGATAAATAAAGTTACGAAAATAAAATAAAATAATGAAAGACATTATTAAAATAATGTCTTTCAGTTACGACATTATTTAAATAATGTGTTTCAGTTACGTACAGAAAGATATCATTAAAGCTTTAATTGTGCCGTTCGCGGCACGATTCGCTTTAATTTGTCACAAAGATAGTACAAGTATTGCAATTCTAATTCAAAAAGCAATGACGCCGTTGGTACGGACAAGCAATCGGATACTTGTGCTCCTGCCTACTCGAATAGTTGTATCAACGATTCGTTTGGTCACCGCAACTATTAGGGCATCTCCTAACGGAAAAAAGGCTTGATTATATATGCACCAGTCGATTAATTGGTTACATCAATGAAGGTGGTTACGCCAACCAAGTTATTGGTTTATAAGAAAATTAACTTGGTGGTGCTAACTAATAACTTTGTTGGTCTAACCAATTAATCGGCTGGAGCATATATAACCAAGCCTTCTTTTCCGTGCCAACGAAATTTATGACGCTGAAGTTTGCATCGTTGGAATGCAACGGAATTCAGAAAAAAGAATTAACTCTAATTAACCCAAATTATGAAATTAGGTATAAAAAATCATCATAGCAACTAATCGCTGTGACAACTTTTTGTACCTGATTTCATAATTTGGGTTAATCAGAGTTAATTTATTTTTCTGAATTTCGTTGCATTCCAACGATGCAAACTTCAGCATCATCGAAATTTCGTCCGTGCAACCAATTTCCTTTTGGCTGTCATAACTAATCCGAGTTATAAGGGAATTAGAATAATCCAGTGGAAACAGCCCCGCTAACGTCTCGTTGTTTTCTCTTTGTTTCAGAATAAGACCAACCAGAACCCTACTATACAGTTCCTAGGAAACGAAGGGGTAAGTTTGCCATATTTTTTCGCACATGTCTCCCGCGCTCTTTACATCGTCGTACAAGATAAAAACGGACGTCGTTTCCAATTGCTTTCCGTTGTCGTCGTGTAGCGCTCGCGACACCAACGGTTTTCTGTTATCGCGCTAACGCGGAAGCCCCATCAGGGTCGCGGATTTCCACGCCTAATGGCTTATTGCACATTCCACGTGCAGCCTGCGTACGGCCAATTTTCCGCTGTCGACGTCTGTTCGAAAGTGATGTGACATGTGTTTGACCGCGGGAGACATTCAGCTAATTAACATTGAGGTTATGTTCCACCGCTCGGTCGGTAATGTAGGCGGTAATTGGTAATTCCTCCGCCAGAACCGATCGGTGCAGCATAGCCGAAAATTACGAAACGAGAAAAATTCGCGTGACCGAGTCGAAAATACATTGCGTTACGATGCATGTGCTAATATTCACTCGTGACCATAATTGAGTCGCTGGTAGAGCATTACACTTTTTTGGCAATCGTAAAAACGTTAGTGTCACCTCGGGGAAATACGCGAATGAACGGGTCGGCGGTACATTTTTATGGGTGCGTCCGTCGTCCGATAATTCTGCAGGCCATCGTTCTATTCCTCTGTGAGACGTACGATTCATGGTGAAAAAATTTGCGTTAGGGAAATTTCCATAAAAAAAAACTGAGGACTTGACTGTCGATTGTTGCACAGTGAGGACTCGGCTAATTAAAAAAAAAAAAAATAGGGATTACGGTTTTTATTCTGAGTGGTCGATGGACGGACGTGGAAGGGGAAGGGGAAGGGGAAGGGGGGGTTTGTCGTATCACTTCACCTTAATGTGAGTCCACCACTCGCAGCTTATTATGCTGCTACACGAGTAGTCTTTAGTATTCCACGGATTATTATCGCCCGATAGAGGCGTTTGACGACTAAAGAAGGATAAACCAGTCGCTGCTCGGTCGCTTTATAAACCGTTTAGTACTTACGGGATCTCGTAGAGCGTATGGGCGTGTTGCAGCAGGGCCGTGTTACAATTCATGGCGCCCCAACACCGACCTTGAAGGGGCACAGTTATCGCGCCTGATAGAAAAAAAAGATGCAAAAACCACCGAAAAAAATCGATGACGGAAAAATGATCGAAAATACACAAAATACATTTTTTAATTATTAAAATATTTAAAAATAAATTAATTATTTTATTTATAAAATATTTAAAAATAAATTAATTATTTTATTTATAAAATATTTAATCAATCAATCAATCAATTTTTATTTATTTTTTTTTATTATTAATTTGAAATATCATCCTTTGGTAGACCATTTGTTTTAAAAGTTTTTTTTTTTTAATACCCATATAAAAATATTAGTATTGCTTAATCAGGGGAGGGGGACGGGATATAATTGCAGCCTTCCCGACGACGACGTTGAATAAATATGACTTTTTAAAAATAGTTCCTTGCGCGTTACAACATAATCAAAGAAATCTATCTCTACCGGCTGCCTATGTAGTCCACACATTATGTATTACCGCATTCGCGCTCGCGTCACCTCAAAAAATAATTGCACCTCGGGAGCGCTTTCGCGTCGGGTGATTTTATATCGGCGTTAAAGCCTATGATTACCGCAGTTACTTAATGCCGTTAAAGACTATAAACATTGCGTACACCTTATTACACAGTCTCCTTTTTCGAGAGACTTAAGACGCGGCGGCGTCCATCACGTGACCTCTGATGAAAAGCATTGATGCGTATTTTGCCCGGCAGGCGGTCAGTGGGGGGGGGGGGGGGGGGGGGTCGAGTCAATCAGGCGTCTGTTGTAATCGAGCGGAGTTGCGGCATCGATGCGGTAAAATAATCTGAATCAGCGAAAGTAACGCCACGGGATAATCGATGAAAACATCGGAGTTTCCTGACGCGAAAAGAAAGAAAAAGACCAAAAAAAAAACGATATTACGCGTGGCCACAGACATCGCGTCTTACCGCAGTCGTCGGTGTTGCAACCGACGTTCGCGCAGCGATGACGAGGAACGAGACCGGAGGATACGCGTCACTAGAGAATCCGATGGCTCTCGAAGCTTCGAGGAGAGCCCGAGTAGCTCCTCGCTCGCCCCGATATCCCATACGCCACTGTAGTGTTTAACACGCCGGAGTCGAGAGACAGACTCAACGAGGGGACACCCCGTGCGGTTTTGCGAATGCAAACTCAATGCGCTACGCTCGCCACCTTGGCAGACGGCGAATTCATTCAGCTCGCCGTCACTGCGAGCTCGATTGTTCTATATAATTCGACATAAACGCAGCTACGAGCCGCTTCAACTCGGCTCGGACGACGCGGGGGCTTTTGGTGCAGCTATACAGGCCGACAGAACGACGCGCTGTTAAAGTGAAATTTATATTTTTATACTCTGGAACTTTTGTTAGTTAGATACCCAAAAATTGTTGCTTATTTATTTTATAGTATATTTGTTTCATGTGTTTACAAAAAAGGAAAAAAAAATATGACTGAATTTTATTTGGTAATTTCTAATCAGAGTTGCAGATCCCTAATTTTTATAGAAATAAAATTGATGGCACGTTTAGATTTGTAATTATGTGTTTATAATTATAACTCGTAATGATTATGATATAATCTGTAAACTTTTAAGTAGAGGCTCGAAATTTTAATTTTCCACAAAACTTCATGGTAATTTTATTGGAAAAATGGAGAAATACTGTTGATGCATTGCGAAAATAATGGAGGACTGTGTTGGTTCATTTTTCTCACGATTTCTCCCAACAGTTCATTACAAATTCGGTTTTTCTTACGGCTATTCAAAAGTTCACATATCATTTTATAATCGCTACATAGTTGATCGTTCGAAAATCGCAACTAGAAAATAAATTGTTGTGTAAACTTTAATTCTTAAAGTAATGGGGACTTCCAACACTGTTTCTAATTAACATATAAAAATTTGTCTAATTTATCAAATTTCGTCGCTTCCGTCGGTGGAATTTTGTTGGCCCGTCAGTTCAGTCCGCCTAGAGCGCCCTTTCCACGACAAAACGACAGTCGTCACGTTTCCCGTGCTCGGTGGACGCGCTCGCGTGACGTCATGCGCGACAAAGAGACGACGCAGAGACTTGGCGAAGAGCGAGGAAGGAACTCCCCGAGTGTCACGTAACGGCGGGTCAAGTTTTCCTCTTTTGAGGTTCGCGTGTCACGCGCGCTCGCTGCGCCGCTTCCTTTCCATCGGGCCTTGGACGTTGCAGTCGCTACAGTTTCTTTATTATCTCGTTGCGTGAATCGTGTATATACTCAGGTTGGAAGTAAATGTCGGATTACACTTGGCTGTTTTGTCGGCGAAATCCTCGTTCTAGCCATCTTTTTCGTACTCGTTTTATCGCACTAAATTTCGTTACTTGTTACTTTTTGTTCGACAAACTTATTTTTATTTTTTACTTTTTTCTCCACAATTTTTTTGTTTATTTATTGCGTCTTGTTCGACAAGTCTATTTTTAATTTTCATCTTTGCTGTTATTTGCACAATTTCTTTTTTTTTCTTTTTTTCAATTCCCAAATTAATTTCTTATTGTTGTACGAATTTACTTCTATCTCCACAGTTTTTTACTTCTATCTTTCTATAAATTTTTACTTCTATCTCCACAATTTTTTGTTTATTTATTACGTCTTATTCGACAAGTTTATTTTTCATTTTCATCATTGCTGTTATTTGCGATTTTTTTTTTTTTTTTTTTCTTCAAATTCTCAAATTAATTTCTTATTGTTTTACGAATTTTCGAAACTGAGTCGCGCGACGATTGACGAGCTCGTGTGTCGTGAAACTTTTTCCTGCCCCGTGGTCACTCGACTCCGTCGAGTCTTCCTAAATTTCGTAAAGCTCCTCGAAAAGGCCTATTAACGCGCTGGTGAAAGAGGGAAGCGCAGCGAGGGAGGGAGAGGAGACAAGCGCGCGATGGGCGAGTGCGTGCTATGGTGCGTGCCAATTAAAATGAATCATTTTTACGTGCACGCGTCGTCTCGACACGTGACGCACCTGTGTGCGCGGCAAGATCGAGCGATTACACCGAGGAACCGCCGCACACTCCTCCGCGAACACTGAGCACCGACCGTGTGCACCATACGTGCGGGACAATCGGAATTTCAAAATGCTACTTTCACGCGCGTGCCTTCTCGCCACCGTAGCTGCGCTAGACTCCCGACGTTTTTGTCGTCCCTCCGCAGCGATATCCCGACATTTCCTGCATACTATAATCCCACCGGCAGCGATCGAATCTCGCAACGCGAGGATTCGAACCTTAAGCTCGGTTCAGATACACCCGTAATTATTTACGAATTTCTTAACGCATCAAAATCGGTTGATCATGCAAAGTACCAATGTATAAATTATTATCGAAAATAATATAACGATAAAAGCAATATATAATTTTCTCACTGTTTTGTAATGTGGGTGTAAAAGTAATAAAATATTCATATCAGCAATTTTTTTGAATTGATGCGTATTATTCATTTTCATTAAAATAATAATTGAGAATAAATTTAATAAAAAAATTTAAATCTAATCTTAATAAAATAAAAATTCAAATAAATAAAAACAAAATAAAAGAGCAATAAAAAAGCCAAGACCGCGTTCGATGGCCAATTGGCAATGTACAAGTAAAAATTATAATTTATGGGATTAAAAAAAAAGTGTTATGTTTAATTATATTGTCAATAAAGCACGATTACTGCTACTACCAATAATTGAGAATGACAACCGCACGATTGTCTCCCTGCGGAGAATAATTTTCCGATTTATCATCAACACGACGTCCATTTGCCAAGACGTTGGGGCTGCAAATTTTTTTGTTCCGAGTGCGCCTCGCGACCCTCGCGTCTGATGCAGATTCGACGTGTGGCGAAACGCGCTGCGCTTCTTCGGTCAGCTCGGTTGCGCGCCCCTGAGGCGCGCCTGGGCACCAAAGTGCGCGCGCGACTCGCCAAGGGAAAAAAGTGAGAGTTCCCGCGATCGGACCCGCCGAGCGGCGTATTATACGGATCCGATCTTCGCGAGCGCGCGCGCAGCACACGGAGAGCATACATCGAGTGTGTCGGCGCGTGGTAACCGCGAGCTCACGAAGGTTCCTCGCGCGATCGCGCCCGGCGAAGGCGATCGAGGTCGTCCGGCAAGGTTACACCATTTTCTCCGTTCGTCTGCGAACACGCGCGGCTCGTCGCGCGCGATCCGCTCTGACGGAATACACAACGAAAAACGGGCGCCCGCGTTCTCCGATACCCCGCCGGCTCTGGTTCCATCGCTCGTGGACTCTCGCCTGGCCCCGATTTCCTTCTACACTTCCTGTATATCATCCATGCGTAATTAATCGTTGAATTACAAGAAAAAGAACGTTGGACCCAAAATTCGTACATTTTGGCAAAGCTGAAAATTTCCATTGCATTCTGTATATTTATTTGAAAATATATTGAAAACTTAATGAGTGATGTTAGGCAAATGGTTAAGTGGCCAGTTGTAACGAAAAACGGGAACCGCGTTCTCCAATATCTGGCCGGTTTTGGTTCCTTCACCCGCCTGGTCTCGATTTCCTTCTACACTTCCTGTATATCATCCATGCGTAATTAATCGTTGAAACACAAAAAAAAACAACGTTGGACCCAAAATTCGTACATTTTGGCAAAGCTGAAAATTTGCATTGCATTCTGTATATTTATTTGGAAATATATTGCAAACTTAATGAGCGATGTTAGGCAAATGTTTAAGTGGCCAATTATAACGAAAAACGGGAACCGCGTTCTCCAATATCTGGCCGGTTTTGGTTCCGTCACCCGTCTGGCTTCGATTTCCTTCTACACTTCCTGTATATCATCCATGCGTAATTAATCGTTGAAACACGAAAAAAAAACAACGTTGGACCCAAAATTTGTACATTTTGGCAACGCTGAAAATGTGCATTGCATTCTGTATATTTATTTGAAAATATATTGAAAACTTAATGAGTGATGTTAGGCAAATGGTTAAGTGGACAGTTGTAATGAAAAACGGGAACCGCGTTCTCCAATATCTGGCCGGTTTTGGTTCCGTCACCCGCCTGGCCTCGATTTCTTTCTACACTTCCTGTATATCATCCATTCCTAATTAATCGTTGAAACACGAAAAAAACAACGTTGGACCCAAAATTTGTACATTTTGGCAAAGCTGAAAATTTGCATTGCATTCTGTATATTTATTTGAAAATATATTGCGAACTTAATGAGTGATTTTAGGCACATGGTTGAGTGGCCAGTTATAACGAAAAACGGGAACCGCGTTCTCCAATATCTGGCCGGTTTTGGTTCCGTCACCCGTCTGGCCTCGATTTCCTCATACACTTCCTGTATATGCTACATGCGTAATTGATCGTTTGTATTTGGAAAAAGGAACGAAAATTTGTATAATTTTCCACAAAGCTGTCAGCTGTCAGTCAGACTTAACGATAAATGTTATAGTTACATAGATAGTTAATTCGTGCGTTTCCCGACGTATAGTTTCCCCTTGAATCCAAGTTACATCTCAATTAACCGATCACAGTAGCCATGTAACTTGACACTATTAATGCAACCCTCCGCTGTATATCTCATCACGAGAGTCACAAATTCTTTGGGTCGTTACTTGCACTATCACACCCCTTCTATTCCAATCATTCTTTACTTACCAATATACATATGCGTAGAGCCGCAATGGGCTTCGCATTTGAAGCATTATTAATCTTCCTCTCCGACTTCATCCCTTCCGCATTCCCTTTTCACTCTTTCAAACCGACTCTCTCCCGATTTCCTTCTCCGCCTCCTCACGTTGATAAATGTCAGCCGCCGTTGCCTCCTCTTTACACTGAGAGAATAAAATGGAAATATAATCTCTGCACTGCCATGGCAATTGAGTTATACGCCTATTCCAGCATTTTGGGGTCTCTCCCCACAATCGTGGATATTTACGAATGAGAGTCTGTCCTATAGTGCTGGATGTATGTGGAGAATCGGTCCATATTTTTCCCAATCATCTGCAAAATCTCCTGAAATAAATGCAATTTTTTTATTTTTTATTAGCAAATTAATTGTGTAATATTTAATTGCATAAACAATTTCAAGTCTAGTCATTCTATTAAAAATGTTACTGTTCAACAGGTTATTGCCCACCATATATAACTTTTTAAGACCCGAATGAGCGAGATGTTCACTCCATTTTTTTATTGCTCCGTCTCCGAACTGTAAAAAAAATATTACCATTGGCCACTTCTCTCCTTCCCTCCGTCTCTTATCGAGATCTCTGCCCGCCACGCTCGCGGCGAGACGCCCTTCTTGATCCCGTCTGACTAATCGATTCTCCGCCTGTCGGACGCTACTGCATCGGTCGACGAGGGTCCGCAAAGCCTCCTCTGTCAATGCGACCTTTTAGCCGCGGAACTCGAGAGAGAATAATAAAGCACCGGCCGTGGAGAATTAAACCCGCGCGGAGTTCTAGACGATCTTCGGCTCCGCGGCTAATCCGAGATTTAATCCAACGGATATAAACGTTGGATCCGGCGGTAATTTCGCTGATTCGAATATTATTCGAGACGGCGTCGACGAGCGAGTTTCACTCCGTTTCCACCCGTTCGGTCTGCGAATATATATTCAAATTTACGCAAACACCGCGGATTATTTACAGCGTGCAAGAACGAACGCGTTACACTCCAACTTGATCTCGCTCTCCCACCTCGATGCTCTTAATTGATTTATAACTTTTACGTAAGTTTCATGACTATGGATTTTTTGTTCGGGTGAAAGCTTCCGCCTTGTATTTTCACTTTCTCACCCCGGCGTCCCTGGCCGCGTCTTCTGTTCGCCGTTTCCGGAATCGTTATTCAATGCGCGCTCTCACGAATCAACTTTTCGACAGTCGAACGCGCGAGCCTCATGATTGAATAGCTGCTAAAATACAAATATTTCATCAAATTCGAACCTGCAGCGAAAAAATATACGGCTGAAAAACGATACTTCAGGCCAAAAGTCGACATCCTGAAAAAAAAAAAACTTTTTTAGTCGCCCATGTGCTATCATAAATATTGCATAAATTGTTGCTTGTATTCACGAAAGTGGTCAGGAATAAATATTACGAAAGAACAGGAAAAAAAAAAAAAAAAAAAAAAAAAAAAATGATTGGTGGTTATGGAACAAAATATTCCCGCGAATAGACGGACCGGACTTCCATTCGCGTCTTTCACGCTCTGCACCTTCCCCAAGCAGAAGGTATTAACGACTCCCGTATTTCATCTGTCCCGCGTGGCTCCCGCTGGTCGCCGCGCTACCCCCTCCTCCCCGTTCCCCCGCTCTCCACCCTTCACCCCTCGTTACCTTTTTATTCAGTGATCGTTTCGCCGTCGTTGCCACTCTTCCCGGGTTCTCGGCGCGCCTCGCTCGCTCTTTCTCTCGCGCGCGCGCGGTAGTTTTACTACCTTGCTATTCTTGGAAGTGGTCTTGCTCTTCGGGAATCCCCAAGACCACTCGAGCGAGCGAGCGGAGCGCCTCCTCCCCCTCCGCCGCTTCCAGCCGCGTCCCGAAGACGCCAACAGTCGAGTCCCTCTCGACTCTTATCTCCTCCGCGCATCTCGTCGCGCGTATGCCGCGAGGTTTTCCACGCGTGACGCGTGGTTTTGCACCCGACGACAGCCGATTCCGCACTCGTTATCTCGATTAATCGTGAGTTTCATTGACATTCGTCGAATGGTTTTTCCGGACCGAGTCCAAGAGTCACCAGCGCGTCAGTCACGAGAATCGTGTACACCGAGAGAAAAAATGTCCTTGATTCCAAACAAATCGGTGGATTGCATTTTTTCCATTGATTTCAATGAAATATTTCTTTGAATTTCAAAGACATGATCTCCTTGATTTAAAGAAACGATATGCCTGACGGCACCCGGTCTGTCAACGTTTGGCTCATTCGCGATAAGTCGTATTGGTGTTTCTCGCGCAAGCTGATCTGTTATGTTATAGTTGAGTCAAGTCAAATCAAGAAGATAATCATTGGTTAACCCATATGGATATAAAGTATATCCAAGATATATAAAAGATGTATTCTAGATATACAAGATATATTTTCTCCGAAAACTTCTATATGTCGGATATATTTTAGGATATATGCAAAATATACGTGAGCGAAAAATATATCTAAGATATATCCAAAGTATATTCAGAATGTATTTTTATTGTATTATCGTCCGAAAAGTTCTATATGTCAGATATATTTTCGTATATATTTCTTTTCCGTGGGGGAAACCATCGAAGTTATTGGTGAACATATCGAAGTACTATGGTACGTAACCAAAAACTTGGTGAACATAACCTATAATTTGGTTGATGACATCATTCAAAGAAAATATAATATGAACTTAAGGATATTATTTCATTGACCTCAAAGAAATGTTTCATAGGTTGAGATTTCAAGGAAATTTCATTGAATCAAGGAAACTTTTTCTCTCGGTGTACTCTCCTATCTTTCTCCCTCGCACTCTGGCTTCCGCGGAAGCCGGCGAAGCGACGAAATCGTCCGGGAAAAATGCGCGCGCAACGCTATTCCGATTAGTGTTTCTTTTTTGCTTCCCCCGTCATTCACCGCACCTCGTCAATGGCGACTTTTGTAACCGCCGTGAATCACGACACGTCGGATCAATTAATTGACTAGTTTCCGCGTTCTCGTCAACGAGCCGAGGATTCCCTGGAACTTAATTGTTACTACGACTGCGCGTGCATTGTTACTGAGGGGGGGGGGGGGGGGGGGGGGGAATATTTGTACCGCAACAAAGTTACAGACGTTGTCGTCAACGAGGAGAAGATTCCCGCGAATATAATAATTATTACTGCAATTTCACGTGCATTGTTACTTGGAGAGAAAAAAATTGTTTGTGTTGATGCGAAATTATGGTAGAAATTACATTTTCACACGAATTTTTTTTTTAAGATACCAAATTTGTTCTGACTCAGAAAAAAATATTTTGTCTGGCAATTAATAAAATTAATAAAATTAACTAACATTTCCGTCGCATTTACAATTATGGTAGAAATTACATTTTCACACGAATTTTTTTTTTAAGCTACCAAATTTGTTCTCATTCAGAAAAAAATATTTTGTCTGGCAATTAATGAAATTAATAAAATTAACTAACACTTCCGTTGCATTTACAATTATGGTAGAAACTACATTTTCACACGAATTTTTTTGTTTTAAGCTACCAAATTTGTTTTCATTCAGAAAAAAATATTTTGTCTGGCAATTAATGAAATTAATAAAATTAACTAACACTTCCGTTGCATTTACAATTATAGTAAAAATTACATTTTCACACGAATTTTTTTTTTTAAACTACCAAATTTGTTCTCATTCAGAAAAAAATATTTTGTCTGGCAATTAATGAAATTAATAAAATTAACTAACATTTCCGTTGCATTTACAATAGCGTTTGGAGCGGTCGGTGGGGATTGGACACAAAGAACGAGTCGTAGGAACGAGCTCGCACTCTGAACTATCCCTCACAGTGCTGTCGCTGTATCTTCGAATCTTCTTTCATTCGCTTTTTTCTTTCCTTCATCTCTCGACTCTTTCTTCTCCGGTTCTCCTCGCCGGCTCCTCTCTCACGGGCCAGTGGAACAGCTCAACGTATACCAATTATTCCAGTATAATTCGCTCGTTTAGCGGACGTCCTTGTCGTGCTCTGACTGGCTCCTCGGGTATGTTCACTGACGTGCAATCCTGCGAGAGTCTCGAGGTTCCGCCGAAGACTCGACGAGAGTCCTGCGCTCCTAAGTGTATTTATTTCCACTTTGATGGACTCCGTGTCGTCGTTAATTCTTCCATTCGAGTGCAGATTTTGTCTCACGAACAAAAAATCCACATTTTCTCTGAAACAAATGGTTAATGATTTATTTTCATCTATTTCCAGATGTTGAAAAATTAATGTAAAATAGAGAAGAATTGTCAAGAGCTCAGAAAAATATTTAACGTTGACAACTATATTTTATTTCAACAATAATAATTATAATTTATGCGATTATCGTTGCTGCTTTTACAACTTTTTTTCTGCCTATTTTTTAAAATTATTTTCGGGTGGGGGTCAAAATAGTTAATAACCAAAATAGCGAAAGGCTAAAACAGCGAATTTAAAAATAATAAATGATCTGAATCTAGAATGATCATCATTATGAAATTCGCAATTTCAGTCATTCGCTATTTTCATCATTCACTATTTTTACCCACATCTTTATTAAAATGAAATCAAAATACCGAATGATCAAAATAGCGAATGGCTGAAATTGCGAAATTCATAATGATGATCATTCTAGATTCAGATCGTTCATTATTTTTAAATTCGCTGTTTTATCCTTTCGCTATTTTGGTTATTAACTATTTTTACCCTCACCCTTATTTTCAAACAAATTAAAGAGAATTGCACGACGTCGTCACGATAGCCGACGGATTTACCGAGAATTTTTCATCGAGCCACGCAGATCACTCGCTCTCGTCGCGAGGTGAAATCACTCGAGATACATGAAAAATTCGAGCGCCTTAATCGTAGATAACACGCGGCAGGATGAGGTGTGCGCAAAAATGTTGCGTCCCTCTGGGCAAATGAGCGATCGGCTCTCCAGACGCAGCCGTAAGCCACTTCTTATTGCATACTACGCGCGCGAGCACCAATACCCATGCCACTTAAGCGAGCCTTCACATTGTTGCCTTTCACTCGCGCAGCTTCGGCCGCTGCTCCGCGGCTGAAACACACGCACACGGTCGTTACACACCCACAGACAACACACGCGCGCCTCACATGCGCCCGACAATTGCTCGGATATCGACGAGATAAAATATATTGGAAACCCCCTTCCACCCAGCCGCAGCGAAATACACGTATATATTTACGTATTTGTTTCCCGCAGCAAGGCGAAAAAATATACCCGCTCGCGAGAATTGACAAATGCAGATAAGCGCGCAAAAAAACTTGGAAAATATATATGTGCATTGTGTGCCGAGTAATCTCGCTACCCCGTGATATATCAGCACGATGAACAATAACTTTGTAAAATTACACAAATAATTTTTTTTTTATCATAAACTGTCGACAACTTTTCTTATCTACTCGCTGATTTTTTTGCAAAAATTATGAGAGCGAAAAAATTCGTTAAAAAATGTACAAGTATTAAATCACGAGCCGCGCGAAAACTGTTTGACAGAAGTACGAAGACAACCGTTTCGTTTTTTCTGTGTGCTCGGCGAAAAATTGATGAACAACGAGAAACTTGTTAACGGCTCGTAAGAAGAGTCCGCGCGATGTTTCGCTCGGGCACATTGAAAGGGCATCGATGCGCCTGCTTATCAATATGACGCTGAAGTTAGCATCGTTGGAATGCAACGAAATTCCGAAAAAAGAATTAATTCTAATTAACCCAAATGATGAAATTAGGTATAAAAAAATCATCATAGCAACTAATCGCTGTGACAACTTTTTGTACCTGATTTCATAATTTGGGTTAATTAGAATTAATGTATTTTTCGAAATTTCGTTGCATTCCAACGATGCAAACTTCAGCATGCATCATTTATCAATCGTCTCACTCATGTTCGTCGCAACGCGAGGAACCGTTTTTAGCGTCGAGCGTCGCGTCGACGAAAAAGCGGCGAAGAAATAATATATTTCTCTCGATATGGCGTCGAGACGCCGCCGCGTCTCTTGATATATCATTGACACAAACGAGAGTCGCGAGCGCGGCGATCGGCTTACGTACAGGTGGTTCGCAGTGTAAACAAGAGGCCGACCGAGCGCAGCTAAAGATACACAGGCGTGTGTGGGGCGTTCCAGGCCCGCATACGAGAGCAAAGCGCGAGCACAAGGTCACGATAGTTCCCGCATCCCCGTGGCCCGATACACGTTGCGAGCAACGCACAACACGACTCTCGCAGGACGTTTTTCGTTTTTATGTCACTCCCCCCCCCCCCCCCCCTGCTGCAACTTTTTGCTGCAAAACTCGCAGCATGGCCACAATATAGGTGGTAGAGAAATGTTTTCCACTCTCAGGTCGTTCGGTGATTATGTCTTTGTTTGCGTTGCACAATATCCACTGTTTACACTCGGCTGTTCCGTAAGTCGAGTTGCGCTTCGGGTTCCGTTCTTTTTTTATACTTCACTTATTTTTTTTCCTCGCCAACCCGCATTCCCGGCATCTCGTAAAACTGGATTTCTTCGGCAGGAGCTAAAATCGCGTAAGTGGACTTTGGTGTTGGTAAAATGATTCTCGGGTCTATGGCGGAATTAATAATTCAGCTCGCGGTTATTGCACGTTCCGGGGGAGGCGAAGGCGCGCGTTTCGAGACGCGCGAGAGCGAGCGAGATAGCTCAGGGCGACGTCTGCGAGTGCGAGAGAGATCCTTGCAAAAGTGACTTACGAATGTAACTTACGAATGCGAGACGCTCTGGTTTTTTCCTTATTTATGTTACATGATAAGAAATAGAAATTAATATTGGCGAAATGAGCCCACCTAACGTTAAAAAAGCCATAAACACACGAAGTTCACTATACGAAATTATGACGTTGACGTTTGCATCGTTGCAATGCAACGAAATTAAAACACACAATATTAATTCCATAAAAATATAAATTTTAATTATATAAATATATTATAAAAATATAATAATTTGGGTTCATTAATATTTTGTTGTCTTTAATTTCGTTGCACAGCAACGATGCAAACTTCAACGTCGTACGAAACGCCTCGCTCAAGGAAATCTAGGTAACAGCCCGAACGGATAAATACACAAGTGAATCGAGTGATTCATATACAAGTATTTAACGAGAAATCGATCCTCGCATTCCGTCCTCCCCGATCTCTCCGTTTCCCGTCAGGACTCGCCGCGTCACTGTCTCCCCGACTCCCAGGTTTGTCATCATCGACTCAACGTCGTGTTTGTTTTTTGTTTTTTCTCTACCTTCTTTTTACAAGCTGATCCCGCGAGCGAGTGCGAGAGGACTCTTAACCGCGTACACTCGTTTTCTCGAGAGTGCTTCCGGCGGATAGCCTACACGGGAAAGTAACCTAGGTCAGGGACCCCCATGAGCCGCGGCCGCGCGTGGTACAGTCGCCGCAAGCTTCCTTCCGCGTACGACACGAGTCTCGTCGCTGCGATGATCCTCTCCGCGATTGGCCCGCGCGGTTCGTCGTCGAGACTCTTCGCGTTTTTTTTTCCTTCCAGAGCTGATTTGCGCGCCGCTCCACTGTACGGGAACTCGCAGCGGCTACGAGTGGTGGCGACACGGAGGCATCATGGCCACTACTCCGTACGTGCGGATGTATCAGGCGGTTTATTCTCGACTCCCTCGGTCCACTTGTGTTCTCTCGTCGTGTCGAGAGCTTCTCAGCCGCTTGTAAACACACGATCGAGGGCAGGGAGCGATTTGCGGCGAGGACACGGAAAAGCAGCGAGATGGACGGAAGGGCCGCGGTACGAGGACTCCCACAGTGGCTGTCGAGCACGCGGCAGACACGAGTGGCGCCCTCGTCGCTTCCTGCCGGAAACGCAAGCACCCCGCGAAGTACCAAAATAAATGTCGAAATGTATTTGGGGGTAACGCGTATTCTGTACGCTTTTGAAATTACAATTTTTTTTATTATACGAGAATTAAAAAAAAAAAATCTTAATCACTTTACCGATCCAAGTGAAACATCGACACGAATGAATATTCGGATCAATTGAAGTTCGGAACTTTCTGTTGAAGTTACGTGGAGTATATTTTTTTCCTTTTATTATTTTTTTATTGTACCCCACGAAGTACTAATATCAATGTCAAAATATATTTGAGGGTAACGCGTATTCTGTATGCTTTTGAAATTGCAATGTTTTTATTATACGAGAATTTTGAAAAACCTTAATCACTTTAACGATACAAGTGAACCGTCGACACGAGTGAATATTCGATTCAATCGCAGTTCGATAAAATCATAGCGCGTGGTGCTTCGCGTGGAGTATATATTTTTCCTTTTTTATTTTTATTCTCTCTAACTCGACCGAGAGAAACGAGGGAAAAACTCGTGCGGCAAACTTCTCGACACTCCGCGGCTACCGCATTTTCCCCCGTCCCGGCTGTCTAGTCTGTGTTCGGAAATAATACGCGGTGCGTTTCGCTCCCCCTCGAACTCTCTCCTTAACCTTCTCATCCCCAGAAGGCGACACGGGAGAGCGGCTGCTATAGTCTCGCGGCGAAGCCCCGCCACCTGGGCGCACGAGACCATGAATATTTTAGGGACCTTCTCGTGTTCCAAGAGTGATTTGCCGGCGCGTCTCGCTCGCTTGCTCGCCCTCACTTTGCCCCCTTGAACGCTACCGTGCTGTACACTGCACTTTCCTGTCTCTCTCTCTCTCTCTCTCTTCTCTCGAGACACTCGCCTCGCTTTACCGCCACCGTTCGCCGTATCGTCTCGACACGCTATGTATCACCGCGCGATTTCCAGACGAATCTCGCGGAATTTATTGCTTCCCCGAGATTAACGAAATGTTCGAGGCCAAATCGCATCGACATTCTCACCGACCTTCCTTCCCTGTTAAGGGAATGTGAAACATGTACCACGTGACACGTGAGTGCGAGAGAGACAGCTGCAATTTTTGAGTAAACACCATTCCAAGACTATTCTTATTTTGGATGAAAAGCAAATATCATCGAACGGAGAATTAAAATGCGCTTCCATTGATGTTTATCTTTGTCTCTGAATATTTTCGGTATCTCCATACGATTGATTACAGTTTTTGTTACCGACTGAGTAGGTTTCACATTACCTTAAGGCGAGGTAGGGCACCTACTCAGTCGGTAATAAAAACTGCAACCCATTATTCCGGCGATGCCGAACGTTTCCGGAGAAAAGAAAAGTTTGACACCATTCCTCTTTCGATTCTGGTTGGTGTAAAACTTCGATTTTTCCTGGCATGTGTCTAGTTTGCGTGAATTGTTGGTCCGAAAATTATTTTCTCTCTCTCTCGCACTCACGGCGGTTTCGCCTCGCCTTAATTCACGTTAACGCAACTCTCAAGGGCAAAACTTCGAGGAAAATCCTTGATATTATTTTTTCTCTCCTCACCCTGCCCTACTCGCCGCTTTTATTGCCTCGTTTTCAACGACCTTTCCCCACTCTGCTTCGCAATCATTATTCACGGCCGGACGTACCCTCCATTGGAATGATTTAACTGCCGCTGAATATCCACAGAATGCATTTATTTGAATCAGAGCGACCGCGACTCACTCGAATCAGACACAACCTCAATTCGAGCTTACAAGTTTAACGTACAAGCCCGCCGCGAGAAGAAACCCGTTTCCCGGATCCCGCGCGTCGCCCGCTCGTGAAATCGACACCCCGGGTGTGTGTGTCGTCCATCGCGCCCGGTGTGTAACCTAACCTCCGCCATTAGACGGACACGAATAAATTAGCACATGTCCGCGAGTGCCTTCGACGCGTCGTCGACGGGCACAGCGCGAGATACAGTCTGAAGATTGCGACGAGACAATGGGCGGCATATGCGGCGCGCGTGTGTGCGTGTGTCTCTCGCGCGGGGCTAAGGAAGGAGAGTTGAGCGACCGCGGGCAGCGCGCGGCGGCGGGCAAACTAACGCCGTTCGCAGAGGGCGCTAGTGCGACGTAGCTGCGCGGCGGCGCAGCGCGCAGCGACTCGATGCTCGTCGCGTCAACCCGAGTGAAAGTTATTCGCCGGTAATGAATTCGGAATTTCAGTCACCGCGCCACAGACACCGTGGAAATGCACGACACTCGTATTACCCGCCGTACCTATAACCGAGAGCCGTACGTACGGACTCGACGACGCTGCGCGTCGCGAGCGTAGCGGGGCCGCCAGCAGCGCCAGCGCGAGCAACACGCGCACTTGCACACGTGCGTTCCGCGCGTAACAGGTCTCTCTCTACGTGGCTGCGTCCCCCTTTAGCCTCCCTCTCCGTTTCTCTCTCTCTCTCTCTCCTTCTCACTTCCGCTATCCCTAGCCACACGCGTTACGCGCTATCGTGGCCAACGATCGGGCGCATCGACGCGCGCTCCCCGGCGTCGCTGCAGTCCTTCCAGTCGCGCTGCCTCGCAATCTGTCGGTGGGCATCGCGCGCGAGCAACGGAGACGCCGCGAGTAGCGGGAGCAACACTTCCGGCCCCAATCGCGACCTTGCGCGAAATTTCGCCCGCTCTACGTGCGAACACGCTCGACCCACGCGGCCGAGACTGTTGCACTCGAGCGCGAGATCGATAAGATGATTAAGAGGGAACGGGAGTCGAGTATCCGTTTGGTGTGCACGAAAATATGTAAGGTGGTAATTGGGCGAGCCGGGGCAACTTTTTCGTTATAAAAATTATTCATTTTTTTCGGTCATTTTGTCGTTATGAAAATTATTCATTTTTTATGACGTTGAAGTTTGCATCGTTGGAATGCAAGGAAATAAAAAAATAATAATAATTCCTATTAACCCAAATGATGAAATTAGGTATAAAAAGGCATCATATCAATTGGTTCCTATGATGATGTTTTTATACCTAAATTCATCATTTGGGTTAATTAGTATTAATTTTTTTTTTCTGAATTTCGTTGCATTCCAACGATGCAAACTTCAACATCGTAATTTTTTTCGGTAATTTTTTCGTTATAAAAAATATTAATTTTTTTCGGTAATTTTTTCGTTATAAAAAATATGAATTTTTTTCGGTAATTTTTCGTTATAAAAATTATTAATTTTTTTCGGTAATTTTTTCGTTATTAAAATTATTAATTTTTTTCGGTAATTTTTTCGTTATAAAAATTATTAATTTTTTTCGGTCATTTGTTCGTTATAAAAATTATTAATTTTTTTCGGTAATTTTCTTTGGGATTTTTTTTTTTTTTTTTTTTTTTTGGAAAATGAAAGTAGTTTCTAAAAAAAAGCGCTAGCAACAGGGACGGCGGGAAACGCGCACTTCCGTCGCCTAATCGCGACCTTGCTTGAATTTCGCCTGTTACGCGCGAACGCTCGACACTCGGGCGCGAGATTGATTAGATAATTGAAGTAAAAGCGCAGAACCGGATACACATTTGGTGCTACACCGAAGTGTATGTGCCTACAATTAGGCGAGACGACGCGTCATCGTTTTTTTGGCTCTTCGGTGAACCAATCTTTTTATGCCGATGCGCTAACAGCAAATATTTTGTCAATTCTTTGAAAAAAAACGTGATGAATATTTTCAGAAAAAAATTAATGAAAATAAAGCTGATAAAACGGTTGTTTTCTCAGCTGCGCCAGATGCAGATTTCAGTTGTTTCGTATTTTTCTGAAGACAAACGAGTTTCACGCGACATGTCCGAGGAAACTTCGATGTGAATTATTCTCGAATCTTCCTCCCGATGCGATTAATTTGTATTTTTAGCCTGGCGACACCGCGCGCGATAAGGTCAATGTGGTATTTTTAAAAATTATTTCATGGCGACGACTTTGTCTGTGCGTCGTCGCTGCATCGCCGAGATACGTCCAAACGGTGCCCGCGACTGATGGAAACACCCGGCGCGATTGTACAATTATTTTATACCTGCGAACCGAAGCCACTCGAGTCTTCTGATCCGGGTGTTCTTTTTAAAAATAAACGAATCAACAGGCCAACGAGCGTCTTATGATGTTGAAGTTTGCATCGTTGGAATACAACGAAATTCAGGAAAAAAAAAATCATTCTAATTAACCCAAATGATGAAATTAAGTAAAAAAAAGTCATCGTATCAATTAATTTCTACGATTATTTTTTATATGTAATTTCATAATTTGGGTTAATTAGAATTAATTTTTTTTTCTGAATTTCGTTGCATTTCAACGACGCAAACTTCAACATCATAGCGTCTTCCACACGCCAAAAAAAAGTGTAACGGTTCAACGTACCGCAAGATTTGCCGAGAAAATATTTAAACAGCTCACGAGGAACGACGGAAGCGCGCGTGCGCCGAAAAAAAATGGCTATTCGTCACAGTAGTCGGGAGGGAACTCGGTGCGCGTGTGTTTTTTTATTCGCTCGAGCGACGAGCGAGAGGATCCGGAGCGTCGATCGCGCCGCGTGAGGCACGACTTGTGTCGAACCGCTCGATCTTCCCCCTCGCGTGTGTGCCGTACGTGCATAAATTTATCGCGATTCGGTGCACAAACAGCCAACAACCGGGTGATTCGGTCAGCTCGCCCGAAAGTTACGCAACGCTCGGCCGGCATAGCAACGTGACCGAAGCGAGCAACAACCGACGCCGTGAGACGAGCAGATGGTGACGCCGTTGAAACGCGTGTTGTTTACACTCGAGTGGAGAAATAACAAAATTCGCCGGATTTTTCGGCCACCGTCTCATCGTCGAATTTTCGCGCGCAACGAAGATTCAACGACATCGAGACTTCGCGATCCGCGAGGAAGAAAAAATGCGCGCATGATTTTTATTTTTATGCACGGGAAAGAGGATAAAAAATATCGTGTGTGAAAAAAATATCTGAGAAAAGTCGCGTGGTGGTCAGCTGGTAATATTCACAGTCAGCTACCTCTCAACGAACGATTTTTCGATTATTGACATATGGGAATCTTTTTTTATTTGAACCGTCAAATTTACAGTAACAAGTAGAAAAAATAAATGAGGCAAATTAATAGATGACCGCGACAGTTTTCATCGATACGTCGATATTTTTTCATTGGAACCTCGTCGATTTTCCGATTATTGACATATGGGAATCATTTTTTTATTGTTTAAACCGTCAAACTGACAGTAACAAGTAGAAAAAATAAATGAGGCAAATTAATAGATGACCGCGACAGTTTTCATCGATATGTCGATATTTTTTCATTGGAACCTCGTCGATTTTCCGATTATTGACATATGGGAATCATTTTTTTTATTTAAACCGTCAAACTGACTGTAACAAGTAGGAAAAATAAATGCGGTAAATTAATAGATGACCGTGGCAGTTTTCATCGATATGTCGATATTTTTTCATTGGAACCTCGTCGATTTTCCGTTTATTGACATATGGGAATCATTTTTTTAATTTAAACCGTCAAACTGACAGTAACAAGTAGAAAAAATAAATGAGGCAAATTAATAGATGACCGCGACAGTTTTCATCGATATGCCGATATTTTTTCATCGGATCCTCGTCGATTTTCCGATTATTGACATATGGGAATCATTTTTTTTTATTTAAACCGTCAAACTGACAGTAACAAGTAGAAAAAATAAATGCGGCAAATTAATAGATGACCGTGACAGTTTTCATCGATATGTCGATATTTTTTCATTGGAACCTCGTCGATTTTCCGATGATTGATATATGGGAATCATTTTTTTATTTGAACCGTCAAACTGACAGTAACAAGTAGAAAAAAGAAATGAGGCAAATTAATAGATGACCGCGACAGTTTTCATCGATATGTCGATATTTTTTCATTGGAACCTCGTCGATTTTCCGATTATTGACATATGGGAATCATTGTTTTTATTTAAACCGTCAAACTGACAGTAACAAGTGGAGAAAATAAATGAGGAAAATTAATAGATGACCGCGACAGTTTTCATCGATATGTCGATATTTTTTCATTGGAACCTCGTCGATTTTCCGATTATTGACATATGGGAATCATTTTTTAAATTTAAACCGTCAAACTGACAGTAACAAGTAGAAAAAATAAATGAGGCAAATTAATAGATGACCGCGACAGTTTTCATCGATACGTCGATATTTTTTCATTGGAACTTCGTCGATTTTCCGATTACTGACATGGGAATCATTTTTTAATTTAAACCGTCAAAGTGACAGTAACAAGTGGAAAAAATAAATGAGGCAAATTAATAGATGACCGCGGCAGTTTTCATCGATATGTCGATATTTTTTTCATTGGACTCTCGTCGATTTTCCGATTATTGACATATGGGAATCATTTTTTTATTTGAACCGTCAAACTGACAGTAACAAGTAGAAAAAATAAACGAGGCAAATTAATAGATGACCGCGGCAGTTTTCATCGATATGTCGATATTTTTTCATTGGAACCTCGTCGATTTTCCGTTTATTGACATATGGGAATCATTTTTTTATTTAAACCGTCAAACTGACAGTAACAAGTAGAAAAAATAAATGCGGCAAATTAATAGATGACCGCGGCAGTTTTCATCGATACGTCGATATTTTTTCATTGGAACCTCGTCGATTTTCCGATTACTGACATATGGGAATCATTTTTTTTATTTAAACCGTCAAACTGACAGTAACAAGTGGAAAAAATAAACGAGGCAAATTAATAGATGACCGCGGCAGTTTTCATCGATATGCCGATATTTTTTCATCGGATCCTCGTCGTGTATTGACAACCCGGCGACGACTCGTCGCGGACGGTTGGTGTATCGGCTCTCGACGTCGACGAATTAGGAGCGAGGAAAACGCGGAGGGTTTCGCGAGACGAGAGCACAGCGGTATTATCATTACCACGAATTGAGTAAATATATATTCATGCGCCGTAAGCCGCGCTGAGTGCGCGAGTACCCGAGCACAAACATAGAAGAAGAAGAATACGAGCGTCAGATGTTATCGACGCACGCCGCGAGAGCCTTACATGCTGTTTTCTATCGTAATTTCCGTGATTTACGCGCGTGCGACATAATATTATCGGGAAAGGAGTAGCGGACTCTCGTGGATGGTGTGACTTTTTCCTACAAAAAAAAAAAGACTGAAAAAAATGATGTTGAAGTTTGCATCGTTGGAATGCAACGAAATTCAGAAAAAAGAATTAATTCCAAGTAACCCAAATGATGAAATTAGGTATAAAAAGAAATCATATCAATTAGTTCCTATAATTATTTTTTATATCCAATTTCATCATTTGGGTTAATTAGAATTTTTTTTTTTTTCTGAATTTCGTTGGATGCCAACGATGCAAACTTCAACATCATGAAAAAAAATCGTTGAGAGTCACTGGGACCGTTTAAAAGTCTGGGTATTTCCAAAACATTGCACAAGTCACTCGAGCACAAACTCCTATCACAACGGGCATCATCCTCGGAGACGCATTACATCCGCGACCGGATACTTTTTAGTTCGCAGAGAACGGGCCACCTTCCTCTTGGCCGTAGGACTTTCCGTCGGAGGCTTCGCATTGTTGTTCTGGTGGGCGCTCAGCGAAAAAAAAATTATACCATTAAGATAAGATTGTAACACGCTCGAAAGTGCGCGTATTTTTGTGAGAAAGATAAACGAGTCTCCGAAACAAAAAAAAAACACGTTTTATTTGCTTTAAAAAAAATACACACGGAAATTGTCGCATCCGCCTTTAAAATTATTAGCAACCCTAAAAAAGGTGTAATGATTGTTCACTAAAAATTCAATACGTATTACTAGTTGCTGTTGTAATAAAAAAAAATTAATCGATGGAATCTTACGATGTGAATCCAACTGGAATTGAATCAAATAATTTCACATATCGGGCGAGTCTTATTCGGCTCGATTCAAAACGTCGAACATCTTCCCGCATGAATTTTCCATTTGACTCTGTTCATCGTCGTATGTGTCACATCGGCTCCGAGCCCACGAAACCGATTGTTTCAACACCGCGCGATGTTGCATAATGCATGAAGTGACCAGCCAAAAGATTCACTTCCGGTTTCGCTCGAGTTACCACGAAAGTCGATCCTCCGCCGGCGCGGCTAAGCCGCAAGTTGGTATATACGGCGTCGCCGCAGGTTCACTCTGTCATATACATTCGACCTAATTAAACTCATTGAACCGCAAGAAAAAAATTAATAAAAAAAATATCTACACTTTCAGTGGCTTCGACTGTGATATTTTATGATGTTGAAGTTTGCATCGTTGGAATGCAACAAAATTCAGAAAAAAAATTAATTCTAATTAATTCAAATGATGAAATTAGGTATAAGAAGTCATCATAATAATTAGTTGCTATGATGACTTTTTATACCCAATTTTATCATTTGGGTTAGTTAGAATTAATTATTTTTCTGAATTTCGTTGCATTCCAACGATGCAAACTTCACCATCATGATATTTTTTCCAAATTGTTAATCCTAACATAGCAAATAATAACAATAATAATAACAACAACAACAGCAATAATAATAATATTAATAATAATATTAATAATAATAATAATAATAATAATAATAATAATAATAACAACAACAACAAGAATAAAAATATAAAACCGTCTAAAGCAGGTGTTAAAAGAAAATTAGCTTATCAGTCATCCGTTGGCCCAAAAAACTATGGTGCCGAGTGGACGAGACTCGCGCTGTAACAGAGAAAACAAAAGTCGAACGACTTAGTGTTTTCCGGTGTGACCTTTCCCTCTCCTTGCGTCACGATCCTCTTGAGATATGACGCTATCGGATACGGGACAACAGCTCGTTTCTTTATCGCGTCGACACAAATGTTGCAGGATCCTGCGCGCAGCGGAGATACATTGCGCTACATGCATATACATATACATACACACACACGTCGGCGAGTCTGGGTCGAGAAACCATTGCGATTGCTGGCTAGAGAAAGTAATCTCTGTACCAGCTGGTCTGGCATTGTGTGTCGCAACTGGTGGTCGGTCGGTCGGTCACTCAGTTAACGGTCTCCTCGTCTCTGTCTGTTTCTCTCCTCGCTATATATGCACCAGCGTCTGACTCGCGGCCACGACGAGCAGCCTTCGATATTCAATTGCTTCGGGAGAAATTAATGAAAATAAAATATCGATATTCCGCAGTCAATACGAATATTGACAGACGCGTTCGCGGACCGCTGAACGTCTGATCTTGACTCGAGGGCTCATTCAGTTCCACTTTGGTGTTGCATTTTTGGCAAAGCTTAAAGGTTTGAAATTTATTGGTATTCCTAAATGTTTTATTGAGAGCGTCAACTTCGCATTTGATCAACCGGAGCGATATTTTTGTTCATCAATTATCTGTTAATTTATGTTTTGTTTCAAGTTTTTAATTCGGAATTAAAATATCTTTTTTTTTCTCATAGTTTTGTGGACATGCAAAAATAATGAGGAAGTAAAGCTCTAACTAAAATTTCGTCACCAACTCATTTGATTCGAATTGGATTCCAATATTGGAATTACAAACAAATAAGCAGACGAAATATTCTCCGCCATCAAAGTTATTTTGTTTCAGTCGAAAATGACCAGTTTACTTGCCAACATTCCCGGAAATTATTCTCGTATATTATGCTCATTTCGTACAACGTTTGGAAAACAGCGCTTTAGTGACCCAATAAAAAAGTTCACGATAAAAAAAGTTCGTTCACAGCCAATGAAATTGATGGCTAAAATACGAGGGCTACCAGAGCCAGGAAACGTTTAAACGATACACACAGCGACTCATTCTAAGCGCGTTTATGTAAACCTTGAGGCTAGATCCGGATTCTTGAGGCTCGCGAGAGTTCGTGCGGCGCGTCGCGCGCGGGAAGCGGAGGGAAGAAGGCGCTGCTGGTGGTGTTGAGATCCTCTGGTGAAGGGGCGCACCTGACCGGTGGTTGAGGTGGCCGCGCGCGGCGAGTGGGGACGGCGGGGAGGGGGGGATATAACGCTTAGGGGGATCGGGGAAGGAGGGTGGGGGACGCACTCCCGATCGCGATTTGTCTGTGCGCGGGACGAGTAGGGAGCGCGAGTGAGTGCGAGCATCAACGGCAGCCAGTGAAGTTGGCGAAAGTGTTCTCGTATTATACACTCGACGACCCTCGCGATATGCCTGGATATTAACCGATTTAACAGCTCCGCGATCGCCACAAAAACTCCCGGATTTCTCGTCCATTATCCCAGCCACCGCGGCGTCTGCGTCCGATGACGCTCATTCACGGACTCGGTTGCACGAATTTTACGACTATGGAAGTTCACGACCCTCCGAGGTCAATCGAGCGACTTAGCTATGTCAATCGATGGTGTTAAAGTTTGCATCGTTGGAATGCAACGAAATTCCGAAAAAGATTCATTTTAATGAACCCAAATGATGAGATTAAGTATAAAAAAAATCATCATATCAATTAGTTTCCATGATTATTTTTTATATGTAATTTCATCATTTGGGTTAATTAGAATTATTTTTTTTTTTAATTTCGTTGCATTTGAACGATGCAAACTTCATCATCATGTCAATCGGATGTTCATACATCCGAATTTCTCGCATATTTTCAGTGTAAAAAAGATATAATCCATCTTATAAATTATAAATGTATTATCGTAAAAAAAACCTAGAAAGAAATGTAAAAATAACTAATCTCACAACTACGGTATTCATTATACGGTTATGATGATAAATTATAAATCGATCATCATATTCTCATCATGATGATAAATTATAAATCGATCATCATATTCTCATTATGATGATAAATTATAAATTCATTATAATACCAACAAAACCAAAAATACATTTCAAACCGTCGTAGCCGAAAAATGGTTGCGTGAAGTACGACAATTTCTCTGCGCTTATTTCGCATCGATACAATGTACACAAAATCATGATCACAATACCGGATATCAATAAAAAGGAAATAGTTTTCAAAATTTTCTTCGTACTCTTCCTGCACGTATTTGGTGATGATAAAAGTGTGCAAAAGAATGAATAAAAAAAAAACACAACGAGGTTGGAAATCGAAAGAGCGCGGAAATTCTTGCGGCAATTGAACACTTTTTATGCGATTATCTCGCTCTCTTGCACTCTCGCGCTCGCCATATCTTCCGAATAAACCCGCTCTGTCTCCCTCTCGCTGAGTTCTTGCAAAACGATATCGGCGTTGGTATTATTATATCCATGTACGTGTTACCGCCGTGCGGTGTGGTAGTCGGTTCGGCTGCCGTATTGGTGCACCGTACGAGGCCCAAATACGCACACGGAGCAAGTAAATGCGGACAAGCATGGGTACAGCGCTCGCACGTACACGAGTACCACAAATATATGTATATAAGCCCCGCAGTAATATGTATATATATATATATATATATATATATATACATAATATATATATATATATATACGAGCGAACGAGACTCGAGATAAAAATGACCTCGTTTCTGTCAAACGGAGGTTAAGTAACTATACCTACCCGCGTTATACTTCCTTTCACTGAGATCCCAATGCTGCCCGGCTTCGCGCGCAACACTAAAAGCAAAGTACACTTGGGCGTTATATGCGCGAACGAGGTGTTTGTGTTGTGGTCGCGGTGTACCCTTCGGTCCCGCGTGATGCGTGTTGCCTACCTATTGTCTGTTTGCACTGTTTACCGCAAGACTCGGCTTTCGATCACGGAGAAAATGATTTTGTTATGCCAGTAAATGTTTTGTTAAAATAGTGACAACATTGTGTTATCTGCTAGCCTAGCAAACAATTTTGTTGTACTAGTAAAAAAATTTGCTTGTCTAGCAAAAAATATGTTAATCGAGCAAAAAAAAAAATTATTAGCGTGGTAGATAACGCAATGTTGTCACTATTTTCTGAGAAATACCTTTTTTTTGGTGAAATACTTTTGGTAACATAAGACTGACGTGGTTATTTTTCTAGCCCTTTTTTACGCACTGATTTAAATAATAATATCGATTTTATGCCGACATTAATCTCGAAAAATTAAATAATTACAGGCATCGAAATCAAATTCGTGTAGCATTTTTTTTACTCGTGAGGAAACTGGAATTTATCGCTTGAAAAAAAAAGATTTACCCCGTAAAATTACGTTCAACTGGGTGGAAAAATGTATGTCGATTAATCTTGCGATTTGGTTGAATTTTTACGATTTTTCTCCCTCGAGTTTTGACTGCTGTTGTTGAGTAGGTCCCAAGGTGGAATATATTACGCCCAAAAGAGAAGATTCCTCGCGCGAGGAGTCTCGGATATTCTGCTAGTAAAACCGTCGGATCTCCTTTCCGCTGTCTCCCTCATTCCGTAAGATCGTCGTCTTCGTTTCTCTCATTCTCACGCGGCGGCTCGCCGCTCTCTCTCCCTCGCTCCTCATCCGCTCGCGGTTGGATCGAAGGTATGTAGGCTGTGCCACATCCCTGCCCGGAAACCGTTACCTGCCTCTACACTCAATGGAGCTCGCCATACCGTTGTTCCCATACACGAATTTCCTTTACCTTCGAATACCAGCATCGGGCAACGTGCCGCTGCCGAGCGATACGTGAGCGAGCCACCTAGGCCCGCAGTCACTCCTTTTATTCGTGCCCACCGCGCCATCGACCAGTAAATTATATCATTTTCGTCACCACCAAATTATCAATTAATTTTATTTAACGCAAATTCATCTACGTCAGCGATTAAATTGCGCCGAAATTGTTAAATAATTATTTCGTTGTAATTGCAGAAACTAAATTTCTTTGTAATGGTATCGCGTAAAGTACAGTAGTTACTCTAATAATTATTATTTTGAAGAGGAAAAAAATGCGGCGAATTTCCTAGCATGACCCGCAGTCACTCCTTTTATTCGTGCCCACCGCGCGATCGACCAGCAAATTATATCATTTTCGTCACCACCAAATTATGAATTAATTTTATTTAACGCAAATTCATCTACGTCAGCGATTAAATTGCGCCGAAATTGTTAAATAATTATTTCGTAGTAATTGCAGAAACTAAATTTTTTTGTAATGGTACCGCGTAAAGTACAGTAGTTACTCTAATAATTATTATTTTGAAAAGGAAAAAAATGCGGCGAATTTCCTAGCATTTAGGCTCCTTCAAATTTATTTCAGTCGAGTCGAAAAATATTCTCAGTGTCTCTCATTCCGTCGCGAGGCCCGTTAATTCTGTCTCCGTCTCTCTCTCTCGCGCCCGCTGACATTTCACACAATTTTATGACCCAAATACCAACCTCATTTGTCGGCGCGGTAAAATAAACGTTACCTCGTTTTTCGTCTATCCAGAGTCCCAAAGATCCTGAAATTTCGCTTCAGTTTATTTCACGCGCGCCACCCTCAATGACCGCGAGTTTCGTGCAAACGCGTTACCGAGAAAGAAAAACAAAAACTTTCCCCACACGTTTCGCGCGAAAACTTCCGAGGCTCGGAAATTTTGCTCGACACGTCGGGAAGTTGCAAACGAGTCGGACGACACGGCGTTGCGACGTTTGCTCTCGGGGATCCACGTCGACACGTTCAGGCAGCCCGTTTCAGTCGAGTTACCTCCGGAATGTGGACAGTCCGTTCATTTCTATATTAAGCTACTATGTCCCCCCCCCCTCTCTTTTACTATAAGCATGGACTTATAATGGTTATATGGATAACCATGAAAGACGCACGCATCTTTGATCACCGGTCGCACATCGTCGCATATAATGGCGGGACACGAACAGACGCTGCAAACCTGACGCATCGTACGTGTATGCAAATAACTCTCCTCCTGCAGCAAATCCCTCTCGTCGCGCGCGCGGAATCGAAAGTCCCGCAATCCGCCTGGATTCTCGCCGGGTCTGTAATCCGTGACCAACGCTTTTCGCGAATTTTTCCATTCGACGTGATCCTCGAGAGTCGCCGCCGTCGACCGGCCGCGACTCACTCGAATATACCAGTCGGCTCTTTTTTTTTTAACGAAGTCAACTTTCCTTCCGAACGTCCTCAGACGCGCCTGCGATGGCTTTTTCCCCCCGGGTCGCGAG
Organism: Pimpla rufipes; assembly: GCA_963932165.1. NCBI lineage: Eukaryota > Metazoa > Arthropoda > Insecta > Hymenoptera > Ichneumonidae > Pimpla > Pimpla rufipes. Next base: position 2,001,059 of record OZ010634.1, on the reverse strand, counting down.
ACTCTACGCGCTTCCACGATGCTGCACACGAATTCCTGCCGCGTCGACGACGATCGAGGAAGCGGAGAGAATTTTGTTCCTTCTTGATTTCGTAAAACTGACGAAAGGATAACTGTGGAAATGAAGGAGGCTCTGTTTTAACGACAGATGTAGCAAAAATGCATTTAAATGCGAATAATATTCCACTGTGAAAACAACCATTTTTTTCGTGTTTTATTATTTCACAGTGTTTTTAAAAACAAAATATATGGAATAATTAGAGTTTCAGTAATGATCCTGATAAAATTGATCTTAGTTTTTTCATTTCTTTAAGGTAGTCCTTTCGTTAGTATTCATTTCGCATAAATTCGAGAAAATGTTAGTGAGAATTGCAAACACTTCTCGATCTAATAAAAATCTGAAAAAATCCATGCGCATTAAAGGTATTGAAAAGATTAATTTTGAAAAATAATAATTAAAAAATGTTATTAACAAATTGATTTAAAAAACATTGTTTAACAAATATTTCGGTGACCCAAGTTTTTTTGTGGATGAGAATGATTCCTTCGTTTTTCTAAATACCTTATGAATTTTTTCAGATTTTTAAGTAATCTTTGAAATGTGTGTTTTCTTACATGGAAAATGTGTGAAAATTCAAAGATTACTTAAAAATCTGAAAAAATTCATACGTATTTAGAAAAACGAAGGAATCATTTTCAACCACAAAAAAACTTGGGTCACCGAAATGTTTGTTAAACTATTTTTTTCAACCAATTTGTTGATAATATTTTAGAATTATTATTATGCAAAATTAATCTTTTCGGTACCTTTAATGTGCATGCATTTTTTCAGATTTGTGAAGTGTTTGCAATTCTCCCTAACTTTTGCTCGAATTTATGCGAAATTAATACTGGCGAGAGGACTAACTTAATCGATTGCTACAAAGCCGATCGAACAAAACGATTAGTCGAATCGGTAGTGTCTTCAGATTTTTTATTCGCCACACGTAGCCGCTAATTCGGTAGCTACAAGCGATTTTTTCTTCTCCCACACCGAGAGAAAAAATTTCCTTGATTCCAAAGAAATGGGTGAATTTAATTTTTTTCATTGATTTCAATGAAATATTTCTTTGAATTTCAAAGACATAATCTCCTTGATTTAAAGAAACGATATGCCTGACGGCACCCGGTCTGTCAACGTTTGGCTCATTCGCGATAAGTCGTATTGGTGTTTCTCGCGCAAGCTGATCTGTCATGTTATAGTTAAGTCAAGTCAAATCAAGAAGATAATCATTGGTTAAACCATCGAAGTTATTGGTGAATATATCTAAGTACTATGGTACGTAACCAAAAATTTGAGGAACATAACCTATAATTTGGTTGATGACATTATTCAAAGAAAATATAATATTAACTTAAGGATATTATTTCATTGACCTCAAAGAAATGTTTCATAGGTTGAGATTTCAAGGAAATTTCATTGAATCAAGGAAACTTTTTCTCTCGGTGCAGCGTGTGCTCGCGACACGTGAAAAATATATTTCACGCACGCGTATTCGCGCGCGTAATAGGAAGTTCTGGCCTTCTCGTTGCACTGAGCGTTGAATATAAAACGGGAGTTCAAACGCGAGCGGCCCGTAATGAGACTCGCTCGGCGAGCCCGAGAAGCTCCGAGGAATTATATTTAAACCGCGGCGTTCGGATTTAGACGTCGGTGTCTCACCTCTCCCGTGCTTTCTTCCGACAAATTTCCTCTCTTTAATTCTCCCTCGCAGTCTCGCGCCCACGAAAAATCTAATCCCCTCGCGCCCGAGCCCGCCGTGCGGCACAAGAGCAGGACGAATAACCGCGGAGCATAGAAATCCGAAATAGATAGATGCAAGAGGCAGAAATACACCTCGCGCTCTCGCCCGCACAGCCGCGCGAGCCGGCGTCGACCATGACGACAAATTCTTCACGCGCGACGCGATCGAGTCTACACGACTTTTGTCCGAGGCCCCCGAGCGGTGATCCGAAAGAAAATTCTGCGCGGCGACAACCCGAATTAAATCCCCTCCCCTCTACATTTTTTATTCGTTTTTTATTCATCTCTCTTCGATTGTGAATTATTAGTCGATCATCGATTAATCGATTACCTAAAAATTATGAAAACATTTTTTTTTTTTTTTTTTTTTTTTTTCATGTGACCTGTAGTTGTACATGGCGGCCGTGGTCAGGGAAAACTGGGAAAACCGAGAAAAGTCAGGGGAAAAAGAAATTGGTCAGGGAATCAGGGAAATGTCAGGAAATTTCAAGATTGGTCGGGCAAAAAAATGAATTGACGCCGAATCTTCCTTAAGTAGATAAAAAGTATATCATAAAATAGTGTTCAACACTTTAACAGCCAATTTACGAGGACGGGTGGGACATGTGTGTCCCACTAGCCATTGATGGGTCAATGTGATTAACCGTTGATCGGCAAAATAAAAAATGTATCGAAAACGTGCACCGGTTCTGGATACATTTTCATTGGCATCATTGATTTTTTAAATAGAAAAATCGTCAGAAACGTGATCAGAGAAAAATCAGGGAAAAGTCAGGGGATATTTTTCGGCGAAAAGAAACGGCCACCATGTTGTATAACCTTGGTAGGAAATCTTTAGTATTATATTAGGCCCAAGTCGGGCCCTGGCAGGGCCAATGTGGTCCTTATCAGGGCCTGACCAGGGTCGGATGTAACACCACGGATTTTTCTACCAGGGAAAATGCGTGTAACTTTTATTTGATTATTCAGTGTTTCGTCATTTTTTAATTCGTATGGAAAATCTTCTCGTAACGTAACTGACCAATCGATAATTAGCGCCAATTAGGTATCAATTAGTCGTAAACGATCCGCGCGGGTTACGAAAGAGCCGCATTATCTCGTTGTGGCCCAACATGCAGCCGACAAGTTGCACCAAGGGCTTCCCACGTTTCGCGTAACGTCCGAGGCGCACGGAAACGTGACAGCCCCGCACACACGTGTCGCCCATGCAAAAGCGAAACGGGAGACAAAGAGGGAAAATCCTTTTTGCGTGATCGTCGGCTCTGACGTTTATGTTCGACCCGTCTAATCGTCGGACTTACAACACACCCTACACGGGAAATGTCGTGCGAGTTTGCCGGGACTCACTCGCGAGCACTCGGAACAGTACACCGAGAGAAAAAGTTTCCTTAATACCAAAGAAATGGGTGGATTGAAATTTTTTCATTGATTTAAATGAAATATTTCTTTGAATTTCAATGAGATGATCTCCTTGATTTAAAGAAACGATATACTTGACGGCACCCGGTCTGTCAACGTTTGGCTCATTCGCGATAAGTCTTATTGGTGTTTCTCGCGCGAGCTGGTCTGTCATGTTATAGTTAAGTCAAGTCAAATAAAGAAGATAATCATTGGCTAAACCATCGAAGTTATTAGTGACCATATCTAAGTACTATGGTACGTAACCAAAAACTTGGTGGGCATAACCTATAATTTGGTTGATGACATCGTTCAAAGAAAATATAATATTAACTTAAGGATATTATTTCATTGACCTCAAAGAAATGTTTCATAGGTTGAGATTTCAAGGAAATTTCATTGAATTAAGGAAACTTTTTCTCTCGGTGTAAAATCAGTTGGGTGAACCGACATATTTTTCGAGCCAACCAACTTATTCATCGGCTCGACAGATAAGTCGGTTCGCTCAGCGACTATTAATTTTCTGGCCACCCGAGAGAGTCTTGGCAAGTCACTATTTTTTCTCGGTACACGGAGAAAATGTTCTGGCAATGGTTACCACATACAGTAAATTACTCGGTTTATTCCACCATTCTGACGATTTTTGCAACCCACACATTTGCGTCATTAGTCGCCACGCAGTGAAATTTTTCTCGAAGCATCGGAAAAGTCGCCAGACTTGCAGAATAAACCTAATCTCCCATACCGACCGTAATAACGATGGCCAGATTCTTTTGTTCCGTGTGTACAGCGAAAAGAGTCAGAATACAATAAATCCTCAAACACATTTTTTTTTTCGGCGTCTGACGTTCTGCACTTTTTTTCATTGCGTTTGGTCGACAAGATCGTTGATAAAAAGAAATGACGTCTCCGTATGTCTCGATCGGTTGCGTCAGTGGCCAGCAAATTAATTGATCGTCCGTTATTATATCGGAGACATTCGCCGAATGGTCTTTGTGTGTCTCCTTCCTTTTTCTCGTCTGTTGGAAAACAGCGGGGTTCGACCGTGACGCTCAACAATCGAGATTAATGAGGAAGATGAGGTGGTCGTGTCGTATAGCGCGTAGTCTGCGCGCTGCATTATATATCTCATGGGGATTTAGGGACGTCGAGGAAAAGTTTCGCCGCTGGGGAGTAACAACCGACGACGACGACGACGACGACGACGATGATGAAAGGACTATGGAGTGGGAACGGCAGCACGATCGCACAGGGAACGAGGAGCGAAACTTTGGTGTAAGGAATCGCGTCGCCGCAAGGATATCGACTTTACACGACCGTCTCGCGCATAGGTACAGCGATATGACCTGCGTCATTCATCCGCGTGGGCGCGAGTCTGCATCGTGTGCGGAATAGTGCGGAACGGTACGAGCGTGTTTTATGCGAGTCCCACCGTGCGACAAACTTTTTCACGCAGACCGGAAGACTCTCCGGATCGGAGAAGTTTTTTCTTACATATCCATTATTATCTTTCGAAAGTTCTGCGCGACGTTAAAACATTTTTTAAATAAAAATGCATATGCAGACATGATGTTGAAGTTTGCATCGTTGGAATCCAACGAAATTCAGAAAAAAATAATAATTCTAATTAACCCAAATGATGATATTAGGTATAAAAAATCAGTATGGGAACCAATTGATATGATTTCTTTTTATACCTAATTTCATCATTTGGGTTACTTGGAATTAATTTTTTTTCGGAATTTCGTTGCATTCCAACGATGCAAACTTCAACATCATATGCAGATCGCGTTGAGGCCGAAGTAACTTCGTAACACCTTATTTTGATTTATCTCTTTTTCTGTCGACGAGGAATTGAGCATTTTTTTCTGGACACGACAGTGCACGAAAGACCCAAAAAAACGACATGATTTTATGTGTTTTATTTGTTTCTCGCTACGATCCATTGAAATTTCCTGATCTCGAAATCCCGATGAAGTAGAAAAAAATAAGATCACGAACAGTTTGGACTGAGATTTTTAAAAAATTATGCGTCCGGATATCGCAGAACGAATAGACCAGTAACAATGGATCACGTGACACGCGAACTTTTCAAGAAAAAACGACGAATTGAGAATAGAAATTTCGTCTCGTTAACATTCGAGGATTCCGATTATTCGGAGTCAAGAATACAAAAAACAGAAAACAGAAAATTAAATATTTCAGTTCACTTTCGTAGCGCCTGTGGTACACATATTGATTTACCGTCAACCCAAACCCGACAGTAATTTTCCAGTCGCCCGACGTCGGACTTTTCCCCTCACTATTTCCATCGGAATTTCCTTCTCTATTCCCGGGATTCCCAGCAACACTGATATCTGGTATCAGTCAAGCCGCGTGTGCATTATCTTGACTTTCGATGTCTTTCCCCGAGTCGCCGAGGGTCAAATCGATCGACCGGCTCTCCACGAATCGGAAAACACTGAGCGTCATCGTTGCCGATGAGTGAGAAACGCGAGAAGCTTCGCAGCGAATTATTTCGCTGGGTGCACGGAAAAAAAAGTTTGGTTGTGCCAGCTAATCATTCACATTGCTGTACTTCAATATTTTGCGATTAGTTGCAGCGACTTACACATTTATTGCCGCAACCACTTCGAATGGTTGTGGTAACTATTCACGATTTGTTCTACATAACCTAAAAACGATATTATTAAAGTTACGAGTGTGGCGCTCAAGGCGCGAGTCGCGTCTGTACATAACCTAAAGACGATATTGTTAAAGCTTTAATTGCGACGTTCGTGAAGCGATTCGCGTTAATTTGTCATAAGGATAGTACAAGTAGTGCAATTCTATTTCGAAAAGCAATGACATCACGGAAAGAAATAATTGGTTGCCATAGCCAAGCGCGTGGTTAAATACGCTCCAAGCGACAAAATTGGTTGAGAATACCAACTATTGGGTATCACAACTAACCGATTGGGTGTCACAACGAACCACTTAGACGTTACAACCAACCACTTGAACATCACAAACACCTGATTGGGTGTGACACCCAATAGTTGGTTCTCCCAACCAATTTTGTCGCTTGGAGCGTATTTAACCGCGGCCATTGGTTAGGGCAACCGCTTTTTTCTTTCCGTGCACGGTTGGTATGGGCAAGTAACCGGAACTTGTGCTCCTGCCTAGTCGAATAGTTGTATCAACCATTCGTTTGATTGCCGCAACTAACAGGGCATCTACCAATGAAACTTTGTTCGTGCAACCAATTCCTGTTGGTTGTCACAACTAATCCGAGTTGTAAGGGAATTAGAATAATCCATTGGTTGTGCCAAATAATTTCTTGGTTGTGTCAGCTAATTCTTTTTTCCGTGTGAGTCTCGACACTCCGGCCGATTCCGACTTCCCCCCACGGGTTCCTCGAAATACCTATCGCAGTGGAAAAGTAACATTTTCCATTTCGCTTCGCGGATTGCAACGCTCGTTCCTGTCGTGGAGTTGAATTGTCCCTCGCTCTTTCTTCGTGCCTCCACTGCAGTGTATTGCGTCACGATTGTACGAACCGCGAGAGTCTAGCTAAAAATAGGGTCGCCGCGTGTAAAGATTCTCTCAGCGCGTGTGTCGCTTCCCGGACGAGACTCGGTGGAATTCCGTCTACCCAGATGACTACGCGCGGACTCCGACCCGCAAACAATTGAATCCAGTTCCCTGTTCGGTCTTCCACCATCATCGTCTCTCGCCGCTCTTTTCCCTCCTCTTTTTTTACAACGATCCCCTCGGTTCTTCGTTCTCATTATACGTCTTCCTCCTATGAGAACTCGCAGTTTCTGCGTCCGTCGTTCATTCGACGCCTTATCGCGCTGATTAATCAATCAGTCAGACCAAAAGATGAATTCCTTCCAAATTGGAATTTCCAGTTGGCCCAACTAATCATCGATCAGTTGCAATAATCGCAATCAACACTGGGATCCGTCAGTCCAATTAATCAGCCGGTAATTCGAATATCCTATTGGCTCGAGTGATCGACCGCAGTTCAAATTACCAATCGACGCTGTCCGTCAGATCAACTAACTAACCAGCTCGAATATCCAGTGGGCTCAACGGATCGACCATTTGAGATGATTAATCAACACTGGGATCCGTTAGTCCAATTATAATCAGCTGGTTCGAATATCCAGTTGGCTCCAGTAATCGACCGCAGTTCAAATGATCAATCAACGCTTATGTCCATCGCTTCAACCAATCAGCTGGTTCGAATGTTTACTAAGCCTAACCAATCGACCAGTTTAAATGATCGCAATCAACACTGGAATCCAGTCCATCCAGTCCAATTAATCAGCTGGTTCGAATATCCAGTTGGCTCCAGTAATCGACCACAATTCAAATGATCAATCAACGCTTATATCCATCGGTCCAATTAATCAGCTGTTTCGAATGTCCAGTTGGCCCAACCGAGCGACCATTTCGATCCGCCAGACGTTCCAAGTACAATCGTTACGAACAATTATTTCCGTCTGCCGCATCGCGTCCATCGGACCCATCTGATTACTCAGTCAAACCGCGGACCTAATTGCCAGGTAATTAATTACACCGGACGAAAACTAATTAGCCGCCGGTCGGTCTGCCGCTGCCAACCGGCCAATTTCATTGCCCCCCGGCAACCGTCGTTTTTTTTTTTCTTCTTCTTCTTTTCTATCCTCCGCCTCTATCGCGTTGTCCGCGTAGTCTGCGCTACATAAACACCCGGTCTAATGCATGGAACTCGGGTAGGGAAACCACAGAAGCGAGCGAGCGAGTGAACGACTCGCGGCACTTGCCGATGGTTGCAAGTGCGCCGCCTCACGATGTTCGTGCCGTCGTCGTCGTCGTCGTCGGCGTGGCGAGTGCATCGACGTGAATCGCGTCGGGGCCGGCGCCGCGCGTGTCTTCCCTCTGTTCGCCGGTCCCTCGCCGGCGGCGGTGGAACCGTCGTCGTCGTCGTCGTCGTCCTCGTCGTCGCACACAATTCACCTCCCCGCGTACATATATACACGCGGCGAGCATTTCGAGCTTCCATGTCCTCTTATCTCTCGCGATCCCTGTGCGCGCCTCGACCGCGCACCGTGCATAGAGCTCTAACTGCGCTCGCCGCGCGGATTCATAACCGTAACGGCGTCGTCGCGCCTGTTGTAAACAAGCGAGCGAGCGCGAGAGGCAGCAGTTGCGGCGGCACCGACAGCCAGCAGCAGCTACGGTAGCAGAGGTGCACAACGCTCTCTTCCCCTCCGAGATTCTCAATGTAGGTTACTATCGCAACAGTCTTGTTCGTCTTCTTCGTCTTCTTCTTCTTCTTCTCCTTCTTCTTCTTCTCCTTCTTCTTCTTCTTCTTCTTCTTCTTCTTCTTCTTCTTCTTCTTCTTCTTCTTCTTCTTCGTCTTCTTCTTCTTCTTCTTCTTCTTCTTCTTCTTCTTCTTCTTCTTCTTCTTCTCCTTCTTCGTCTTCGTCTCCTTCTTCTTCTTCTTCTTCTTCTTCTACTTCTTCTTCTTCTTCTTCTTCTTCTTCTTCTTCTTCTTCTTCTTCTTCTTCTCCTCCTTCTTCGTCTCCTTCTTCGTCTCCTTCTTCTTCTTTTTCTTTTTCTTCTTCTTCTTCTTCTCCTTCTTCTTCTCCTTCTTCTTCTTCTTCTTCTTCTTCTTCTTCTTCTTCTTCGTCTCCTTCTTCTTCTTCTCCTTCTTCTTCTTCTTCGTCTCCTTCTTCTTTTTCTTCTTCTTCTCCTTCTTCTTCTTGACTCGAACTCTTCGTTTTCTTCTTTTGAGTCTTCGTTGACCCGTCCCTCGTCCTCTCTTTCTCCTACTCTCCGCGCGCTCCCGTCTTCTCCTCGGAACGCCGCCGCGCGGCTACGCGTAACTGCGTCTTTTCTCCTCGTCAGCCTTTTTGAGCGATGTGACCCGAATTTAAGAAGGCCGTTACACGCGTAACCCGAACCCACTTCTCGGCTCGGAGCGCCGCGCGAGAGCCTCCCCGGGTGTCATTCCTTCTCTCCTCGCCTCTCGCCCCGCTCCCCCTCGCCGTGCGCCGCGCTCGGCCCACGACGGCTCCTTGACGCATGTGTATCCCCCACTTGACAATTCGACATCGACACCCCGCGGTCGCGTGAACCATAATCCACGCGACGAAGGGGATTTCGCGTCGTTGATAAATTGTTTCGTTAGCTTGGGAATTGAACGAATCACATTTAATTAACACATTTTCGCTAGGTCGATGATTGTTGTTTGTACGAGACAAGTGAAAAATCGCGATTTTCGCTGAAACATTTTTTTTGCAAATGCCCTGATAACACTGGATGGACGTCAAGGTGTAGGTCTCATGTAGGAATAAAAATGTACGCTTTTGAATGGGAGGTCTAACTTTTGCAGGCGCAATACTAAGATTAGGACCCAATAACGAATGCTTTTTTGGACATAAATGGAAACCCAGTTAGTGGACTTTAGTGTACTAAATGCTCACAAATGAACCCTTTGGTGTTGTCAGGGTGTGAACGTAAAGTTGGATTAAACAAGTTGCAAATAAAATATTTGCCAAACCGAGGATCATTATCCGCGCAATTATTTATATTTACTGAAACACTTGGGGTCGCATTGTTTTTGGCTTTCGAGCGAAGAAACTAGGAAAAAAAATGTGTGTTTGCTATTCAAAGCGCTTCGACCTTGCGCGCCGTTCGAATAATCTCGAGTGTTTTTCTTGGCGACGTTTAGCGATATCCGTGAGAATCCGTTTGAGAATCGATCGAGCGCGACGAGTGGTGTGCGAAAATTCCGAGGAGCCAACGCGGGGCGGATTTAGTGTGGGTGGAACGCGAGCGTATGTCCCCCAAAAAGTCACTCTGCCTCCTCGGCTTCTCGTCTCTCGCTCCACCTCTCCGCGCTCCCACCGTCCTCTGTCTCATTGCTACGCTGTGCGCTGTGTCTTGTTAGCTCTAAATATAATCGTGGGCTCTCGCGTAGGCAGCGCCTTTAACGGCGTTTCACTGTGCTCCGCGCGCCACGCAGCGCGGCGAGAGAGAAAGACAGAAAGACAGAGAGAGAGAAACAGAGAGCGAGGAGGAGAGAGAGAGACGAGCGGAGCCTCCCGGACGATTCATTCTTGGATGCGCCCCCAGCGCACAAACCCGACATTTGTCACTCTATCTCATAATCTTATTATTAGCATTAAACGTCGCTCTCCCGTCAATATCGCCCGCTGTCCTTGTGGAAACCTACAACCTCCGCGCGATATCAACAGCCTCTGTATCACGAAAATATACACGGCGACACCGAACTATCCCGTCGGCGGCGCTCGACTAATTTTTCCGTTTTTCCTCTCCGCGCAGGTGATACAGGCGAAGCCATACCCGCCGAGCAGATAACGCGATCTATTATTCCCCTCGGTCGCATTGTTATTCCAAGGACGCGCGCTTCGCGTGGCAACGTCGTTCGACGTTACTCCCAATCGGTTACAATATTTCCGATTAAAAAAAGGCTGTGGCTCCTCGTCCGGCAACCGGACGAATAATTGTGTGTTATTCGTCCGGCAAATGTTAAACTCGTCGTTTTATCCGGACGAATAACGTACGGGTAATCATCCGGAAAGAGGTAAAAACTAGAAAAAAGCCATATCCGGACGAATAACGCACGATTAATCGTCCGAGAAGAGAAAAAACCTGGAAAACAAACATACTCGGACGAATAACATACGATTAATCGTCCGGAAAGAGGTAAAAACTTGAAAAAAGCCATATCCGGACGAATAACGCACTATTAATCGTCCGAGAAAGATGTAAACATGTGTAAAAGAACATATCCGGACGAATAACGTACGGGTAAACGTCCGGAAAGAGGAAAAACCTGAAAACAAACGTACTCGGACGAATAACATACGATTAATTGTCCGGAAAGAGGTGAAAACTTGAAATAAAAGCCATATCCGGACGAATAACGCACGATTAATCGTCCGAGAAGATGTAAACATGTGTAAAAGAACATATCCGGACGAATAACTGGGTGTTATTCGTCCGGCTAATCCCAAAAACCTTTAAAAAAGCATATCTGGATGAATAATATATACGATTATTCGCCCATCAAAACTTGTAAATTCATTAAAAAAATGTATCTGATCATATAATATTCTAAAAAAAATTAAAAAGTTGGTCACATGCTGGGGTTTGAACCGGCGACCCTTCGGACTATAGAGGCATGCCTCAACCCACTCGGCTATCCAGACTTTCTCGACAAACTATGAAACGTAAACAATTTTTCCTAAAGCGGAAAATTTTCGCTGCACAGGTTCGTGTGCGCGTTAGGGGCATCTGCGTGATGTGAGAGCGGTTCGTGTCTAAAAGGGAGTTTGTCTGACTAAATCTCCCTTATAAGAAAACTTATCGGACGAATAACACACAGTTATTCGTCCGATTGCCGGACGAATAACACACAGTTATTCGTCCGATTGCCGGACGACGAGCCACTCCGTTAAAAAAACAGCGCAACGGAAAACAATCTTTTTCTCGATTCTCGTTGAGAAATTTCGCGCACTATCGGGACACGCGGATGGCCCTCGACCCCGCGTCTCGGCCACCGAACACCGAAAAACGTGATTGCCAAAAAAAAAAAAGAAAAAAGAATTTCGAAACGCGGCAAAAATTGATATACCCGTTGACATACGAAAGCGTCTCTGCCCCGACGTCGCCTCTCACGCGGGCGTAAAAAAAAAAAGAAAAATTATCCGCAATTTCGTGTCAATTGACACGCGAGAGCGATAAGCGAGGATCGCGAATAGTGCATACAATTGTTTACACGCACGCGCGAACGTGGGAGCCTCGCCGGTTGGCCGCGCCGGTTGGACGTTTTTCTCCGGCGAGGCCGCGCGACGCATGCGCGCGGGGCCGCCGGCCCTCGCACACAGCCGCGCGCGGCGGGTAATACGAACAACGTCGCGCCGCGTCCGCGCACTCACTTACACGCGTGAATCTGCGTCTGGCGCAGCGCGCACTTTGTCCCGCGGCGCGTCGCGCGTCTCTCTCCGCGTTTAAGCTCCGTATCTACGCAACGAAGTGGATAAGAGGGGTCTTCCAACTGGCGCGTATGGAAGCTACACATATCGAGGTCCAATTACGTACGTGACGCTCTGAGCCCCCGCGACGCTGCTGCTTGCGGCCGGCTGTGCCGCGCGCGCTCACACGTACACGGGAGTCTCGCCCAAAGCGAGACGAAATAAAGCGAGGATGGCGCGACGACGTGTCGAGCGGCGCGCGCGCGCGCGCGCGGGGCTAGCGAAGCGCGCGCGCGCGCGCGCCTGACCGCGTGGTGGGGAGGGAACTCGGTCTCGGTATCACGTGAGCCTCGCTCCTCGGGTATATAAGACGCCGGGCGCGGGCACAGAGTCAGCCACTCGCAGCGCGAATGGCTCCAACGGCTCCCTGCAACATCCGCCACTGCTACTGCTACCACCACCACCACCACCGACACCGCCAACGCCAACGCCAACCACTGCTACCGTCGCCTGCTCCGCTGCTCCGCTGACCAACAGTCGCCCGAGCAGTGTATACACTTAGCGGCTATAGTAAACACACTGGCTAAGCGGCCGAGCGGCAGCAGCTGCAGCAGCAGCAGCAGCAGCAGCAGCGGCTCTCTCTGACTCATCGTCGGCTCATCGTTAGCCACCGTTATCGTGAGGGTAAGAGACGAGAGACACGCGCGCGCGGCAGAGCGCCAAAATATTTTTCTCACGACGCGCACACGAGAGTGAGAATTCTGAGGGCTCTGTGCGAGAGGGAGAGGGAAAGGAGCCGAAAGCTCGGCGAGACTGCCGAGGGGGCGGGAGAGAAAATCAAACCGCGGAGAGAAAGTATTTTCACCTTCACACACGAGCGCGCTGAGAGATATGCAACGAAAGCAACGATGGATGTAAACAAAGAGAGAGAGAAAAAAAGCAAAACAGAAGCCGTGCACGTGCGTCGAGAAAAGCGAGGATTTTTGTGAGTGGAGAAAGGAGAACGGGGCGGAAGAGGAGAGGCGGGAAGGGGGCGGGTAAGAAGAAGGGAAAGGGGGTTCGATGACGCGAACCACTTGTCGAGGGTCGTTGTCGGGCTTCGGGTTGAGGCAGGTCGCGAATGGAATGACGATGTCGTCTACAATCCATCTATCTCTATCTCCCTCTCTCTCTCTCTCACTCGCGGCTTTACCTCCGCGATTATAGAGACAATGATTATGTTTGGGGTCGTCGTAAAAGACGCGTCGACCGATGTCTCAATGGGAAGGTCGGAGGGTTCGTCGCACCGTCGCGGAATGCGCCGTCCTTGCCGTCTCTCTCTCTCTCGCTCTGTCGATATACCGAATGCGGTAACGCGCTACGGTAACGAGGAATCGGGGCCACCGCATGGAGGGGTCGAGGGACGGGACGGGGGGGGGGGGGGGGGCAGGGGGAGGAAGGGGGAAGAGAAACGGACTCTAATGCACGTCGAAATAAGATTCGTCACCGTGCGCCGTCGGTGCAGCGGCGGCGGCGCCGCGATGACTAAAACTGCGAGAGCCTTGCACGGGATTCGCGTGCGGCAAATTCACAATCGCGAAACGTGTCCCGACGTTTCCTAACTGACCCCGCGCTTTGTTGCGTGGAGAACGAGCCAATTATAACGATATTGTTGTTGTTATGCAGAGGACGCGGGGGATTAGCGAGAGAACGCGAGGGACGAGAGGGTAAAGGGGGAAGGCCGGGCGGGGAGGTAGAGGGGGAAGGGCGAAGGGGCAGAGGGAGAAGGTCGAGAGAACGACGTGCGAGGAAAAAAAAAAACATAAACATGTGTACAATATTCTAGTGGCGGAGACGCTCGGCCTGCGCGACCAGCGGGCTAACGAGGCCACTTATCGTGTTGGTCGTGTGTACTCTGCGACTTCTCGTAATGTCGCTAAGACCACACTCGATACTTTGTCGCCACTCGGACGCTCTTTTGTCTTTCTTTCTAGTGATTATCGACAGCGTTCGCGTCGATGCGCGTGATACCCGCGACGTTGCAGGACTATCAGTGAATATCAGTGGGACGGATTGTTTTTTTTTTTTTTTTTTATCGCGGGAAACTCGCACTCGAGCGAGTCGTCATGAGAATCCTGCGTGACTGTCGGCTCGCCGCGTGTCGAGAGGGAGAGAGAGGAGACAAAGCCCCAAATAACTTTGATATTAGCCAAGACTGAGACGACAACGACGACGGCGACGACGACGAGGGATCGCGCATAAGACACGAGCGGTTGTGTATCAAGTCGGCTCCCCTCCTCTCTCGCTCTGTCGCCTTCCCCCCCGCGCGCCCCAACCACCGGCACACAACTATTATAAAAGACGTTGCGCAATTTCGAGCTCATGTTGCCTCGCGCACAGCCGCGGATAATAATCATAATAACGGGTCAGACAGATTGATGCGCGAGGCGGGGGGTGGGGGGGGGGGGGGGGTGGAGCAGATTGGAGAAGGACAAGAGAATCGCGGGATATTGTGTTATGGATGGTTCGACGCTGTTGTTTTGATACGTAGAACGACGATAACCGCGGGTTGCATCGACGGTTTGGAATCGGACGCTCGCGACGTGGATTTCGACGGAGCCGTCGATTGTTTTTTTTTCTTCTTTATTTATTTATTTTTTTCTTTCTTTCAATATTCAGCAATCGGGACATCGTAGAATCTAAAAATTGGAAGAGTCCCTGGATCGTTAAATAGGTTTTTTTTTTATACTTGCAATTTTTGTAAATCTACATTTTTTTCTGATACATTATTTATTCGTTTGATCGGGTTTTTCCCCCACGGCGCATTGACCTTCGAATCGTCATTAGAACATCAAAAACAAAACACGGACAGCCAGTAAATATTTTTCTAACGGCGTGACTATTCGAGAAAGCACGAAATATTCGTCGTTCGCGCTAAATTATTTTTCCGTCGACTCTGCGGTCGAGTCGCCGCGCTCGTCATTCAGCCCCGTGGAATTTCGTGAAGTCAGCGAAAGAGGACGAGAATATTTTGTCCCGAGGGCCGTGAGTCGGGAGACCCGCGCGCGTCGGCCGTGCGCCAAGCCGCGAGTTCGACTATATAATTCTCGACGGAGGCGAAAGACACTTGGGTAAACTGTCGGTATATCGCGAAAATAACAGATCGCCGGGACAGCGGCGACGGCGGCTCTCGCTGTGTGTGCACAGCGCTCGCCGTACGCACGCACGACGTGCGTTGTTCGCTCTCGACGCGGGAGGAACGCGGAGCGAGAATTTATCGGCCCGACAGCCGGAGACCGCGCTTTGTCGCTGCGAATTATTATTCTCCGCCGGAAGCTCGTCTTCATTGTACGTAAATCCGCGAACGGCTATCACGCTCGAGCGTCGTGACAAAAAAAAAAAAAAAAAAAGTGTTGAAGACGAACACAGAAAAACGCGGAAAGAAATATTCGTTCGTCGAGGCGTCGTGAATGATGTTGAAGTTTGCATCGTTGGAATTTTTCAGAAAAAAAATGAATTCGAATTAATCCAAATGATGAAATTAGGTATAAGAAGTCATTATAATAATTGGTTGCTATGATGACTTTTTTTTATTCATTTTTTTCTGAAATTCGTTGCATTCCAACGATGCAAACTTCAACATCATTCACGACGCCTCGACGAACGAATATTTCTTTCCGCGTTTTTCTTTGTGTTCGTCTTCTTTTTTTTATGAAATTAGGTATAAGAAGTCATCATAATAATTGGTTGCTATGATGACTTTTTATATTCAATTTTATAATCTGGGTTAATCGGAATTAATTTTTTTCCGAAGTTCGTTGCGTTCCAACGATGCAAACTTCAACATCACGCGTCGTGACTGGTTCTCGCTCGCCGCGCGACGCCGTTTCACTTCCAATCGAGCCCGACACGCGGCGCTCGCTCGCTCGCCTCGTCCGCAACGATTTACGTGCCCGCAATTGGACGAAACCGCGCGCGCTCTCTGCCTCCTTCCGTTCCCTCCCCGCCCGCGCGCGCACGGCCACCACGACGCGGAGCAGCCTCTATCGACTTGTTATTACTCAACTCTACGGTCATTCCGCGTTACGTCGTGTGGCCTGTCTGCCCGCTCTACCACGATGGCAAAATTGTCTTTTGTCAATCGTGCGGAACGAAGGTGAAACGGTTTTCCCACCTCCTCCTCCTCCTCCTCCCGAGCGCGCCGGGCTATTCTATTTCTACGCCTAACGCTCCGCGCGCGCGAGCTACGAGCTCTGCCTTGTACTTTGCTTGGTTACACGGATTATTACTTCACGATTATCGTGCCCCGAGCGCCGAGCGCCTTCTCGTGACAAACGTTGTTTTCGACATTTTTTTTCAACGGTGTCACAATACGTCCCGCGTTGCACGTTCGTCGTCGGCCGAAAATTGCAGACTTCGTGGGTTTTTTTAACATTTTTTTTGCACTATTTTTACAGAGATTCGAGCCAAACGTGGGATCTCCGATTGATCGTGGAAAAATATTTAACTTCATTTTGTAAATTGAATTTGGATGAAATAGATTTATTGCGAATATTTAATCGAACTTATGTACGAATGATAAAAATTGGATAGCCCATTTCGATCAGATGTTATTCGAGTCGGATGGATTTCTTGAAAGAAAAATAGTAAGAAAAACGTATAAATCCTTTCTCCGGTCGATTTTTACAGAGATTCGAGCCAAACGTGGGATCATCCGATTGATCGTGGAAAAATATTTAACTTGATTTCGTAAATTGAATTTGGATGAAATAGATTTATTGCGAATATTTAATCGAATTTATGTACGAATGATAAAAATTGGATAGCTCATTTCGATCAGATATTATTCGAGTCGGATGGATTTCTTGAAAGAAAAATAGTAAGAAAAACGTATAAATCCTTTCTCCGGTCGATTTTTACAGAGATTCGAGCCAAACGTGGGATCATCCGATTGATCGTGGACATATATTTAACTTCATTTTGTAAATTGAATTTGGAGGAAATAGATTTATTGCGAATATTTAATCGAATTTATGTACGAATGATAAAAATTAGATAGCTCATTTCGATCAGATATTATTCGAGTCGGATGGATTTCTTGAAAGAAAAAAAGAAAGAAAAACGTATAAATTCTTTCTCCGGTCGATTTTTACAGAGATTCGAGCCAAACGTGGGATCATCCGATTGATCGTGGACAAATATTTAACTTCATTTTGTAAATTGAATTTGGATGAAATAGATTTATTGCGAATATTTAATCGAACTTATGTACGAATGATAAAAATTGGATAGCTCATTTCGATCAGATATTATTCGAGTCGGACGAATTTCTTGACAGAAAAAAAGAAAGAAAAACGTATAAATCCTTTCTCCGGTCGTGGGACGGGCGCAGCTGCAACGCGCGCAGCGACGACGAGAGATATTTTCACGAACCAGATTTGCAGGCGAGCGCGAGGACCGCTCGACACGTAAAAATAGAATCCGGCGCCTGATTCTCAGGGTGAATTTGATATCGGGTGGTATGAATGACTCGTCCAGGCTTATAATAAGAATAAAGAAGCGACGGAACCTCGCGGGAATTGATTCTAGTGTGAAAGCCCGTCGGTCTTGTCGGTCTCGCGTTGCGAAACCGAGCGAGAGCGAATGAAACGTTTTTTTTCTCTCTCTCTGTACCTCAATTCACGGAAGCGAAAGCCGGCGCGTTTATAATTCCGCAATTAATAACTCTATCAAAAACAATTCAACCGCGACGCAATTCCGGAAAGCTCGCGGAACCGGATTGCGACCCTCCGTAAGAAACATTTCTCCGGCTGATTGAAAAAATAAGAGAAAACAAACACCTAATTACCCCGCAATCCACCGTATAATTCAATTTTTTAAAAATGTCGAATCGGCTGAAAAAATATTTTTCTCAATCGCACATATAGCGCCGAATGATTTCCGTCGACGAATCAGCGCCGAGACGGATCTCCGGCCAGAGAGAATGGAAAATACAGTCAACAGTGACAAAACCGTCGCGCTGCGGTTGGAGGGAGAGATACGAATATCATTATCGTGGAATAAAAATAAAAAAAATAAAGACTCGGGCGTAAACGAGTTTTTCTGGTATCTCCCGCGACGCCCGCCGCCTCGCCTGTCTCTCACTGCTGATCGTCGTTGGCTGGGCCGCCGCTACGCTCGCTTCGCTCCGCGCGACGACGACGACGACGACGACGACGACGACGAAAACAAGTATATTTGGCTAAGATTCCGATAAGCCGGAGGCTTCTCACCTACACGAGGCGAAACCCACACTCGGAGCCGAGCCGAAGGCAGCGGCGTCACCGACGCAGCGCAGCCACCTTCGCGAGATTCTCGTGGATATCGCCACCGAGAGAAAAAGTTTCCTTGATTTCAAAGAAATGGGTGGATTGATTTTTTTCTCATTGATTTCAATGAAATATTTCTTTGAATTTCAAAGAAACGGTCTCCTTGTTTCAAAGAAAGGATATACTTGACGGCACCTGGTCTGTCAACGTTTGGCGCATTCGCGATAAGTCGTATTGGCATTTCTCGGGCGAGCTGGTCTGTTATGTTATGGTCAAGTCAAGTAAAATCAAGAAGATAATCATTGGTTAAATCATTTAAGTTATTGGTTAACATATCTAAGCACTACACCGAGAGAAAAAGTTTCCTTGATTCCAAATAAATGGGTGGATTGATTTTTTCTCATTGATTTCAATAAAATATTTCTTTGAATTTCAAAGAAACGGTCTCCTTGATTCAAAGAAAGGATATACTTGACGGCACCTGGTCTGTCAACTTTGGCGCATTCGCGATAAGTCGTATTGGCATATTTCTCGGGCGAGCTGGTCTGTTATGTTAATGGTCAAGTCAAGTAAAATCAAGAAGATAATCATTGGTTAAATCATTCAAGTTATTGGTTAAGGTAGTCCTTGCGGATAATATTCATTTCGCATAAATTCGAGGAATTTGGGAGAGAATTGCAAACACTTCTCGGTGGTATAAAAATCTTAAAAAATTCATACACATTAAAGGTACTGAAAAGATTAATTTTGCATAATAATAATTCGAAAATGTTATTAACAAATTGATGAAAAAAACAATTGTTTAACAAATATTTCGATGACCCAAGATTTTTTTTTCATGAAAATGATTCCTTCGTTTTTCCGAATACGTATGAATTTTTTCAGATTTTAAAGTTCACATTGAATTTTGTGCGTTTTTTATAGGGAAAATATGTGAAAATTCAATGTGAACTCTAAAATCTGAAAAAATTCATACGTATTCGGAAAAACGAAGGATTCATTTTCGTCAAAAAAAATCTTGGGTCATCGAAATATTTGTTAAACAATTGTTTTTTTTTCATCAATTTGTTAATAACATTTTCGTATTATTATTATGCAAAATTAATCTTTTCAGTACCTTTAATGTGCATGCATTTTTTCAGATTTTTATACCACCCAGAAGTGTTTGCAATTCTCTTCGAAATTCCTCGAATTTATGCGAAATGAATATTATCCGCAAGGACTACCTTAACATATCTAAGCACTATGGTACGTAACCGAGAACATGGTCGACATAACCTATAATTTGGTTGATGACATCATTTAAAGAAAATATAATATTAACTTAAGGATACTGTTTCATTGACGTCAAAGAAATGTTTCATAGGTTGAGAGATTTCAAGGAAATTTCATCGATTCAAGGAAACTTTTTCTCTCGGTGTGGCGCGCTCGTCGCTAGGCTTTTCCGTTCCGTGCGTGTCAGCCCGAGAGAGGCCACCTCTCGCGTGCGTAATTAACAAAGGGAACACACACTGGCGCCGACTGTGCTGCCACCGGCGGCGAGGCTCGCGAGATAGACAAAGACGAGACTCGTCTCGCGGCGCTAATGCGTCTTCAACGTCGACGATATAATCAAAAGCGAGCGCACAGCCGCGCGCCGCGTCGCGGCGTTATCGTTGCGTCAGAAACTCACGTATCCCAGGCGAAACGGGAGCGGGATTCGAGTTTCCTGCATCAGAATTGTTCCGCGGTGGAAGGTCAGATCGTAAATTGCGACGGATGGACTGCGAGGACTCCGGGCGAAATGCAGTTGAGACTCTGTAATACAATTTTGCTCAAAGCAACACGCGATGAAGTTGAAGTTCGCATCGTTGGAATGCAACGAAATTAAAAACGGAATATTAGTTCCATAAAAATTTGAATAATTCACCACCATATGGGGGTGAAATAATTTTGTCTTGTCATGTTCTTGGTCGTTGTAATAAGTTATTATAGCCGGTTTTATCATTTGGTTTCATTTATATTTTGCTGTTTTTAATTTTTTAATGGTATATAATTTTATAGTTGTAAATAATGTTGTTTTGTCATGTTCTTGGTCGTTATAATAAGTTATTATATCCGGTATTATCATCTGGGTTCATTCATATTTTGTTGTTTTAAATTTTATTACATTGCAACGATGCAAACATCAACGTCATAAAACGGGGACGATAAATCATTTTATTACTATTATTTTATTTATTTTTATTACTTTTGTTTAACGTCGCACTGAAAGCACGAACGAAATTTTGTTTTTGATCGAAGGAAAACATTTTTATTTCAAAGCTAAACTAATTGACAAATGGCATCTGCAGAATTGCCGATGTGACATTCAGTAGACATTTTAGTGGCGATAATATGCCGGAATTCTTGCGCGTGATGGTCGGAAGGGAAGTTCGATTCGCGATCCTGATAGCAAATTTATTCGTAATTGAGCGGATTTACGGCGGAGACATTTTTATTGTTACGGGATTAAAAAATGTTCACGAGGGAGATCGGATTGTGAGGTCGATAAATGACATAACCATTTTTTTTTGCTTTTTTTTTGTCAAAACGTCATAATGTCATGCGATCAGTAAAAACGTAGGTACCGAAATGAATTTTTAATGCCCGCATCGAGAGTTGCAGTCGAGGTTCGGCAATAAAATCGCTCGAGGGGGGCGAGAGGTCGGATCGTAAGGTCGACGAATCACGGGGGCTTATTAGGCCGTCATTACAGCGTACGACAAAGGGTTGATGGAAAGCTGCGGCTGCGGTGAATCGCGAAGATAGCATCAAAACGCCGACGCCCGAGGCGCTCGGCGAATTATGACGCACGAATCCTCCCGACCTTCAACCGAATCCATCATTTTACAGGTTTTACAGGATCCAACGCACTTTTCTCATCGCGCGCGAGCAACCGGTTATTCCTCTCTCCTGTCGAGCGCGGCACAATCGGATATCACATTTTTATCCATCATTAAAAACAATAAATTCTCATTAAGAAAATTCATTATCTATCCTCTATCTAAAAATAGTTATGCGCCATTATACAGATCGCTTGCATTTCATCCATTTTTAAAATTCATAATAATGCAACGAAAAAAACATAAATAATTCAGAATTTCTTGCCGCTACACTCGTGGAATGAAAAACAAGGTATCCTCGAGTGCGAATTATTCTCACGAGGCCCCGACGACGAAAAAGTATATTTTCAAACAATTAGCCGCGCACCGACGCGAGTCGCGGGAAGAGACAGAGACGCGGTCGACAATGTTAATAACGTTTGTCTCTTTCCGGCCTCGATTCCCCGCGCGACGGATTTGGGCCGCGGTAGGAGAAGCGCGCAATCGGAATCGGTAACCTACTGACACAGTATCAGGTCTCCGCATGTCGCTCTCGTCGTCGTCGTCGTCGTCGTCGTCGCTTCATCGTCGATTCATCGACGTTCCCTTCGTCGTCGCCGCCACGAAATCGTGAGCTGCTCCGGCTATGCGAGACGTCTGCCCGAACGAACGAAGCTACCGCGAGGGATGATGCTGAAGTTTGCAACGTTGGAATGCAACGAAATTCAGAAAAAAAAAATTAATTCTAATTAACCCAAATGATGAAATCAGGTACAAAAAGTTGTCACAGCGATTAGTTGCTATGATGATTTTTTATACCTAATTTCATCATTTGGGTTAATTAGAGTTAATTCTTTTTTCTGAATTTCGTTGCATTCCAACGATGCAAACCAAAGAAATTCAGAAAAATAAATTAATTCTAATTAACCCAAATTATGAAATCAGGTACAAAAAGTTGTCATAGCGATTAGTTGCTATGATGATTTTTTATACCTAATTTCATCATTTGGGTTAATTAGAGTTAATTCTTTTTTCGGAATTTCGTTGCATTCCAACGATGCAAACCAAAGAAATTCAGAAAAATAAATTAATTCTAATTAACCCAAATTATGAAATCAGGTACAAAAAGTTGTCATAGCGATTAGTTGCTATGATGTTTTTTTATACCTAATTTCATCATTTGGGTTAATTAGAGTTAATTCTTTTTTCTGAATTTCGTTGCATTCCAACGATGCAAACCAAAGAAAATCAGAAAAATAAATTAATTCTGATTAACCCACATGATGAAATCAGGTACAAAAAGTTGTCATAGCGATTAGTTGCTATGATGATTTTTTACACCTAATTTCATCATTTGGGTTAATTAGAATTAATTCTTTTTTTCTGAATTTCGTTGCATTCCAACGATGAAAACTTCAGCGTCATCGCGAGGGCGACTCCAGCGGTCTTCGCTCTCTTCGTTCGTTCGAGCGAACGTGTAGAAAAAATGCCCGAGAGCGAGACGGTGCTCGCTTTCCGCTGCATTTAAAAGAAATAAGGAACGAAACGAGGCGCGAGCACCGATGACGCAACTCGTTACGAGCTACCGACTCTCGTACCTTTCTTATCTCCATCGTACTATCTTTCTCTCCGCTTTTTTTTTTAACGCGTGGGTAAAAAAATAAAAAATGAAACAAATTCCACCGCAATTTCACAGCGAATCAGTCGCAGTGCGCGCGGCCCCGACATACCCGCAGCTATACAGACCGACGCCGCGTTGTATATCCTGTGACTGAGCGAAATTAACGTCTGACTTTTCTTCTTCTCACGTGTTTCTCAATACGAAAACATGAGGCGCCGAGGGAGAGACGCGGCGGCGGCGGCGCGGACTTTCCGAGATTTACGAAGAGATCGTTCATCAATCATCGACGACGTTTAGTGGTTTCTCTCGACGCGATACGACCGCGCTGATGTTAACGACAGCTCGATACGCTACTAAAGAGACGTTTTGCGCGAGCCCGCAGACTATTGGTGAAAGAAGAATCGACGGGGAAAAAAAATAAAATAAGAAATACATGTGTATATATTTTTTTTCAATCACCGCGGTGATATCGAAAAATATCCGATCGCCCCCGGCGGACTGTGAACGGCGCGCAAAGGGCGGAGTTTAACGCGCGTGAGTCAGAATTCGCGTGTGCATATTTATAGAGCCGTAGCTTCTCCTTTTGGCGAGGCGACGCATGTGAATCACGGAAAATTGCACACAGACGTGCGAAATTCTTCGACCGTTGAGTGGCCGGACTCGGGAACGTCGATGTGGAGCGACGAGGAAGCAATATGAATCGGCCCACCGCACCGAGACCGACGTTTTTCCACGTGTCCTCGCGTCGTCCCTGCCCACGACAGACATTCACTGTTGCACTTCCTATGATCTCTTGAACCGAAAATACCTATGAAAGATATTTATCTCAAGCATAATCAATTTTTGGTAGTTTGTTTTATTCATAAAATGAAAAAATATCCACACGCAACTAATTTTTTGATGCAATGACATCTTAGCGAATCATGTTTATTTACTATCAAATTATTTCTCGTAATTAAATTATTAGGAGAAATAATTTTGTTATTTTATAATAATAAATTCTCCTAATAAAATGATTACGAGAAATAATTGCATGATTTTATCATAATAATTTCACCTAATAAAATTATTAGGAAAAATAATATTATTATTTAATAATAATAATTCCACCTAATAAAATTATTACGAGATATAATTTTATTATTTTTTGATAATAATTTCTCCTAATAAAGTTGTTACGAGAAATAATTTTTTAACGAAATTAAATCCCAGATTGTTAATTTTCCAAACGAAGAATTAATTGGCAACATCTGGAACGAAAGGGAACCGGAGAAATGATTTCTCGGAGCGCGTCTATGTCAATTAAACGCATTACGCAATAATATAACAATATAATAATACGAATTGACGTTATTGTGCAGTATCGCAATTAAATGAATTATATTGTAACATAATTGCGGCGGAATGTTGCATCGGTGGGAGAGAGGAAAATCGGGTCGGGAAAGGAAAAGTTTCCACGAGTCATGGCTCGCTTCCGTTTCCTCGAAACGTCGATGAACTTTTTTTTTTGTTCTCTCTTATGATTCGCGGTATTTGGATATATCATCGAAGGTACAAACGCGCGTTATACGTACGTACGTAGGATTTCCTGAGCGCCGCGGATCGAGCGAGACCTCGCCGCGAATCGTGTCGAGGTCGGCTCTCTTGGTTGATCAGTGACCTCTAAATCCTAGAATCGACGCACCTGCATAGCCGTCGCGCCGTCGCTGCGCGAGTCGCGATTCTCGCCGCGGGACCAGCGATACCCCCATGGAAATAAAGTATACTTCAGATATATAACGGATATATAATTTTTGGCCACTACATATAGCGGCAAAAACTTTTATATCCTCTATGTATCTGATATATATCCGACGGATATATAATGGATGCAACATACATGTATTTGATATATGTAGCGAATTTGTGAAGAATATATTCTCGATATATTCCGCGTCTATGAATCAAAGAAGCCCTGTATATAACAGATGTATGAAAGATACAATTTCTATAGACAAGAAGTACATAGAGAATATATCCACACATGACATGAATTACACATGAACACACATGAACACACATGACATGAATTAGACATGATATTAAGTACCTAATATGTATCTCATATTTATGCTGAGTATAAATCATGTATATGGTTATATATAAAAAATGTGCTCAACATATTTTTATTATATATTTGGTATTCAAAAAAGATACATGCGGTATATATTGTGTATATATTTTTCATATAAATACGTCATATATAAAGCGGCAGAAAGTTCTATATCTCGGATATATAATAAGATATATAAACAATATATAATATGCATTTTTTATATATCCGAGATATATAATGGATATTTAAAAACTATACTTTCAAGTATACTTTTTTTCCATGGGGGTAAAAATCAGCGCAAAGATATTAGCGAGAGCCAAGCGGAAGCTTCGGTGTCTTACGAGGAATCGGTGTTTCTGGAACTGCTGCGTATTGCATAATATATTGTATAATGACCCGTCGGCTTTGCAATTGAAATTCCTTCGCTCTCACTGACCTGGCAGGGGAAGCAAAATGTTGCCAAGTTCGCAATTGCGCGTCGAAATTGCGTGAGAAGCCGAAGGTCGCTGGTTTCATCCAGCGGTGCCGCGCGACCGGCGAATCGTCGTCGCCAACGTCGTCGTCGTCGTCGTCGTCGTTGGTGCTGGAACGTCGTCACTTTCTAACCCAATTCCCCTCCACCGGAGTCACTTCGGGGCCTCTCGGTGCGCGCGACTGTTAGGCAATTCGCAGTCGGTACTGGGTCTAGGTCCTCTCTAGAATGCGAGAATACCAAATCGCTTTTGCGTCCGTTTATATACGTCATTTATCGTCCCGCTTGATCTCCGTGCGCGCGTCAGTCGGACGCGCGTGGGAATAAATTGACGATCCCTTCTGTCGCACCACGACGGTCTGAATGTCGATTTGGCGTCAATCGGGTTTCGATTCATAATCAGCGGAGCACGAAATTTCTTGATACATCTGCGATTGAACGATGGGGAAATAAATATTTATTTGTCATTACCAAATTTCAGCTTAGACTATGATGAAAATTAATAGACCGAAATGAAATATTACAACATTTTGCAACAAACACAAAGCCTTATTTGGCTCAACTTAAATTTGATGATGAATAAATCAACATTTATTTCACCATATGTAAGAAAAGATTTGTCAACAGTTAACCAACTCTTTTCTCAGTGTGGGAACGACATTGTTTTATTTCTCTTTATACCTGCGGCCACTTGACTTTAATTAATAGTGTGTAGAAAAACAACATTTTCAACGAAATATTATTGTTAATATGAATGTAAAAAATCATATAAATAAAATAACTTACGGCTCTGCAGCCTTGAAAAAGTCGACAATTTCGGTTAATTTTATCCCTCGATCAACTATAACGTGATCACGAATTTTTATTATTCACTGAGAATCCTCAGTCTCGAGCGCCTCTTGGCTCTATTATTTCCCACCAATTGGCACAGCTGTTGCGTCGCGCAAAAACTTGGTACACGTGTCACCAAAAAATATGTGCGTGTTCGCCTCTCCCGCAACCTTCGGGGCGTTACGTGCGAGAGGCGGGAGTTTCGGGAAGTGCGTTAGCGACGAATATCCGCCATGAACTTCGTGCGTATAATTTCGTGTGTACGTAGGCGATCGTGCGTGAAATGCGAGTTCCACGAAGACCTTCGTCCTAGAGGCTCTCAAACCCCTCGGACGTCGTGTTGGTGAACGGAATACACGAAACCGATATAACGGTGTAGCAAAATGTACCAAAAATCAAGACAGAGACAGAAAATGAGTAGTTAATTTCGTGCACTGGAACTGGAGTTCACTGAGCGCACCGCGGTTAATCAGTACAATAACATCAACTTGGTTTATCTGAATGCCTAATTATCCGAACCTTGGCGCGAAAGATACATTGTTGCTTGAATACACAAATAAGCATTCACCGTTTTTCAGATGTTTAATTTTCAAATGTTCATTTGAACGTTTTTGAACGTAATATAAATATAGAAATTTGTTTTTATGTAAAAAAAACGTTTTTTTATCAACAAAAAATGCTTCAATTATCTGAACTTTTGATTATTCAAACTTGTCTCGGTCCTAATTTGTTCGGATAACCGAGGTTCTACTGTAACGCAATACAGGCAAATCAGAAGTACGATCGAACTTATGAACGGACTGAACACTAAACCGCAACTAAAAGTAAACCGGCAGATATTAAAAATCTTAATAATAGATGAGAAAAGGAGAATATAGATAATAGCGAATAGAATAATCTAGGCAATAATAAGAGGCAAGAGGTGAAAAGTCACGGAGAGGCGAGAAAAGAGCGACAAATAATAGCAATGAAGTAATCTAAGCAATAATATAGGAGGCTGGAGATGAGTGACACGTCTTTGCGACACAAATATCGACGAAACGTCAATCCGCAAGACGATGAAACGTAGAAATCGTTCAATTTTTTCCTCCCACGTCTGCATCCCCCTTTCCTTTCCTCTCGATTCTCATGTTAAAAAAAGGAGTCTCCTGCCTCCCGAGAAACCGGTGGAAATGACCTTCTCCCACTTCGGCCGCTTTCAATCATTAAGTGGATGGAGCGGAGCGTTGGCATTCTGACCGTTAGAAGTTAGAATTCGCAATCGGTACGATCGAACCTCCACTCGATAACAATAATAATCGATAACGGTAATAATATTGGTGGATGAAAAAATAAGGCGAAATCTCAGCGTGATATTTTCACCGCTGGATCCAACTGCCCGATTTGATTGTTAAGAAAAATAATCAGATAACATTTTGAAGATCTTCTAAATTCATAATTATTCAAGTATACACGCTGATAATTCAAGTACGTCCCACGCTCGGCCGGATAAATAAATCTGTCATTGCCGCAGAGATTTAAGCGCTTGGATTTTTACTTTTTTTTACCCTATTTCACAAAGTAGCTGGTGAGCCGAGTTTTTTTTCTCGCGTTTCCGCTAATTTATTTTTTCGCATTGACGTGACGTCAGTAGTTTGCACGTTTACGGCATTTTTCCGCGGAAACGCGGCACAAGTCATTGCCGAAGGTTGCGACGAAAGAAAAAGAAAGAAGAAATAACCGTGTTATTATTGCTGATAAGCCTCATTACGGTCCTCTCCTCCCGGAACCCCCCGGAACGAAAGGCAAAACGGCAGCCACTTGGTATATTCGGCGGGGCTACGCGTGTACAACTTTGCCTGCAGGGCTTCTAAGTGCCAAGTAGCATATAGCCCCTATATACATGACGAGCGCGCACGCGAAGAACGCGACGGCGACTTTGCTTTGACCGCATTGCGATTCCTCATTTCGCGGTTCCTCTGCATTTAATTTCCTCAATAATCATAATAGTTATTGACAATAATATCAATGCTCCTTAAAAAAAAATCTTCGCATCTGTCTAAATAACAAGAAAAAAATAAACCAACACTTATTTAATAATAATTATTATGTAAAATTAAACGAGTTGATATTTAAAAAAAAAGCCTGCGTCAATCTTTTTAATCAATTAGCAATGTTTTAGTCATTGTATTGCTGAATCGCATCGAATTAACTGTTCGAACAAAAATAAGATCAGATGCGTCGCTGTTAACATGGAGGAATCGCCGACGAGGAAAGAAAGAAGAGAAATAAAGGAAGGGAGGGAAAAACCGTCGAGGTTGCGCGGATCGCGACATGGGTTTCGCTAATTAACGAGAGCACGACTGGGCGTCGGTGCAGCGCGAGGTATTGCGGGGGACAAACCGCCAGCCGGTGACCACAGACGCGCTCACGCACTCGCCTTCTGTTGCGACACTTTGGCGTCCAAGTGCATACATACATGTATACATAGCACGCACCAGCGTACGTATCTCTATCTATCTCTCTTCTTCTTCCTCTCTCTCTCCCTCTCTCCCTTTACGTAGAGGACCTTGTGCCAAATGGCGTTTTATCCTGAGAGCCACGGACACTTAACTCCGATCTCGTGGTTACTTCTTTGACTTTTTCGTCTTTTTTTAAATTTCCTCCCAAGTGAGACGCTTCGAAATTTTAAAATAAATAGAAAATTCATCCAATCACAATTTCTTAACGCTCTTTCGTGTTCGACAGACAATATTTGCACGCAGTTGATCATATATAAATGTACATTGTAAAAAAAAAAATCTTTCATCGATTTGATCCTTTTACTATCGTATTCCACAAATTAATTCATTATTCAAAAATATATCTCGATTACGTGGTTATTTCTTTGACTTGTTTGCCTTTTTTAATTTCCTTCCAGATAAAACGTTTCAAAAATGTTGCCTTAAAAATCCATCGAATCCCAATTTGTAAACCCTGGTTCCTTTTTCAAACGAAAACATTTGTACGCTGGTCATATCAAAGTATTATCGACGAAAAAAAAATCTTTCATCGACTCCATATTTACCTACACATTCCACAAATTAATTGCCGAATTATCTAATAAAAACATGTACGTTGGGTCGTGCATCGAAACGACATTGAAAAAAAAAAAAAAAAAAAAAAGAAAAAAAAATCAGCATTTACGAATGCAAATTTTCTCCGCGCCTGTCGTCGCGCGGCGAAGTTTCCAATCTGCAGTCGTTAATCGACGTCCGACGATTGGCTCGAGTGTCTCGGTTGATTGCGGCCGGGTACCCGAACGAATTGGCCGAGCGCTCTCGAGAAAACACCGCGCGTGCGCGCGCGCGCTCGGTGGCTATGCGCGCGAGTTTATATATCATTCCATTCCGGAAGTCGATTGTGCATTTTTTTTTCACCTCCGCGTTTGCCTTCACTTCGCGGATACCGCGCGACTCTCGTACACCGAGGCGCGCTGCGCGAGCGCCGAGTCTCCGCACGGACTCACACACGCTCGTCGATCCCTTTGCGGCAATAAAGTCGATCTCTCGGACCCAATGTGCCTCCTCGATTCCTTTCACTGCGCGTGAAAGGAAGAGCGTCGTGTGCGAGCGCACGTTTCGATTTTCTCGCTGGAGGTTTCGGTGCTAACGCCACGATCATTTCTCTCCCAGGGCCCCCCTACCCTCCCCTTCCCATCCCTCCTTCCTCCCCCCCCCCCCCCCCCCCCCCGGGTGACAGCGTTGGAATGCGTCTGCAGATGGTCCCCCGTGACGCTGATTAGTCCAGCGGCTCTCGCAGCTCAAACGTCGAACGTCCCCGTTATCGGAACAACATTTACCATATTGTTAATGACGCGATTTCACGGATTCTCATGCGCGGAGACGAGAAATTCGTTTTTTTGTCCAACTGGAAGTGACATCGTTAAATTTTCTGGGTAAATACGGCGGACGAATATACACGGAGAGAAGGATCTGATACTTTTTACTATATTTCTAGTAAAAAGTATTGTAATTTTCCGATAGAGGGGAGATATAACGCCATCTATCGAGAAGAACTAGAACGATGAGATTTTTTACCACGAAATATGGTAAAAAATATTATATATATATATGTTAGAAATTCTCATAGTTCTCGTAATATTCGTCAGGTGGCGGCTATGGCTTTTCAATACCAGGCGCATTGGTAATTTTTACTACCGCGTCCGGTAAATTTTATCAGATCCTCCTCTCCGTGCAGAGACGAGAAATTCGTTTTTTGTCCGACTGGAACTGACATCGTTAAATTTTCTGGGTAAATACGGCGGACAAATATACCATTGGTACTCGTGGCCACGTGGATTCCTGTTGATTTAATCGACACAGCTACAATTTATTGTATCTCGAGAAACTTACGGTCTTAATATCTGCAGATGGTCCCCCGTGACGCTGATTAGTCCAGCAGCTCTCGCAGCTCAAACGTCGACGTCCCCGTTATCGGAACAACATTTACCATAATTGTTAATGACGCGATTTCACGGATTCTCATGCGCAGAGACGAGAAATTCGTTTTTTTTGTCCGACTGAAACTGACGTCGATAAATTTCCTGGGTTAATACGGCGGACTATATAAATATACCATTGGTACTCGTGGCCACGTGGATCACTGTTGATTTAATCGACACAACTGCACTGTTAAAAATGTGGTGTTAAAAACTACACCAAGACGGTATCTATATAGGTCCACACCATTCACGGTGATAACGAGCGGTGTTAAGGGAGTGTGAAGCACCGACTTTGCACCTCAAAAGTTCGGAACTGCCGTATTTCGCAAATTATGAACGGATCGAAGCGAAAATTGAAATACAGAGGCCAGTAATGTGAATCTCGTTAATGAATTAGTCAGAACTTTGATTTTCGAAAAAAAAAATTATAGATCTATTACCCGCAGAGGGAATCTGTAATGAAAAATTCGGTTTTTTTTTCAATTTTTCGATGAAAACTGAGAAAGCGACTAATTCATTCACGAGATAATAAAAAAATCACACATGATACATGCATTCGAGCGCTTAAAGCGAAAAGTGTTACAATGTTTCGTCGGTAACACAGGAATAAATTTAACGAAACGGCTGGTGTAATTATACACCGTAAGAAGTGTTACTATTAACACTGTAATAAGTAACACTAGGAAAAAGTCCACACCAGCAGCGTTTGACACGGTATATTTTTAACAGTGTACAATTCATTGTATCTCGAGAAACTTACGGTCTTAATATCTGCAGATGGTCCCCCGTGACGCTGATTAGTCCAGCAGCTCTCGCAGCTCAAACGTCGACGTCCCCGTTATCGGAACAACATTTACCATAATTGTTAATGATGCGATTTCACGGATTCTCATGCGCAGAGACGAGAAATTCGTTTTTTGTCCGACTGAAACTGACGTCGATAAATTTCCTTGGTTAATACGGCGGACTATATAAATATACCATTGGTACTCGTGGCCACGTGGATCCTCGTTGATTCAATCGACACAGCTACAATTCATTGTATCTCGAGAAACTTACGGTCTTAATATCTCGGCGCAACGTTTATCGATAATCTCAGCATGCAAAGCGATTGCGGTAGGTGCCTCGATGCATGCCGATTGCTTTCGAGTAAAAGCCATTAATTTGTCGCGACCGCACATCCGCTTTAACGATTGCATTGATTGTTAATCAGTCACGAGCAATAAAAATCGGTTATGGTGACGACGCAGTCGTTAATGATCCAATAAAAACAATCGATATAATTAATTAAATTTCTCAATTGGTCTCGCTTTTTACGATCACTCTTTATCTCCTGGAGAAGAAATCATCCTTTTTTATGAGCCACGTGACGGGAGCGAAATATGTGGCGGAAGAAAAAAGTGACTCTGCGGCTTTTTCGGCCAATTTGAGCGATTCGATCGTCGCGGCGTGCGTGTATAGAATTTCTCGAAGAAATCAAATTCCATCGCGATCGAGAGGAGTTTATGGATCGCGTCCGCACGACCCGAGGCGCCACTGGTACGGCACACGGAGAAATCGTCCGTTCTCCGGATCATCGGGGGGGGGGGGGGGGGGGGGGGGCGAGAGAGAAATCTCCCGATGTGTCGACAGTCCCGCGCCGACTGGTAGCGCGTGCCCTGACATTTGAAAATTCATCTCCGCGCGTGACGCGTCGGCTCGAAACAATATAATTTGGGACTGGGAGGGGGGAGGGGGGGGGGGGTCGATCTACACACGCGGATCGCCTCGCGCTTCTCACGGGCATCGAAATCTCGAGGTATCCAGGTCAACGGCTCCTCGATTCTCCCTTTCTCCTTCGCCGTCGTTCTTTTTTTCCTTCCTGACCAAAATTCACACACCCCAAACGGCGGTCAGCGATTTTTTTTGGCCACGCGAAAGTTCCTTTGCGGAGAAAAATGCACTTAATTCGCGATTCAATTCGAGCGAAAAATTCAACAGTCAAACTTCACTTTTGCCTTTTTTTTGCCTATAATAAATAAATAAAAATATTCAATTAATGAACACAGGGAAAAAAAGAATGGAATTTGAATTCACCATTTTTTTACTTGTCTGAAACAAAAAGTTACAATTGGGGTGGAACATTTGTGAGTGTTTTGCATTTTTTTTTTACGACGCTCGCAGGAAGCTTGCACGAATTTCACCGTAGAGCCTTCAGCATCCCCGCGATAATCTACAGAATTGTCGGTCTAATTAGAGCCGAGATCCTCGCAAACAAACAAATAAAAATACTTAATTGATGTACACAGTCAGAAAAAGGATTTAATTCGAATCTATCATTTTTTCACTTGTCTATGAAAAAAAATGACAATCAGCGTGGAACATTTGTGAAATTGTTTTACATTTTCTTTACGACGCTCGCAGGAAGCTCGCACGTATTCCACCGTAGAGCCCTCAGCATCTCCGCGATAATCTACAGAATTGTCGGTCGAATTAGAATAAAAATACTGAATTGATGTACACAGTCGGAAAAAGGATTTAATTTGAATATATCATTTTTCCATTTGCTTATGAAAAAAAGTTACAATCAGCGTGGAACATTTGTGAGTATTTTGCATCTTTTCTACGACGCTCGCAGGAAGCTCGCACGAATTCCACCGTAGAGCCCTCAGCATCCCCGCGATAATCTCCGGAATTGTCGGTCGAATTAGAGCCCGAGATCCTCGCTTCCACACATGTGACGATAACGCGGGGTGCCGGTCCTGCCGCGCGAGGGCTCTCTTTATCGCCCGCAGAAGCGCCGGGTTTTGAGGCTATCTCGGCGCGTCGATTCCCCCGGAGCCTTTCCCCGGGTCTCCCCAGGCGGCATTTTTTTTCCCTACCGCGAGGCAGCCGCTCATAGCCGCTCTCGCGTGTCCTTAGGTTGTAGACATGTCGGGCACGCCCGTCGCCTGCGTCGATTTCCGGCTTTTGCTGGACGGCAACACACCCACTCGCGAGCAAAGCGGCCGCACTCGGGCGACGAAGAGAGAGAGAGAGAGAGAAAGAGAGAGCCGGTCGTTTGTTTGCCACTCCGATCAACTTGGCCGCAGCGCGAGGAAAGATAACGACGGTCAGCGCGAGTTTGCCCAATGGACCCGATTCCGCTGCTCGCGATAAACCTGGATTCTGCCGCCATACCCTCGACGCTCTACGCCTATCCGAACGAATAAATACCGAATGAAATAGCAAATAAAACGTCGGTGTCTGGCTGCTTGCGTTTCGCAGTCCTCCTCGTTCTCTTTACCGTTCGACGGGTAATGAATGGACTGCCCGAGCTCCGCCGATACACCTCGTTATTGTTATTATATACATACATTTGCCCGGGATATATCCTCCCTCCTCGCGCGACCATCAGCGCCCAGAGCTCTGCATCCTTCAGCGACTCCCATTCCCGTTCCTCGTTGTCGCTCGTTACACGAGACCCGCGACGCGGATCAACGGACCCTCGGTATATTTATCGGCCGCACTTAACGCGAGTTCCGGCGCGCTCTCCGAGTCCCAATACGCGAAAACTCGGAAGGCGGCTGTCGCGCGCTCGCCGAGAGTTTGATGGTACTTGTCGATGAATTTATCGCTCGTAAATTCGATACACCGGTTTGTGGGTGTAAAAAGTCAACACAGAGGGGAGCGAGCGTTGATAGCACATCAAATACTTGATTTTTTAATTGATCTGTTTTTGTTTTGACTGCAAATTATCGTAAACAAAATATTACACATCAATTGTGAGGAAAATAGGATTATTGGTGTCGCCGAGATCCGAACAATTGGCAGATTCGTTTGGCTGGATGAAGCAGATTTGATTGATAATCAATTTGACCGAGTTTCGTGAATTTGATTGTAATTCAATGTCTCTTCCTTTCGTCGTTATCGTTTGCTCGATTCACGAGACCCGAATATTCGGCGCATCTGGTAAGCTTATCAATGCACGTTAATTCGAAGAAAAAGAAATTCACACCCATGTAAAAAGAAATCCATTGCATATAAATTATGTTATAGCGCCTAATTTCATATATGAAATTAGGCACATATGTTTCATGTTAAATAGATTCTAATGAGTATTTTTTCAAATTTTTTATCGAAATACAACTGACGAATAATATTTAATATTAAGAAAAGAACATAACATGATTGTTAAAAAGTCTTAAAAGAACACGCTGGTTTAGCTTTAAGTGAGCAGGGACAGCGCTACCAAAAGACAAACATAATTATACTTAAGGTACCTATGTATAATATACCCTGAGTGAAAAATAAAGATATTTAGAAATGAAATGAATTTCATGTTAAATTGTATACAATGAACATACAGATAATTAATTTATCTCTAGTAGATATAGAAACTGGAATTACTGATAAATTATGCGCTGACTGCATACAGTCCATATATGAAACTGCGAGTCTGTTTACTTCTATGTTCATTGTACACAAATTTAACATAAAATATACAATTTAACATGAAATATATATACCCAATTCCTGTAAACAATTTTTTATATTCATTTTTTTTTCTCTTGGACAGTCCTCAGTATAATTAAAGTAATTCCTCGAAGCGGGAGACGCGAGCCGCACCGAGAGAAAAAGTTTCCTTGATTCAATGAAATTTCCTTGGAATCTCAACCTATGAAACATTTCTTTGAGGTCAATGAAATAATATCCTTAAGTTAATATTATATTTTCTTTGTGTGATGTCATCAACCAAATTATAGGTTATGTTCACCAAGTTTTTGGTTACGTACCATAGTACTTAAATATGTTCACCAATAACTTCGATGGTTTAACCAATGATTATCTTCTTGATTTAACTTGACTTAACTATAACATAACAGATCAGCTTGCGCGAGAAATACCAATACGACTTATCGCGAATGGGCCAAACGTTGACAGACTGGGTGCCGTCAGGCATATCGTTTCTTTAAATAAAGGAGATCATGTCTTTGAAATTGAAAGAAATATTTCATTGAAATCAATGAAAAAAATGCAATCCACCCATTTCTTTGGAATCAAGGAAATTTTTTCTCTCGGTGTGCAAGCGCGAGAGTCGTCGGGACGCGGCGCGCGCGTTCGAGTTGCGGGTGCAGAGGTCGCCACGCTCGACCGGCCGCCGTGTATACCTATAGCGCCCTCCCCCCGAGTAAATAAACATACGCGATGCGACGTAGCGCGCGCATGTAATTTGCGCGGCGGCGGGCAAATCGAGCAAGAGAAGGCAGCAGAACCGACACCCTCGCCTCGAACTCGTCGCTCACGCGCGCGCGCGCGCCTCGTAATTATAAATTGTGTATTAAAACGCGTAAATCGCTAAAGTCCGCTCTCCTCGTATACACCGCGCGCCTCGTGCGTGTGCGCGTGTTTATATGACACGTAAGGTCGAATGGGTTCGCGCGTTCGTAAATTAACGCGATAGTTCGCCGCCGGTGCAGACCCGCGGGTAATTCCCGCGCGCGGCAGCAGCCTCGAGTGCCCTGCGAGCCGTTGTCCGTGTGCCTCCTCTCCTCGTTACTTCGCGCTCGGTGCTACTGCGCCGCACTTGCCCGCAGCGTGTTTGCAACGGGAAGAGACGAAAGAAACGGCCGAGAGAAAAAAAAAGAAAAAAAAAAAAAAACAGCGCTACGCACACAGCGTATGTGCCATGGGCATTCTCGCGCTGCGATTCTGACAATCATGACTACAGTCGCCGGCTAAAGAGCCGGCGATAAATGCGGCGGCGACTGTGGCGAGTCGGGCCGGTCGGAATTGCCGAGCCCGACTGGTACAGCACTTGGGATACATTCTACGGGCCGCCGCGCCTCGCGTGTGTGTGCGGACACCACCGAGCCTCCGGTCACGTATACCTGCTTACGTGCATAAGCTCGTTTCGTAATTTAATGCAATTTTATTAAGAGGATGTGCGCGGCCCGCCAGCGGGAGAGACCTTAAACATCGCTTCTTACGCTCGGTATCTCTGCTTTGGTTTCAGCAACTCTCCTTTCCATCCACACAATCCAGCCATGGAACGGCGGGTTTCACCTTCAGCCTCTCGGGCAATCAGGACATTGAGGGTCCACAGGGCGGCTTTGAGTGCATACAACAGACCGGCCCGAAGTAAGTGTTTTTCTTTTTTCAGATGTTTTTTTTTTCATTCAAAATGCGTCGAAATTGACGATCATGGTTGCTTCAGTTTGCAAAATTTACTTGAACCGCGAAGAAAATTCGCTGATTAAAAAATTGGTCGTCAGAGTTTTATGGGAACGGCGGGAATTTTTGTCAAATTAATGAGATACGATTAATAATGTTTGAATCGTTATTTTGAAGGTTGGGTTGCAAAAATTTATGTTTTATTTATTTAACAGATCACGGTTGGACTATAAAGAGTATATTATAATCAAATCAATTTTCGCAGTTTCATACGTTGCTTGGTCAACCGCTTCAATTAAAAAAATACACGGTCCTACTTAGTTAAATTCACGAAACATTAATTGGCTTAGACAGTGTGGAGAATTACAATTTTTAATATATGCAACCTTTCGAGCATAATAATAAACTATTTATGTGAACATTTTATCGCATGATTAACCACATCACGGCACCATATTTACGAGTTTCCTTTTTCCTTGTCTGTCGTATAATCAGAAGTCTGGAGAGTCTCGGGACGTTGCCGTGCAAGATGCGGATACAGGCGAACGACGACGTTTACGAGACGACTAGACACAGAATGGCGGTGGCTGACGAGAACAACAAAATGAAATGGTGAGTTACAGATAAGAGAAGGCGGAGCGTTGAATAATCATCGGCTGCGCATTAAGCGTTGACGTTAACTGTCGCAAATCATTGTTTATTCTCTCGTCCTTGGTCAAGATTCCGCAGTTTAAAATTCGTTGTTCACGGTGTCCTTGGGTTTGTTTTACAGCACGAGGGTGATCAAGGCGAACGGGCCGGACATAGGTCGGAAAGTCAAAGTAAAAGCGACCGGTCGGACGATACCACCACCGATACCGAACGCGAGACACAGAGAATCCACGAGCATTCCAACTTCCTCGAGTCAGTCATCCAGGTCGCAGTCGTCAGCGCCACCGGCGCCACCGACGACGACGTCGTCGTCGTCATCTTC
This sequence comes from Pimpla rufipes, assembly GCA_963932165.1. Taxonomy (NCBI): domain Eukaryota; kingdom Metazoa; phylum Arthropoda; class Insecta; order Hymenoptera; family Ichneumonidae; genus Pimpla; species Pimpla rufipes. The sequence goes on along the minus strand of OZ010634.1, from coordinate 1,963,188 downwards.
CTCGTTCTCGTCTTACAAGCCAATCCAGAATAGCAATCCACCGCCAAATCGCACTCAGCCCGAGAAGAAGGTCTCGGATCTGATGCGCAGGCCACTCAGGTATTGTTAATAATCGTTTGCGTACGCCATATGTTATACTCGCGTCGCAACGAGCCCCCCCGATGCACAGGGCACACGATGTAACTCAGGATTTCGGTTTGTTTCTGTTTATCAGGGAAAGACTAATCCACCTTCTCGCCTTGAGGCCATACAAAAGGCCGGAACTGTATAACCGCATCACGACGGGTAATTGCCGAATGATAAAATTATTCGCTGACGATCTGGCATCACGTTGAATCACCGAGTCGGAGGTGTCAAGCCGGTCATTAACGTTGCTCTGTTTTTTTGTTTCTTCCACGTTTTCAGAAGGTATCAAGGAACGTGATAGAAGCACAACGAACCTGGTACTGAAGCAAGTGGCCTTTATGAGGGATAACACGTATCACTTGTTGCGGCACGTGTGGAACGATGTGCAAGAAGACTGGCCATTTTATACGGAGCAGGAGAAGGCGATGCTGAAGAGGCGAAAGCCCCAGAATCTTACGCCTCCGGGTTCCAGCGACGGCGGATCGAGCGGTACGTTCGAAATAATTCATCGATTTTTACGACAATTTGTTCCGCAAACTTTTCACTAGTTCCACGAACGAAATTGTGTCGAAAATAAAAACTTCTCGGAAAATGTACTTTCCATATGTAATACAATGTATAATCACATAGAGATCTATCAAGCCTCCTATTACTAAGCGGAGAATTCTACTTTTTACATTTTGCAGTGGCTATACTGATTCGGAGAAAGTCTCAATTACTCACCCATTTGCTTCAATAAAAAGTGAAAGTAAAATCAAAGATAATCCATTAGGCTTCCACCACGCTGAAATTCAGAAACTACCTTAAAAACGAATTTTCTATATAAAAACCTTTTTTTCAGACGTAATTAAAATGTATCGATCTCTCCAATATCAAGCGCGAATTCTTACGAATTGCTTTTCCCTATCGAACGAAAAACACCTCTCGTCAAGATCCGAAAATATTTAAAAAATAAAAAAATACAACGAATCAACATTTTCATTTCACTTTCAGGGAGCGGACAATCGCCGAACTCGACTCACGCGGGTTCGCCGCCAGCCATAACGGCGCCACCGCCGGGTCTGATGAGTCTGAAGCGTCCGGGTTACTACCAGAGCGCGGACGGTCTGCAGACGAAGAAGCCGCGCATATCGCACTTCCGTAAATCGGACTCTAGCGCGACAACGGGCAGCAGCAATAGCAACGGAAATCGGGAGAGCGCGAGGACGACTGTTTCTAGTTCTAGTGGCGGCGGCGGTGGCGGTGGCAGCGGTCAAGTCGCGGGGCCGCCGCCGGCGTCGAGCGTCGGAAGTGGTGGTGGTGGTGGAAGTGTTGTTGTCAGTGGAAGTGGCCTCGGCAGTGTCGGAAGTGAGAACAACAGCTGGGAGCAGCGACAGCAGCGTCAGCATCAGCAGCAACCGCAGCAGCGCGATCGTGCCGAATATCGGGCTGAAAGAACAACAAACAGTGATGTGCTACGGGGCAGCGGCGGCAGCAGCGGTGGCGGCGGCAGCGGCGGTGGCGGCAGCGGCGGTGGCTACGGTAGCGCCAAATCGTGCCTGACGCCGACGAGTGACAGTGAGGACAACAATCACAGTGGGCACGGGCATAATAATCATCATAGTAGCGCGAACGCGACTGGTGGAAACACCGGCGCGAATTCGGGCAACGGCGGCGGCGGCGGCAACGGCGGCAGCGGCGGCAACGGCGGCAGCGGCGGCGGCGGCAGCGGCAACGTCAGCGGCAACGGTAGCGGCAGCGGCGGCAACTATCCCGGCAGCAACCATCATTCGAACAGTAGTCTATCGTATAATAACAATCCAGCAGCGAGTAATCATCATCATAGCGTTAACGGTAACAGTAGTAAAGCGGCGATCGGCGCCGAGAGCAACTCCGCCGGCGGTGGCGCCGCCGCGGTCGGGAGCTTGGGTGTTGTTAATTTCGTGCGGTCGTCCACCGGAACGAGCGCGAGCAGTCACGGCAACAATGGAAGCAGTCCCAATGGAGTGATCGAGCGCAGGGATCGCGAGGATCGCGGCTCGTCGCGCGCCTACGAGAGGGAACAACGCGAGCGCGAGCGGGAGATGGAGCGGGAGTACGAGAGGGACAGAGAGTCGAGGGAGAACTCCGGCGCGGCTGGAACGAACTCGTACAACGACTTCCCGAACCCCGCTGTCAATGAGAACAGTGCCAATATCGTTGGCACGATAAGCTCGCCGCCCGCTTCCGACAACGTCGGCTCCACCGAGGACACGGAATATCCCGACTACCTCACGTGAGTCTCTCTCTCTCTCTCTCTCCCGCAATTGTCTTACACCGAGCGTGTTGCGTTCGTGTTTCGTCTTTTGTTTTTTCGTTTTGTCTGCCGTTCGCCGAGTCGAAGGTATTTATACGGCACTCGAATATCGCAGGTACTACACGACGATAAGCAGCACGGAACAAAGGAGACGTTACAAGAATGAATTTAGCGCCGACTACGAGGAATACCGAACGTTGCACACCGAGGTGGGCAGGGTCGCCGAGCGATTCACCCGCCTCGAGGCGCAATGGCGGCGGGAGCTTCAGAACGGAAATCACGAGAGGACCCAGGTGATTGTAAATACTTTAGATTCATTTATTATCCGATATTCACGCTCTTCGGTATCTTTGATAAGTGCATTCCTCGCTCAGTTGTTCGACGATTTTCGTTGTCCTTTTTGTATCTTCTTGTAATCCCTTTATGGCAGTACCATGGGGTCCCGATGGATACCAATCTACCTGTCTAGGGTCAATTTCGTACGCTTGTAATACAAACTTAGGTGATTCAAAGAATTTTGTTACACGGCAAAAAATTTGTTTTAAAATAAAAACAACAGACATTGGTACAACCGCGATAATTGATCGATCAATTTAATTGTACATTTCATTTTGACGAATGACGGGACAACTGAATGAAGAATGCTCGTCTCAAGCCGTTGAGTGATTATTTTCTCTTCTGTACACAAAACTAATGGACATTTCTATACGCAGGCAATAAAGAACCAGATAATGCAGGCATACGCGGAGACGAGAAACGATCCGGTGCACAAGGAAACGAAAAGGCGCTTCGATTATCTGCACAAGAAGTTGAGTCACATAAAGCAGCTGGTCCACGAGTACGACACGAAGAACTTGTCAGGTAACGGAGGTGCGGGTGGCGGGGGCGGTGGCAATGGCGGAACCGATGTCGGGCTCCGGGGTGGCCTGCGAAACTGACACAAGCTAAAACGGCCGCCTCTCGTCATATGCCTCGTGTCGATTGTGAATGCGCTCCTGATATCGCTCGCCTTTTTGCGAAATCTGAATTGCCTCGGCAAACTCCAATGTTAAAAATTACTGAGAAACATAAGTACGAAGAAGAAGAGGAAGAAGAAGAAGAAGCAGAAGCAGAAGAAGAAGAAAAAGAAGAAAAAGAAGAAGCAGAAGAAGAAGAAGAAAAAGGAGAAGGAGAAGAAGAAGAAGAAGAAGAAGAAGAAGAAGAAGAAGAAGAAGAAGAAGAAAAAGAAGAAGAAAAAGAAGAATAACGAACCCGCGCGCGTGCTGGTTACACATTGTTCCTGGGATCTCATCAGTGACAAAACGACGCTCCTCTCGGAGCTGTACTTTTACCTTACTTTTTCTAATCTCGCTGTCTCGCGAAAGTTGCAAAATAGCGCCCTCTCTGTTGTAGCTTTGGGCGTCTGCGAACGTCTACTGAGCCTTCAGGAAAACCCAATACCTGTAGTGAAAGAGAGAGAAAAAGAGAGAGAAAGAGCGTGGTGGGGTGGGGAGATGGGGGGGGGGGGGGTGGTGCGAGAATGCGAGAGAATCTAAGTGAATATGTACTCCGTACGAAAGATTTAAAAAAACACACACACAGCTGCGTAGCGTCCAAGACTGTCCAGTGAAGAAGCATAGAGTATGGAGGAAAAACGGAAGAGTAATATGCTCTGTATAAGTTATTACAGTACGCACGTCCAAGAGTGTCGTCCAGTTATTTAAAAAAAAAGAAGAAAAAAAAATTAACGAAAAAATATGTAGTTAAACGCGTGTGCGAAGAGGGTCCAAGAAGTAGGCGATAAAACGCGTGTGCGGAGGAAAGAGTACTTTTACCTGTTGACCTAAAGATAAAAAGAGGAACGGGAGGGGTTGGGGGGAGGAGTTTTTGAATGCATGACTCCGGATAGAATGAAATGCCGCGTGACAAAGACGAAACAGAAATAAATTACAGAATTATCGCCCGATAAACAGAGCTCATCATATCAGAGATCGCGAGAGACGAGAGACGAGAGACGGAGAGAGAGCGCGGTGTAAAAAAGGAAACCGAAGACACGTGGTTAACATACAATGACACTTCGCGGAATTTTCTCTCCGCGCTGCTCTTTGTTCGTTCCACAGACGTCGCTGGCGCGTGTTCGCCGCGCGGAAGATTACGTCAAAGCATATGCTAATCACAATAGCGAGATATCGGATCGAGGGATGGTAACGAAAAGAAAAAAAGAAAAAAAAAACGATGACAAAATACGGTAGAAACGTCCAGGCCGCCGCTCTAGGAGTACGAAAAAAGCGATCGATTCAAACCCTGCCAATGCCTAAATAGAGATACGTTTTGACGAGTGCAAGTGGGACGGTGCGCGTGACACCCTCCGATCGTATACGTGGTGACGCGACGGTGTCCAGAGAGATCGTGTATATTTGCCTAGACTATAAGAGTTCCAACAGTGATTGAACAATATTATCATCGATTATAATGTTAATAATAACAGCAGAGGCATAAAAAGAATTTCGCCAAACAAAAAAGGAAAAAAAAACGATAAAAACAAGAAACAACAGAATAAGTAAATAACGATGATCGAGGTAGTAGGAATATTTGGGATAGGTATATTAGTGATAATGATCATAGCCGGACGACACCAACGTCGTCGGGCAACTGATAGTGTACAGCAGGCGTACCGCGATGTTTCGCTTTTAAATGATACTTTGTTCGTGTAATTATCATTATATTATTAATATTATTACTCTTATTATTAATCCTATTACTCTAATTGTATTACTGTTCAGGTAGATAGTCAGGAAGATAATAGCGAGTTCCCGAATCGCAAAATCATTGTCATGGAACGCCAACTGCGGTTGGGGATCGACAGTTTATAATGCGCGTCAACTCGTTTCGATTTGGACTCGCGGTGCCAAATTAGTCATTGTTTTCTAGTTTCACTTCATTTTCATTTCTCTTTTCTTTTTTCTTTTCCCTTAAAATTCAATCGTTTTCCTTGACGACAATTGACTATTGTGTAAATTACGCGCGACTGTTCCAACGATGTGTCTTTCTCTCGTCTGCCTATCCGTCTCGCAGCGATGCGTTAGTTTCGAGACAGCCTTTCCGTTTTTCGCTCGATGGTATCGCTCGACTTGCCGTTCTATGACAAATTTTCGACGGGACACGATAAGGAGAAACAGGCACGAAGGTCTCGAAGTAACGAAATGAAGAAATAGAAGAAAAAATGAAATTGAATTTCACGTAATCAAATGACTTGATCAACGCACACCGACCGCTCCCGGCGGAAGATACTTGTTTCTCGTTGTCCTAGTACACTCGCGCATCGTACGTCCGCGTCGACGCGTCAAACAATCGCGACGCGTCGGACGTCGACGTATGATCTCAAAAGGGTTGTGCAAGAAAGGAAGAAGGAAAGGAAGGAAAATGAAAGGCCCGGCCGAGTCCGCAAGCGGTTTCGTGGCCATTGCCGTCGAGCGCCTCTTCAGACTCTGTGCACGTTGGGTGAATGACTTTGCGACGACATCGACGAATTATTGCAAATATGATTTATCGATTGGCGAAACGACAAACGAATACCGACGTTTACAAAAAAACAAAAGAAACAAAAAAAAATCGAAATGTTATTGCGTTACTCAAATTGTAGTATATTATTAGCGCACAACGATGCGATTACGTTTCCTCTCCATTTCTCTAGTTCTAATTCTATTGAGACGGCCAGATGTTATTACTATCATTAATATTATTGATAATATTATGTTATTATTGTACCGCAGTCACGTCGCTGCTGCGTCGACGCTGCTGCCGCCGCTGCCGCACGGCGACTACGCGTTTGTTATGAGGTTTTGTTCTCGACGGTGGAACCGCTCAATTAAACAATTAATAATTTTTTTTTTTTTCAACTGTGAACGACGATTGGTTGCGTGCTTAGTTCAATGTAAATGGAACGCGTTACTCGTCTCCCGGCGAGGCGTTCGCTCGTCTGGAATGCGTGAGAATATGTGGCACAGTGAACGAAGGTACGGACGTCCCTCACCTCTCCGTTAAATGTAAATTATTAGTCAATTTAGTGCGCGTAGGTAAAACAAGAGTAATTAAAAAAAAAGAAGTTACAAAAAAATACCCGTTTGAAGGAGAAAAAGGGGAGAAGACATTTTTATAACGAGAGAGTCATCCGGCACGCTCGAACCATTAATATATTGTCCCGGAGTCGCGGTTACATGGGCTCCTATATTTTTATATAATTTATTATTTCCTTCTGTTTTTCTTCTTCTCACCTCGATTAATCGAATAAACGAGATGCATAAAACATTCAACGCGTTTGTCTTTCCTTCGTCTTTTGTGTCTCTGAAATCTTGTAGTCAAATCCTCGCTCTCTCTCTCTCTCTCTCTGGCGGGGAGAAAAAACAAACAATCGGCATACGAACACGAGTCCCAGTCATTGTGCCACGCTTAAACACTCCAGTCGCACAGAAAGGAAAAATAATAATACAAAGTGGATATTCGCAATTACTTTGAAAGTGTTTTTAGTTACCATACGTTGTACCAGCAGCTATATATCATTATTATAGTTCTTTCTTTCTTTTTTCTTTTATTCAATTTTCCTATGTACCGATCACTCGAGGTGTTTTCGGGCGCTCCATCGGCACGCGCAATACGTAAATATACATTTTTTCGCGAGCCGCTCGCTGATCGAATTCAGTTGGTGCGCGATTAAGCATTTTTCGTTCGAAAGAAATAAAAAGTGCCAAGGCCAAGAAGGCTCGAACGTAGAGATGTAGGACGACGGATAGAAGGGAGGGTGTGAGAGTTCGACGGTCCAGGTCGTTAAACGAAATTATAACACGTGACTCTGTGAAGCAGCTGATGGAAAATAAGTGCGCTTTCTGTGTGTAGAATCGATTTTATATCCATATTAATACTTATATACGTGCACGATTGTATCAACGATTTTCCTCGAAATAGGCGTATCATAGGGAGAGATTGTTTTGTTTCTTGTTTCGGAAACGCTGCGCCGCCGCGAGCGATGGCAAAAGTTGTACAGAAGAGCCAGGCGAGGAGAATGTGAGGACGAAGCAAACTCACGAAGATTCGCAGCCACGAGCGAAGAGTGCGAACCAGTTAAATCAATTACGAAATATTATTCCTCACGTTACCGTGAAGCAAAAAAGAAAAAGTCACTCGAGCGGAGTCGGGGAGTATCGAAGCTCCGAACGCCCCGAGAGAGTACGAATATGGAAAGCTCCACTTCCCACAATCTCTACAATATACAGCAAATCAAGTGCCAATCGTAGCGAAGCAAGACTAACGATATGACCATATATTATACATATTATATACATAATAAAAAAAAAACAGCAAGAACAACAAAAAATGCGATATGAATTTTACAGTACATAAAGTACGTGCATGGGACTTGGGATATAAGAAACGAGGGTGAAGTCGATGCGGGGCGAGTTTAGACCAGGGATTCCACCGAGTCCCTCCCCTTTGCCTTTGAATATTTTTTAACCCATCGACGAGAAAAAGCCACACTCGGTGAAGACAATCGAATTGCTTGCGCAACCGTCTCTCAATCTTCGATAACTCGGAAAGACTCTCCGGAGAGACTGATATGTTGACTAAAAAAAAAAATGTGACTTCTTTCGAGTCTGTCGGGTCGTCCCTAATCGCACCGAACCCCTCGGCGACGCGTATTTCGTAACCAAAAAGAAGTAAATAATTATATAGATGAATTTAAAGAAGCAGAAAAAGAAAAGATTACGTGTTGTAGGTAAATTTGTATAAAGAGACGGCGTTCAAGGTGGTACCCAAAAATTGTAGCGAGGCAAGCCTTAAGTAACACACAAATACTTCATTTCCTTCTCATTCTCATTCTCATTCTCTCTCTCTCTCTCTCTCCCTCTGTATCTCGTCATACTCTGTCTCGCTCCTGTACACACAATCGACTCTGCCCTGTATTCTTCCGTTGTATCTTAATTCTCGAACCTTAGATATTAAGGGAATTTTTAGAATGGCTTTAGAGATTAAAATGAAAATCAGTTTTATAAAATTAACAAGGAGAAAATGATAATAACGACTTGTCATAACTGTCCAGCGTTGGGAAGAAATCACGAGAATTTGGCTTTGCCGTTTTCACGGACACCAGAAAGTGATTTTTGGAGCAAATGTCACTTGGTCAGAGCAATTCGTCCTTTGAAAATCAAATACCGGTCCACTCTGTTTTTTAAAAGTTCGTGTTACTTCTAAAGAAAACGGAGGCTCTTACTGCCTTCTGATTAAAAAAAAATAAAATAAAAATAAACAAAAACAAAATGTACATACGCGGCCTTACTTATTTATGTACATATACATTTAATCACGGGAGTCCCTGCACACATTCTTCAGTTGCATGCGTACAAAACACAAACATACTGACATACCTATAAAAACATACAATTAGTTCTTAATTGTTTTCATTGCGGGTCCGTTGAATCAATGCTTCCTCGATGACTGCAACGTTTTTTTTTTCGTTTTTTTTCTTCTTTTTGCTCCATTGACTGCGATCATCAACGGCTAACGTCTCTCGTACAATAGGCAAAATGTCTCTCAAGACACCGGTAGAATTCAGCTCAAGCTAAATTTGAAAATCGACGTAGCGCTCTTCTAATTTTTCGTTTCTTCCTTAGACTAATTGATGGACGATTGAGACGAAATTTTGTGTTTTCTTTTTGTTTTGTTTTTTAAACCTACATACTCGTTATTATAATACTATACTTTTGACTGTGATGCTATATTATATGCCTACATAATAATACGTGTACATGAATCTTTTTTTCAACGATAATTGCATTCTCGTGCCGTGGTGATAGACTATTTGACAATGATAGCTCATTCGTGTATACAGGGTTCAACACTGGCTGCTTGCATTCTCACAAACATAAAAACACATACAGAAAGACGCCCATTCTTCCCCGAATCCTTCCTCTTCTTTCTCGCTTCCTTTCGATAAATCGTTTTTCTTCGTTAATTCAGTGTCTTCAAATTGTCCGTTTTTTTACTCAGTGATGCGCTTATCTTCTATGCGATAAAAGAGGAATTCGTTGTCATCCTTTTTGATCGATTGAGTGGAATTTTGGGAAGGGAAATGGTTTATCAAAATGAATATGAAAAAAAAGGAAAAAAAAAAACATGTGATTAGTTATGTGGCGATGTGTTGACGATTAACTTTGGCGAAACTCGCTCGCACGTTCACCGAGAGACACAGAGAACACGAAAAACATGCACACAGTACGCGGCACTTGTTTAATTTTCGTTACATTAAATGCGGCGTACAAGGTAGAGTCAAAGTAAAGAGGGATAATGTTAGCTGAGGGATATCGACGAGGGTAGAATTTAAATACGCGAGAGAGACGAGAAACGAATGGCACGTGTGTTTATGTATTGCTGAATATGCATACACAGATATATACGATACCGGACACACGTGGCGATATATCACGAGGCACTCGCGCGACGAAAGAGAAAAAAAAGAAGGAAAAAGAAACGTCAAATAAGAGAAAGAGGAAGATGATGAAAAAAACGAAGAAACAGTAACCCGTCGTGTTAGTTACCTGTTTACTATTTTTTAAGTGCGTGTTATATACTTGGATGCGTGGTATTGATGAATGAGCCTTGACGGACTCTTAAAGCGGCGATTTTTTCAAATGTTGTAATGTGTAACGCGACGAAGGTGACGATGATGATGATGAAGATGATGAAGATGATAAGAGAGAGAGAGAAAGAGAAAGAAAAAAAAAATAGGAACGAAGAAGTAACGAAAGGCCAAGGAGGTAAAAACAATGTGTACCCCACTCTTTTATTGATGACGACTGCATTGCTCCCCTGACAAAGGCTCGTATATTCATTATATATATAGTTGTATTTGCAATTATTACCTATATTATATTCATTAATTAAAGTAACAAACAAAAAAATAAGAAGATTATATTATTAATAAATAAAGGGCTAATTGTCGTAGAGGATAATCGAGGATAAGGACGGTCGAAGTTTTTCGAATATTCACGATTAAACGAAGAGGAGAGTGTACATAATTTTTTTTTTTCTTGCGAGACAGAGAGCCGGACAGTCATCGTTTTTTCGAAAAATGGGATTCGAGCCGTTTCAACGAAATTTCTGTCACGATTGACTGAAACGTTCGGCTTATTACGAGGATCCGATCACGCGACGATCTTACCCTCGAACCTCGCAAACGCCAATTGCACTCAGTGCAAATACTAGAATACACAAACATACGACAGGGCTATCGACTCGAAAGCGACGAGTTCGCGATCTGTGCGACCTTCTTCTTCTCGACTGTGCCTCTTACGCTTCTCAGCCTTTACGTGCTTCTGTTTTATTCGAAAATTTGCATATTACGAGGAAGCAAAGAAAGAAAAAAAAATGAAAAAAAAAAAACGAATACAAAGAGATAATGATATTGATGACGTCGGAGAAAAAAAGGAAGAAGACGAAAAGAGAGCGTAAGACGAAGACGATAGTGATTACGTGAATTAATGATGGCGATCATGTGCGATAAATGGATTTTGATTATTGAAATGAGACGAAAGGAGAGTATGTATAAAATGTATTTTAAGCGAGAAAAAACGATTTACATTTATACTTTACGGTAAAACAAAAAAAAAACGAAGTAACGATAGAGATGTGGGTTGTGCATAAAACATACGTATGTGCTTTGGGCTGAGTCTTTTTAATCGAGACCGAGGCACATTCGAAGGGCCTCGCGAGTTCTTTTGTTTTTTTTTTTTATGTACTTTTGAAACGTTTCCGTGCGCGATAAACGAATCATATACTGCATCCGGTCTGCTCGGGCCCCTCTGGACTCTTGGCAACGCAGTTTGTACTAGGTACGAAAGTCATGCACCAAACTTGCAGGAATATAAAACTACGTTGGAGAGTCATTGATCGTATATTCTTATTTGCCCTTCGTTTACGGACAGTCGTGGCGATGACTCACAAAAAAAAAACCAAGTAAAATCGTCATCGAGTGTCCCGTAACGAAGCGAAAAATACTTTTGTCTCGTAGTACTTATTATGTATTTAATTGGTAAATTAAGATTAGTCATGCGAGCCGAGAAGACCGATGTAGATATCGATAAGAGATTTTGTTGCGTTGATAGTAAGGTGCGCGTTTTGTCAATCAATCGATGGCTTATGATGGAGATGAAGGGAAACAAAAAAGAGAGAAGAAGAAAAAAATGGGAAAAATTTGAAAGAAATCAAATCCGATCCCCCTCGGTTTACTCTGCCCGAAACTCAGTGCGTAGCTCGGTTGGCATCAGGCGCTCGAGTTACCGATGACTGCGATGATTTTATTAAAATATTTATTCAAGTGACTTGCCAGGTTCATTGCACAGTATACAATGAGAGATGGATTCAAAAAAACATAATAAAAATAAAAAAAGATCTATAGTTTACGGATTAACGGATGAGTTGCATAGCTATCGAGATGTTTCACAAGATATTGATGTATATATTTTAAGTTTGTATTATAACTCCCCACTTAATTTGTATGAAATGGAGAATACCATTAAAATGATGACGAAAATAATGTGTCTTGCAATTTTATCCTTGTCTTTCCATCCTGTCACATTGCATCCCACAATTATAGTCGACTGCGATCGCAGGAAAACCCAGGATCTATGATTCGATCATCGATGAGTCCAATAGATATTGTGGAAATGTTGAAAACAAACATACTGAGCCAGCGCTCTAAATTCACTTTGCGCTATTTGAGTTAGCTCCAAATGCGAATTTTTCATCTCCATCAGAATTTCTAGGATTCCAAATTGATTGAATTAACTTAACTGTGAATGTGTAATTTTCCATTTCTATGTTTATCATTAGATTCAGTAGACAGTTTTTGCAATTTAAGTAAAAAATATGTGTGAGATGTTAATTCCAGTTTTAAGGGCATGTGAAATACCGACTGCGGTAATAAAAACTGTAATTAATGTTTTTTACGCGTATTTGCATTTACGGCTAAAAGAAGAAATTCATTCCCTGCACTGGTGAAATCCGCAGGGAATGAATTTCTTCTTTTAGCTTTAAACGCAAACATCCGTGAAAAACGTTCATTACAGTTTTTGATACCGACTGGGCTCGACGTGGATGTTTCATATCGCCTTAACATCATATTGAAAAATAGCGGTGAAGGAAGTCGCGTCGCGATATCTTATCACCGATTTGAAAAATAGAGCTTCGGAAAATTCGCTTCTTTACCGACCGACGCACATACACATGCGGTGGGCGTCTCGACGTAGTTCGTGGAAAATGCGCTTGTCGCTCGTACGCGCTGATAACGAGCATCGGCTTAGATGAAAAACCATCCCCGCAGCACGTCATCTGGAATAATTATCTGTGCGTAAGGGACGTGACGGGAGTCTCCGTTTTCGTGGAAAACAACGCACGCGTACTCTTGTGTACCGGTGAATCGCCATGACAGACGTTGTGTCTGCTCTTCACTGTTCATAATAACGTTCGGCAACGCGTTCTTGGACGCTTATTGCTCGTCAACAATATCGGCGAATTCCTGAGTCGGTCGACGGCGAGCTAATCGCCAAATCCGACGAAAATGTCGGCCGGAGATGAGGACGAGGTGAGTTTACCGAGAATCTTACTGCATTCTGGCGACAGTCGGTAGGGATCGATGCCCGTGCGGCTCTGGCCCAAACTATTAAAAATCATGACACTAAGCTGGAGTGCATCCAAAGCCAAGAATTTATGGTTTTCGTATTTTAGGCCAAGTAAATGATTGCTATCAATTATTTCGAATTGTAATTCGAAAGAATTTATATTAAGAACACCCTCCGCTATTCTGCTCTACTTTTGACGTTTTTAATACAGAGATTTCCACGTCAAATTGGTATTCCCGTTTCGGAAACTATACGTAAAAAAATGTTATCTTATCAGAACTCGTTCGACGTACTTGTGCGAGAATCTTTGAACTGTTTATCTCTGCATCTCGGTCGTGTTTTAGTTCTAAATCATTTCCGAGTACTCCGAATGTATCGCCAAACACCGTGCATTTTTTTTCGATTTTTTCGATTAGTAAAATAAAGTTGTAAATCGTTAAGCTGTAAAAATAAAATAAAAATAAAAACATTTTTTAAATTTACTTTGATAATTATAGCAATTGCGGCTCAACTTACTATTAGTTGCATAACTAATTAGTTCCATAACAATTAGTTGCATAACTAATTAACTTTTGCTAACAGAAGTCACGACTCATGTTCAATGTATTTAATTTCTCATGCGTGAATAACTTGATACGAAGTTTTTACTCTTTTGCGCGTTCGTATGAATAACGCATAAACAGCCGTAAAATCCATACATTTTCGATAATGTCGTAAAAACCCACGCTTGAAAGCTTTTTTTACACAACATATCGTTTTATAGGTGACCAACAAGAGTGCCTATGCAGGATAACAAGTAACCGAAATATTTGCGTTTTATGAATCTGTAGTGTTTGCCACCTATACACACGCAAATTGAATATTAAAAATCGCGTAGAAAATCGAGTGAAAATAAAGTTCTTAAAAGGCGAAAGGAGTTCGTTGAAAAACGTTATTTATATTCAAAATACCATCAAATTGATTTAAAATGCTTCCTCAACCCCTATTAAACTGTTTTTTCCACAGATTTGATAATAACTTTTGAATAATAATAACTTTTGAATAATAATAACTTTTTGATAATAATAACTTTTGAACAATAATAACTTTTTGATAATAATAACTTTTGAATAATAATAACTTTTTGATAATAATAACTTTTGAATAATAATAACTTTTTGATAATAATTACTTTTGAATAATAACAACTTTTTGATAATAATAACTTTTGAATAATAATAACTTTGATTTGATAATAACTTTTAACGATAATAACTTTTAATAATAACAACTTTAATTTGATAATAACTTTTGAATAATAATAACTTTGATTTGGTAATAACTTTTGAATAATAATAACTTTGATTTGGTAATAACTTTTTAATAATAATAACTTTTTGATAATAACGTTATACAAATTCAATGTTCTTCTGCTGTGGCAGAGAACACAAATACTCCAATAAATAAAATGTACGGTACGTCGTGTGTGATACGTTATTAATTACTTCCTAAGTGACTAAACATTTACCGTTATAGGCGCAGAACACAGTGCAGAGCCTGAAGGAGTTGGGGAACACTTGCGTGCGCCAGCAGAACTTCGAGGAGGCGTTGTTTCATTACACCCACGCAATTAAGATCGATCCGCAGAATTATTCATTGTACAGTAATCGATCGTACGTACTTCTAAAAATGCAGCAGTACCATTTCGCGATGGAGGATGCTCTCATGACTATTCAGCTCAAGCCGGATTGGACAAAGGCAAGAGTAACGACGATTCCCGTTGCCAAGTATCCCCGCCACTACATCACCCAGTGTTTGCTGCATATTCATAAAGCAGCTTTTGTTCATTTTCTGTTTTTTCTTCTTTTTTTTTGTAATAGGGATACTACCGGAAGGCCGAAGTCGAGTTTCAGACTTTCCGTTTCAGCGAAGCCCTTCACTCTTACGGAAAAGCGCTGAGCTTGCAGCCCAACGATCCCAGCATTTTAGAGGCCATGAACAGAGCTTCCAGGTCGTTGATCAAGGACCAACGAGGTAAATCAACCGGGGCTTTCGCGCCTCTATAAATACACCCGCACACGTAACTCTCTCTCTCCCCCCCCCCCCCCCCCCCCGGCCTCCCTCATCCTCGATAATCGATGTATATCAGCCACTCTCTGTTGACCCAATGAGTTTGATGAAATCGTGCGTTTATCCTTTCAGCTGACCAACAGATACCCTGGCTCGGCGCAGGGATCGGTATCATTCTCGGAGTCATAGTCGTTATAGCGGATTACGTTTTCACGAACAAACCCACATTGACGGTAAGCCAAGAGCGGAATAACGCTTTTTTTTACTAGTCCCTCGATTGGGCCGTCGAAATCTGGAGCATAAAACGGGCCTCGTCGGGTGTGTTCGGAAAGAACGATGCGAGATTTAGCAGGAAAAGAGGCTTCGATTTTTTACGATCATATAACTTGGACAAAAAAAGCGGGTGTAACGAAAGATAGTAAAACGCGTTCGCTAAGGAAATTCCAGGGGAAATGGTTTTACGGAGGCCTTTCGTTGTGCAAATGAAGTGCACAGTCGTGAAGTTTTTAAGTGATTTAATGATTTTCAAAATCTTCGTATCGATGTGTAAACCAATCGCGTTTGTCATTCGCAAAAGAATATATTTCATTAACCGGTGACGAGAGCAAACACGATTTGATGAGGAGAGGAGTGATGAGAAATCGATTGCTGCATCAACGCATTTTTTTTTCATCGCAGCAAAATGTTTAGCTACCACAGCCATTTTTTAGCTATCGCCGCAAAATGTTTAGCTACCACATCCATTTTTTAGCTACCGCAGCAAAACATTTGTTTTCACACCGTTAATATTCTTCTCTGGTGTACAAACACCCACCAAAGACTTAATTACGGGGTCAACCCACGACATTAACGCATCGCAATTAACTCGACTTCTTTCGTTTTCTCTCCTATGATTCATCGACCACAGCATCCGCTGCTCATGGCGCTGCTGACGATGTCGATAGCGATGCTGGGCTTCGCCGTGGCCAAGGGATTTCGTTATTTCGTCAAGTGCCAGAGAAAATCGTTGCTAGAGCCGCCGATGGATCACGAGGAACAACCGAGCGAGCCGGACGAGAGCGGCGACAAGGAGAAGCATCCGAAGTACAGCAAAGCGCAGGCGAGGCAGCGATTCAAGAAGGGAAAAACGTAGCCCGCGAACGGACGCACCCCCGATCATCGCGGCAGCCGCGAGTTCTCGTAGAAATTTCAACGCGCGACTCTTCGACATCTCACCGTTACCGCGAGCACGCAATGTACACCTAAAATTTGTAACTTCCGGAAGGAAGGCGCGGATGGCAGTCTACGATTTATCGCGTAGCGTCCATCCGCTTCGCGTTTCTGCGTGCGTGTGTCTCTGTGTGTGTATGAGTTTATCTGTAAATGTACTTGCGGTTCCGCCACGCACGTGTCCGTGAAACTCATTTCTCCTCGGATTAGACACGCACGGCGTTCTGTAATGGGAGTAACGTATATGGAATCGTACGTTGATGTAATACGACATCGTCCGTGTCGATATTACGAGCCAGGCTCGACTCACCGTGCACATAGAGCCCTTTAGCTTCATTCCCATTTTCACGTTACGAATTTTACGAGAAATCATCGAAATCTCGATTAATCACTCGAGTACCGGGCCCGTAAACGAAAACATTGCGAGAATGTTGAAGCATATCGGCGACGGGTACTTAGATTCGTTAGAATTTTATTAGCTCTCGCTATTTATTACGCCTGTGCCTTGTCACTCGCGATCGATTAGAAACAAATTTGTAATTACCTTTTTAACGCGTGTAAAACATTTTTCGGGCGATAGGGCATTACTGTCCGCTCCATTGTAGTCAGTTCCGTCGGAGGATTATTTATTTATTGCCCGAAAGTCAATAGGTTTCTCTGTGTTAATAGTTTATTCGCGTTTTCACGTAAAATTATTCGACGACTCACGAGTCTCGATTTCTCTACAGTCTCGACCTTCTAGGCGCCTAAATGATATCTTAAAATGCTAGAAGGGCACCAGGTGTTTGGTTCCTAGGAATTCTATAGCTACCGCCGTTTATCTACAACCTACCTACATTTTTTATCAGTGTAATTGTCATTTGAGCTTGAAGCGACGTCGAATTATGTTTTGGTTGTTGGAACAAAAACGTTTTTTTTATATTTTGAGACAGAAGCATCTTATTATCCTCTCGGCTGATACATTTTGTGGTGAATGAGCATTTGTTTCCGCCGCAAAAACATCCATGTGTATGAAAGCAAAAAAAAAAAAAAAAATTATCTGTCTCTTGGACCTGAGGCGACTCGGTCAGTGTGTCACGTCATCACCTTAAGCGATGAAAAACTTGGACGTTCACCTCATTCGATGGTCTTTTATCTTGTGGCTGCGAAGCTTGAGAAAGAACGAGCGCTATTGACATGTCGGACGATGAGAGTGAGTGTAGCCTGAACAATGAATCGACTGTATCGAGCGCAACGAACGCAAATTAACGATATGGGATTTTCGTAACATCGGGGACCGCGCGGTATATTAGGCTGCGGCTTGTCTTGGCCTTGGCCTCGAGATCTCACGTGTGAGGCACTTTACTTGCTAAGCAGATAAACGTTCCTCGGCACAGTCGATCGTACGTCATAGTCCCTAAAAATGCAGTGTTACGTTCCTACAACTGGTACGAGCAATAGTCGATGTGGTTTCTTTTTACTGTAATAATATCTACAGTATTAAACACACAGCTGTGTTACTGATACAACGCCCGAGACTGGTACAACAGACTTATGAAATTCTCTTGCGGCGGCAGCCCACGCTTGTGTCATCCGACGTTCGCGAGCTGTAAATGAAAGTTTCATCGATTGCTGCACCGAAATACTTAATTTCGAGCATTTCAGGTCAAGTTAAATGCATTTAATTATCGGCCTAAGCAGTCAGTACTAGAAATTTATATTATCAGCAAACGAATAAATAAATACGAACACATTTAAGTTTTACAATAAAACTTAATTCTTTATAAATAACATTTTAAACGATTATAGCCTAGTAAAACTGAAATACACAAAACTGATAAATGTATCTGAGTTTCAAATGCCTCATCGCCATCATTGCCTCAAATCCGAAAAACATTTCACCGCAACATAACGTTATAACAATCGCCTTTATAACTCTATCTTACAAAAATAGATCTTGAAGCTTGGAGTTATAAATGTGTCAATGAAATAAAATAAAAATGTCTGTAAACATTACAAAAAATTGCGTTATTTTTGTAAAAACCTTTCTTCACTTTTGCCAATCGCTGAAAATTGAGTAATGGTCGTTCAAACGAATCGTGACGACGCTGACAACCTCGTCATTTTTATTTCCGTCCCGAGTGCCTCGAAGATCTCATTCGATTACACTCGGTTCCCGCGGCGCATCCACCTACCCTTTTTGTATCTCATTATCAGTCCCGGCGGTGGCGCGTCTCGTCGTTGACACGTTATGAGAATTTCACACGTGACTGAGGCGACTATTTCGGGGACCACGGAACGATCGCGCGCTCGGCCTTTCTCCAACAGCGGAAAATGTCGAGAACGAACTGTGAACCGATGAGAGAATCACAGATCGCTCGCTCGCTCGGTCGCACGCGCGCGCGCATAAAATTCCACGTGAACAACGGCAACGTGAACACACAGTGCTTCACTGTAACCACACACAGCACATAACTGTAATGACGCTGCGAGGTGACGGATTTTTTTTTTTTTTTTTTTTTTTTTTTTTTTTTTTTTTTTCGAAGCAGAATAAAATCCGGGACGTTGCAATTAGTTTATTATTATTGAGATTTTGCGCCATGCAAAGATTCCGGTGTTGAATATCCTCGAGAACTCTCGAGCGGCCGATAGTTTATTATCGACAACTCGACAAATGTACATACAGGTCTTTCTCTCTTTGCACGATACGCGCAAACACTCTTGCCGCGCGCAACGACCACTCCGACACTGCGTTACATCGAGGTAGACGTAACCGGAGAGGGGGGGCGAGTTGAAT
Organism: Pimpla rufipes; assembly: GCA_963932165.1. NCBI lineage: Eukaryota > Metazoa > Arthropoda > Insecta > Hymenoptera > Ichneumonidae > Pimpla > Pimpla rufipes. The sequence continues at coordinate 1,944,104 of OZ010634.1, read as the reverse complement.
CAATTTCGATCCTGCAATTTTAAGTGCTCGTAAAGCGACTGGAATTCTTTTGTGCATTTTATCAGTTCTGCGGTTCATTACTCGAAACGTGTTTTGCTTTTTTTCTTATAAATTACACGAAAGAATTTTTTTTTTACATAAACGTCGGCAATGATGTTGGAATAAAAAAAAATGAATACGTGATTCTCGACAGTTTAAGCAATTGTGAATAATTCTTAACACCGAGCAAAAAATTATTTTAGCAAGGAGATAAAAGTCGAGATGTTGATGCGATTTTAAATAAAATGTTGTAACAATAAGAATTATAATAAATTCGAGACAGACGTTATGGTAAAAATTCATCCCAGCTGAGAAACCTGGATAAGTCAACTGCGGTGTTTTGCGTAACTCTAGTTGTATGATAAGTCGTACAGATAACATTGTTTCTAACCCTTTTACGAGTTCCAATGCGATAGCTCCGCGAGTAACGAAACTATCTTCGGGTGTTTGTGCAGCTGAACCGAGCACGTTTGCTAAAATATATTCTGCATTCTTGAAAAATAATATCGTGTCCACCGTGGTTTGTTTAGCCTATTTTCCGTAAATATCCAAGATACGATTTTTCTCTTCCGATTGCGCGCTGTAGCGCGAAAATGTCCAAAAATATTTGCGGGCATCTGACATACGCGAGGCGAGAATAACGTATAAATCGCACTATATAGATAAACCACTCAGGTAAATATAGATATCGCCGATGACTCGACTTCGAGCTGCCAGAAGTGAATGAATTTTTTATGGGACACTTCGGTGTCTTTATTACCGCCAATTTTAATTTCTTTTTTTTTTTCAAGTCAATTTCTTCTGTTTCCAAACTTGTTTGAAAATATTTCGATTCGAAATCCATTCTTTTTCGCTTCCCCGATGCTTTAATTGAATCTCCGAACAAGAAATAAGACATTAATTTCAGTATTGGGCCCCAGAGGCGTAAAACCAACACACGAAGATGAAGAAGATACAAATCGCGATTTCTTTTTACTGGACACAAATCGGGGGCTGTTGTAACGACGCCGCGTAGCGTTTAAAGGTTCATTCGCGGAAAATCGTCTTCAACAGTTTATCAACCGCCACGAAGAAGCGACGAGACCGCCACAGATAAGCGACCTTAAATCCGCTCGCTGGGTTCAGAAGCTGGTCGGCACCATCGCGCCCCGGTCTCCTTGACGCCGCGCGCACAAACACGCGCACGGAAATGTAACATATGTGCAGCGACGCGTGAGCGCGTGTCACATCGTAACTATTGTTTACGTAGTGTGCGATAATCGAGCAATAAATGATACAGCCATGAACAACGAATAACTCGTACCGAGCTTAGGAACACCCGTAAAGCTCGTAACCCGATCTTATTCCCGGTATCCCTCCCGTGCCCCATCTCCCCCTCCCCCCTCCCCCCTCTATGTCCTCCCTGACCTCCTCGTTCCCCGTGGCAAAGAGCCGCGTTACGTTGTACGTATGACGAAAATAATTGAAGAAATCACTTCATGGGCAGGAATATTCATGGGAAAGTCGCACGGCGCATGCGTCGATCGCGCGAGCACACTTCCACACGCCGGGCTACGTGTTACATAGCGGCGTTGTACGTGCATCGGCGGCGTCGAGAGTCCTATACATGATGTTTTCGCCAAAGTGCGGAGCAGCTCGGGGACATGGAGTCACTTCGCCCAGAGCCATCGTGGCGCACGGTCGTCGCACAGCTGCGGCTCGCCGCGGTTATCGGCGAGCGCCTCCGCCTCTCGTCGTTGATGTTCGAAGAGAGAGGAGCGAAAAAAAAAGAGAGAAGTAAAAAGAAAAAAGGAAAATTCTCCGAGGTGCTCGAGAGGCCACGCACTTTGTCGCGGGAGGGCGGCCGGGTCGGTGCGACGAGGAGAAAGGTTAAACCGAGGCTGGGTATAGGTGTCTCGTGTCCGAAATCGCTTCTAGCCGAAGCTGAAACTTTTCTCCTTCGTGCCGTGGCGCCTCTCGCCTACTAGGGACACGCAGCGGTGGTCCATTCGTGAAAGGAGCTCATTTGGTCTCACGACTCGTTAGCGCAATCGCCGCGACACGCGTTCACTCCGCTTACAATTTTGCAAGCTGGAGGGCATTATCGCTGGCAGGCAACCCGTTTTCTTTGGCCGCGCTCGCGCGCGCGGCGTGGGATCGCCGACGACGACGCGAACGCCTGGCTTTTCATTTCCCCGGCCCTGCGCTCTCGTGCGTGGTCGTGATTCGCCAAAATCGTTATTAAAATCGCGGTTTGAGGGTTCCGCGAGCCAATGGCTCGCCTAGAAACAGCGGAAAGCGCTGCGCGTGTAGCGAGGATCCAGCGTTACGAAAAACAGTGGGTCTGATAAACGTGCGGAAAGGCGGAAGGAGAAAGAGGGAGAGAGATAGATAGAGAGGGAGAGAGAGAGAGAGAGAGAAGAAGCTAGCGCGAAAGAGGGAAGAGGACTACGCGGGAGAGAGGGAAATTCGGAAGAGACCAACGCGGACACTAGGAGCTACGAGAGCGGAGCGCGCTCACCCGTAAAACCCTCGCGAAGTATCAATCCACACGAGTCGGGACTCGAAGTCTCTTGCACTTATAGGGGGTTATGTTGACGTGCGCGCTCCACGCTGTAACGAGACGTTACGGTGTATCCTTTTCTGACGTACATCGCGCGGAGTAGTTGCGGTTAGGGGTCGAGAGAGCGAGAGAGCGAGAGAGAGAGCGACAGATGACAGGCAGGCGTCAGGCAGGCAGCGAGAGCGAGAGTGAGTCAAGGTAAAAGGACAGATAATATACCTGAGGAAAGCCTGTGGGGCCTCCTAGGACAGAGCGGTTGGCGGCGAGTGGCGATGCGCGCGAGGCCGGAGAAAATAGGCGAAGAAAGCGACGAAGAGCAAAGAGGGTCCGTGGCGTTTCGTGCAACGAGTAGCGGGAAGCTGCCGTAGCGCCATTGCCGGATTAGTTGGCCGAGTCTCGCGTTTATCCGCGCGCGCGCATGCGCACCGGTGGCTGTTTGCCCTGCGATCCCATTTTCCCCCACCGCCCGGCGACAAATCGCGAGTGTATACGGGCTGGTGGCGCGCGATTGGCCTCCAAGGGGAGGAGTGGGGAGGGCGGTTTGCGGCGGTGGGGGCAGCGAGCAGCGTCACAAGGCGAGAACGAGGAACGCAGCGGTGTATCAATGCGCAATCGCATCAGAACGTTTCTCGAGTCGAGGTCTGGAGCGAGGCATAAACAGAGTAGAGAGACCGACAGACAGAGAGGGAGCGACTCAGCAGGCAGAGACGATCACGATGCTCGGAGGAAACGGCAAGCGGCCAGGGGCACAGGGCTGAGGGCTGAGGGCTCAGCAGGGCTCGTGTACACGCGTTAAATACGTAGAATTGCGGGTGCAGCGATGGAACAGACGAAACCGCCCTCATCCCGACTACTTAACACGTCCTGCATCGAGAACAAGGACGAATTGGAGGAGGTAACATAAATATTTGAAATAGTCGCTGGATACGTATCAAGTGCGATGTCGGCCATTGTTGCGATGGTCGCGCATCGGCCTCGGGGGCGCCACCCGCCAACGGACCGCCCGTTCCGGCGCGAAATACGAATCTTCACTTGTTTCCGTATTAAAATCGCGGACTTATTCCTTCCGCGTTGATACGACGTTCGTTGCTTCTCGCATAATTGCGAAATTGTTCGTCTGTTCGTGCAACACATTTTTCGCATGTTTCTATACTTCGCGGCACGTTTTACGTATCAGAGTTGATTTGGTCAATGAACAATTTAAGAAAATCCTATGAAATATTATAAAAATCTGTAAATCGGGGTGATTCCGAAAAACGGATTAAAAATTGTATTTTCGATTGAGGTTTGTTTGATCTGCGGAAGGTGCAACATTAGCTCCAACTTAGAGCTTATTTGTTCACCACCCAAAACCAATTGGCCGATTGGCTCAATCAAGTGACTTTAATCGCAAGAATATTCTGCATATTAAAACCTATTTATTAATCAAATTGATTGGAACAAAGGAAGGTGCGGGTAAAATCTGTATTTCAAAGGCTGTTTCTTTGTTGCGCTGAGCCAAAGGCCACATTTCGACAGTTAAAAGCAATCCTACAGCAATTCTATTTAGGAATAATTTAAGTAATATTGTTACGATTGTAATTTCAGAAATTTGAACGCTGCCACACAGTGCTTCAAAGCCTGACTGCAGGACTGTCGGAGAAAGAAGCTCACGATACATTGAACAATGCGGTGTGTAAGGACAAGACCCACGAGGAGGTCTCACTGGGACTGTTGGTGGTGATATTGACGGACCCGCAGGATGCTGCCAAGAGTTACAGAGACTTGACGCTGATAACGAGAGATGGACTGGCCATTGTACTCGGGCATCTCAATCAGCTAGTGCTGGAGCGATATCTAAGATTGAACGACGTGGCAAGGGGCCAACTTCTCTGGCTGCTTAAGGAGATGATAAGGACGAGCGTGGCTAATGTGGATAATCTGTGTTTGAGCTTATTGAGGCACGCGGCTGGCGGCGACACCACGCCGAGAAACCTTTTCCTCGTCGACGCGCTTCTCGATATTTTTCAAGAGAACCGACCATGGCTCGACAAAAATCCGTTGCTCGTCGCGTCCATCGTTTATTCGTATCTCCGATTGATAGAGGATCACAGCGCGCCCCACTTGGCCGGCCTCAGACAGAAGGAAATAACGTTTCTCGTGTCGTTGATACGCGAGAGGATGGTCGACTGCTTGGTGATCGGGAGGTGAGTCATCACGTGGTTCACTAAGGGTGAAATTGTTATCGTTGTTTTTGTAGAACGTTGTTGGCCTTCAACTAAAGACTGCTTGTAAAATCAATACACTGAAGGTGTTTTCTGTTTTTTCATTATTTATGTTGTATCGAAGATACTTCGGAATTATGAAATCAGCAAGTGTCAACTACGATGCGCACTTTTTGTGTACATTTGAAAAGTGTTTCTTTGGTAATTGTATTGCAGGTCGGGATTAAAGTATGTTCACTTCACCTAGAAAAAAAGAAATTGATAACGGTTAATACTGAATGATAGCGTAGATGATATCGATATCTCGTGTAATTTCGCGCCTTTTTTCGACTCGAGATCCGTAATAATGCTCCGATTGTGATAGGTAAAAGAATCTTTGTTAGCTTTATTCTGATGTCGTTGGTTCTTGCGCTAAATGTTATCATGCGCGCAAAACAGTTTTAATTGTCTTTCAAAACAAGAATATTGTATTCAATTTGACCTTATGCTCGATCGTCGATTGCTTCTTTCGTTTCCTTTGTCACTCATTGAAATCTAACTTTCACGAAAACTTCGCAGGGATCTCGTGCGCCTCCTGCAGAACGTCGCGAGAATACAGGAATTCGAGAGTCTGTGGAAGGATCTGCTGCTGAATCCAAAGTCTCTGTGTCCGAGCTTCACGAGTGTTCTTCAGCTGCTGCAGACGAGAACGTCGCGGAGGTTCCTTCAGTCGCGGCTGACACCCGACATGGAGCGGAAACTCGTGTTTCTCACGAGCCAAGTGCGCTTCGGGAATCACAAACGTTATCAGGACTGGTTTCAGCGGCAATACCTCGCCACACCCGAGTCCCAGTCGCTGCGTTGCGATCTCATACGCTTCATCGTCGGTGTGATACATCCGACGAACGAGCTCCTATGCTCTGATATAATACCGCGATGGGCCGTTATAGGCTGGCTATTGACGACCTGCACGTCTACCGTGGCTGCCAGTAACGCGAAACTCGCGCTCTTCTATGATTGGCTCTTCTTCGAACCCGAGAAGGACAACATCATGAACATCGAACCGGCGATTCTCGTAATGCACAATTCGATGAGATCGCATCCCGCAGTCACTGCCACGCTACTAGATTTTCTATGCCGAGTACGTTGACGCTAAGAAGCGATAGAACGTTTATCACGATACGCTTCAAGTGCTTCGAACATTAATTAATCGCTTTCTTTTTATTTTTACAGATTATTCCAAATTTCTACCCAGCTCTCACGGAAAAAGTCCGAAACGGGATATTCTCATCGCTCCGACAAATTCTCGAGAAACGCGTTCTCCCGAGCCTCTATCCCCTGTTCGACAGTCCGAAGCTCGATCGGGAACTGAGAACTAAAATACGAGAGACCTTCAAGGAATTCTGTCTACCACCCAACACGGATCCGGGTAATTTCCTCATTCGCCTAAATTACGTTGCGCCTTGTGTGCTCACAACAGCTTCGATAATACGATTAAGTCTTCAAATTTGCATTAGACGGTCAATCTACTCTGCAAGTATTAGTGCACTATCAGGAAATTACTCTCTTCGTTAGTAGAACGAAACGAAACGTTACACAGACATTGCGTAACTGAAGTCGGAAGAACGTATTATCTAGGTTTATAGTGGTACGGCCTTCTGGTTTTAGTCACGCAATACGTTTTGCGGTTATAAACGGAAGCAACTTAACACTATTGATCCCATCTGGGAGTTACATGTATGTGAAAGTTTCTTCGTATTGTTGAACCGGCTTCTAATTTAGCAATCTGCATATTATGCGGTTAGGGATCAATTATACAAGGGTAGCGTCGAATTTGACATTTCAATGGACAATTCGCAGTCTCAATTGACAATCGGAGAATGAAAGTCGCGTTCGTCGAACTCTCGTTTTCACGCCTGCAGTGACTGATAAGGTTCCAATTTTGTTTAGGCAAAATGGAAGAGCTTCACAAGGACCTTGGGCCTGGACTCATGTTGGAAAACACCGGGAATTCGGCCGTGGAGAACAATCATGTGGGCCATGAGCCGGAACCGGCATTCAGTGACGACGAGGAGGAAATGCCGTTAAGGTTCGTTGCAATAAATCGTCGAAATATCTCAACAAAGTCAAGAAAATAAGGTCCAATGACTAATGAACATCTTTTGCTTTGTGTAAATTTAAAAAACGCAGGATAGTAACAAAAGTGGAGGAGGAAGAGGACGAGGAGGACGTGCCGCTTGCGACGGTGAAGTTAAAAAACGATCAGAAGAACGCGGCCAATTGCGTAGCGAAGAAGGACGAGATAACGTCGCAGTTGAATCTAGTTCTGGAGCCGGAGGAGCTGAAGGCGGCTATCGAGAGTCTGCACAGCGAGACCGACAATGAAGTGAAGTGTCAAACGATGGAGAGGATAGTGCAGATGGTGATCGAGGACGAGATTGACGGCGAGGTCATATCGTCCCTCGCCACCTGCATCTCGACGATACTCTCGCCGCAAATAACCGCCCAGATATTCCCGTCGGAGAGCACGAACGACGAGGCGTTGACCGATAGCATAAGCACACCCATATTTGTGATGTTCAGAAACCAGTTTCAATTGAGCAAGGAAGAGGACAACAGGAGAAAACTCTTGGCTCGCGTGTTGGCCGAGATACAGACTATGCAGCCAAGGATAGGATATCTCTTGCTTTACTTCTTGAAAGTTTGGGGCCGAGAAGAGGAGAAGCGGGAAGGCGAACCTAGGTTGGTTGGAAAATCTTGACGTGTTTGCAAAATTCACCAAACATTCTTAATCATGAGTCGTCGGTTATTTTAATCGATCATTTGTTCGCCTTTATGTCAATTAAAATATTGATTCTTTCGCAGTAAATTGTTAAACGACGTCAAAGCATCGGTGTACAAAGACTTTTGCGGGCAGCGCGAAAAGAAGTTGGAAGCGTGCTTGGTTTCAGATCTTAAGGTATTTATACGATTCCTTTTGTCGTGACGAGTATGAAGCAGCGAGGAGCGACGAGAAACAAAAGAACTAATAACCCTGCTATTTTTACAGCTATGTCACGAGGACAACATATTTATGCTGTGCTATCTGGTGCCTGACGTCTTTACCGGATTTCAAAACGTCGCGTTGGGTAATGCCCAGCTTCTGCATCTGGTCGTATCCACGGTTGACTCGTGCCAGTTGCAAGACTTGATCTGTGAAATAATGCAGGGACATCTGAAGATGCTTAAGAAGGAGTCGTTCACTGCGCTCCTGACTGCCAGTCTAAATTGGGAAACGTTCGAGCAATACTGCTTCTGGCAACTGATATTCGCTCACGACTTTCCCATCGAATACGTACTGCCCGTTCTGCCGAAACTACAATTCCGCAATCACGCGGAAGCCCTCACGTCGATATTGTTTATGCTCAAACAGGAGAAGTGAGTATCGATGGAAAATCGAAGTCCATTCGCGTGCCCGAAGTAGGGTGAATGCACGAGTAATTGAACAGTCATCAGTGAATGAATAACAGCTTTTTGAGAATTCATGAGAAATTACGACGACTTGGATGAACATTAGGTTCTTAATTTGACTATTAATTAGCTATCTACTGGGATTATTTTGTCGCAAAAGCCCATTTTCAACTAAAAGTGTAGGTTAGATTAACCAGTTCATTTACTGGTGGTTTTGGATTTTTCGCAGTTTGTATTTATTTTTGTACACTTCGTGATAAAAACACGAGGTTTTTTTAGCTGCATCACACAATTCAACGCTTTGGTCGATCGTTAACATTTTCGCGAGCAGTCTGAAAATATTAGATTTTATGGAAACCCATGATAATCAAATTGTTCTGCTTAACTGTTCATTTATTGGTGACTTTACTTGAGAAAAAAACGTTCACTTTACTCATTGGTAGAAAGAAAATCTTAGTTCCCGTTCTCAACGATTGGTCACTACGATTTTTTACAATTGCAAACTTCTAAAAGTTTGAAGAAATTACGACTTGTCTTGACCTTCTCAGGGAAACGGATAGGTCTTTTACAAGGATTAGCAATATTTTGACAATGTAAAAACAATTGTAACGTTGCAGGCCGACCTTAGATCTCCTGCGACAGCTGCTTGCTCGACAAAGCGCCGACGGCGACACATTCGTCGTGGCCGCGTTGCGTTACTGGTGTCGCGACTACGAGGACAAGCTCGGCGAGCTTCTGGCGAATCTTTTGAGCACACGTTACCCAACGAGCCCGAACAAGCGAAAGCGCACGGGCGCTAAGCACAATCAACAATCGGGTCCACCGACGGGCGAGCAAGTTCTCGGCCACTTGGATCAATTGCGACAGCATTGCAATACGGACGCGGAACTGCAGCTTTATCAGTCGGAAGGGATGCAGAGAGCGTTGCAGCAGGCGCAAGCGGCGAGCAGCGACTCGCTGAGAAAGAGCTACGGCGATCTCTTCGCGCTCGCTGAAGTCAGCGAGGAGAACGAACCGCCGCCACCGCCACCGACGAGCACGTCGAGAAAACACACGACCGCCTCGTCCGGCGGTGCCGCCGCCAAGGGACACAGAAAAATCGGCGCTAGCACGAGGGAACGATCCGCAAGCAAAAGAGCACCTCCCAGGGATCGAACGACCGAGAGTAGTGACCAAAGTAGCGAGGTGAGCACCCGACATGTCACAAAAACGGGCATTTTTCAAATTCACTTCGAAACTATTTATTTATTTTGTCTTTCAACGGTCATTAGTAGAGATTTCATTTTTTTGGCTGTAACTATTGACCCTTTGGAAGGAGAAAAAGAAATGTTTCATTGAAGCAGCTAATGCTTAAGGCGATGTGAACCATCCACGTAGAGCCCAGTCGGTATCAAAAACTGTAATGAACGTTTTTGACGGATATTTGCGTTTACAGCTAAAAGAAGAAATTCATTCTCTGCGGAATTCAGCAGTGCAGGGAATGAATTTCTTCTTTCAGCTGTCAAATATGCTTAAAAAACGTGCAGTACAGTTTTTATTACCGCAGTCGGTATTTCACATATCCTTAAGCGGAGGCTCAAGTCACGTGACCTTCGTAACAGATGGACTCGCGAGTGCGAGGGACGTAGAGCTCTGTCTTTTTGGAGCATTATTTTTCGAAATCAGGTTTTTCGAGAATTTCAGATTCGTGAGGCTGTCTTCGTGCCACGTCTCTTCAGAGAGACTCGCAAATCTGACGTCTCATAAAAAATTGCGAGAAATATTTGTTTAAAGTTTTGTAGTAAAGACGCCTTAAGGGTTCGAAACGATATACACCAATAAACACACATTTTTGAGTTACACGTCAGAAACACATTTATTCTGGTGAAAAGAGTTTTACAAATTTCGGTATCTTTTATATGAGCACAAAATTAGCAAGAAAAAAAGAAACTAAACATTATTGCTTTTAATTATCTATGTAGCTATTCGTACCCTTTTTCGTGGATCGTGGGTTGTGGATTCACGAAAAAGGATGCGAATAGCCACATCATTTAATTATAAATATACACTTTTGCGTACAATTGTAGTATTAAACATTTTTAGCACGAAACATCCACTCTACTATGTATTACGTGGCATCAGATTGTCTCGTTTGCCAACAGCGTGAAATGAATCTGTCGGTTCAATGAGATAGCATTTTTGGCAACAAACATATGAAATATAATCTGGCCGACATTCTTGATGTTCCGTCGACATACAGCTTTGTCGGTTTCTTGTCTTAAGAAACCTAATAAGCTTCACACTAGTCAATCCATTGCTGAGAATGATAATAATAATGATAATGCACTGCAAATCATACTTCTAATTATTACATTAAGCTTTTCATAAAACGTGTCAAAAGAGCAGCACTTAACTAGTTCAAGATACATTTTGTGCTGCAATTACTTGAACAGGCGACCGCTTGGACGTATGATTGCTCGAACATAGTATCAAAGAGCGGGAGGTTGTTTTTCCGGAGACTGGTGATTCCCGGTGAGAAGTCTGCTGAAAGTGCCGGCTATATATAGCCGACGTTTTCTACAGTTCATCTCCGCCCACGTGAAAACGCGATAAACTAGAGATGTGCTTGGCAATTGCAATAAATGGAGCTTGTAAATAGGGAAAGCCCGGATAAGAAATATTGAAATATATATATATATATATTGACTATCATCCGTAAACACTGAAAGAAAATGACTAATTAGCGAATGCTTTGCCTTATCGCAGGAGGAAGAAATCGTAAAACCAAAGCAAGCGAAGAAGAGAAGAAAGATGATCCCGGTGGATTCGGACAGCGACTGACCACCCAGTGTCTTCATACGTCACATGGACCACGATACGTGTGTGCAGCGAGCTACGATAGCCTTAAAAACCGTAAGATAATGTTGTAATATACTTACCACACGGGTTGACGAGTGAGCAACGTGTAAATTGAGAAACCGTGTCGCGATTTCGGAATCGAACGGTTCGCGCGAGTGGTGCGGAAGCTCGACGGCGGCGAGGAATTCGAGACAACCCGAGGGACTATTTTACAGTCCTTAGGGCCCACGGCCGATACTTCGAGGATAATCGATTTCCCGTCGAGGAGCTTTTTGCGTTCAGTCATGCCCGCTTTTCGGCGGTCTACGGCCACGCAATGTGCCTCGAAATTATCGACTCGTCGTCCCTTCGCACAGCGGCCGTTCGGGGAATAACTTGTTTTTCCTTTTTTTACATAGCGAAAACGAGCAAACGAATTTTATCGTCACGGATCACGGACGAAAGAGAGAAAGAGATAGAGAGAGGGAGAGAGAGAAAGAAAGAGAGAGATCCACATGCGTACCTATGCGTTATTGCGTAGAATTCGAACACGTACAGTGTGAGTAAGGCGAGCAGGGATTGAGAATGTCTACGCTAGTTTGTTGTCATTAACAGCGAATTTCTACCAATTGTCGTTCATTCTTTTCTTTCAACTTGAATTAGAACAATCACAGACCTTCCGCGGTAACCGAACGTGAGAGAAAATAACGCATAAGACCGCAGAAAATTCTCTGCAAAACGCGCGATGAGAACAATTTTACGACCAAATGTATTCCGTTTGCGATTTCGCTTAGTGAGCACAATGACTCGACATAGATCCCCCCCCCCCCCCTTCTTTGTATTATTAACACCGGACTCTTTTAGTCGAGACGCAGGAAAAACAATCGTACATTAACCTTTTCTTTTTTTTTTCTTCTCGACAAATTGACCGCCTCTCAATCGAGCAACTCGGTGGATGAGAACGGGCGCAATGGAGGGGACAGATACTTCGCGTACGATTTTACCCAGTACGTCTCGGATTATGTAGAAAAAGAAAGAGGAAAACAATTGTTGATATCGTATATTAAGCGTTTGTAAATTCGACGAATTTATTGAAGTTATTTTTTTATGAGAGAACCCGCGAACGGTGAGCCCCTTTCTTAGCTGACGATTTCGCCGGGAGGCGCCGATTCGACGCTAAAGACTCGTATCCTCGGAATTTTCTTTTGCTTTTTTTTTATTCGCGTATTTTATTGCAGCGCTCGATCTGACAGTACACGACGACCACGAAAGAGTGAGAGGGAAAGTGGGGGAGATTGAGGCAGGTGTTTACCCTCGCAATACGGGACGAAAGCGAGTAAAAAAAAAAGAAATTTAATAAATGCGAATGACGTGAATCTACACTATTCACCTGTAATGTACATTTCCTGTAAAATCGGTTACTTTAGCGTAAGTAGCTGCGTTATGTATTTTGTAGGTTGTACATATTGAGGATGAAGAGAACGAAGTGGGGGCACGTGGGGAGAGCGCGTTGGGACCGATCACGATTAACGGATACGCTTGATTCTCAAAAATGAAATTTTACATTCTCACACGACTTAATAATAATGATTATTTTTTGTTGTACAGTCGAACAATATCGCAGTGCGACGCCTCTACGAGCAGTGATGGGCGACTTGCGCTTTTCTATCGTTTATTTATTATTAAATGTTCAATAAAAAGATACCTGCTCGGATTCAACTGTATGTTTTAGCTCAACACAGAGCTCTTACATTTTTTGCAATGAGTTTTGTGAAAAAATCGTGAAAAGTAAGTGCACCGAGGAAAGGTAACGGACGGTACTCTTACTTTTTACCATGCTGTTTTTTTTCGTGAAATTCAGTTAAAGAAAAAAAATTCGTTCCAGTATGTATAAAGTAAAAATATGGAGTTGCACACCGCGCAGATAACTTTGGTTACTTTTGTGATAGTAAATAAATTGTAGGGTAACGAAAAAATTGCATAATTGAAAGTAGCGAAAGATGCCCGTTACTATTCGCGAGGAGCACCGCGAAACGAGCGGGCGCTGGAATCGGAAAGAAATAATAAGAAAACGAGTTGATAACATTTTATCGCGTGGTGATACTCCCAGTGTGTTGTATCGGTCGACTCGAGTCTGGGTGAAGTGTACAATGTATTCATAATCGCGTAAATGCGCGCGAGCGAGGTGTAGAGTCGTCAGCGTCGTTAGGATTTTTCTACTTGTAAATAAATGTCGACGATAATTGAAAATATTTAAAGCGACGTGAGAAAATGTGCGGGAGAGAGAGAGAGAAAAAGAGAGCGCGCGAGATGTGGAAGTGAGAGCGAAAGAACGAACGCAAGGATTTAACGAAGAATGATAAATAAAGTGTAAACATTTAATGTTTTTAACGATCTTGTACACGCGGATACACATGTAAATACATGAAATAGATTATCGTAATGCGAATATAAACATTTAATGTTTTTAACGATCTTGTACACACTGATAACACGTAAATGTAAATACATAGAGGTTACCGAAAATCTGTTGATTATTGGACCATTCCCTTGGCTGTTTATGTCTGTAATTACGTCGTTATCGAAATTTATCGTTAGAGCGGCAACAACTTTTCTTCAACTTGCGAACAAACATTTTCGCGGATAAAAAGAAAGCATTTCTTCCGGGCAATTATTACTTATTTTCAAGTACCCGATGTAAACGTCACAATCTATCGGCGATAAGGATATAGTAGGAAAATGACGTTTTCGCTTTGTAAACGTGGAAGGAAGAAATAACAACGACATCGCATCTCGTGGCATAAATGATTTTTATTCTGTTTTTTTCTTTTTCGTTTTTATATCACACTGAGAGATAGAGAAAGACTGGTTTTTTTTTGCATGCGCGACAATAAATAAAATTATAATATCAATCGTCACGTATTATTGCTAGAGAGACGCGGGGAGGTTCAAATGGGGCACGCGCGCCAGCCTTCTCGTTCGTGCTAGAAAACCACCTACCGCCCGACACGGCGGTAGATATAGACTGGCACTATAATACAGTTTGGTGGGAGGGGGGAGGAGGGTCGAGGGAACGAGAGATACATCATGTTTCGTCCGTGATGATAGAGCGACGAGGGTTTCGCCATACAGTCATTCTGCGGATCGCGATCGATCCTTTCAGTGGACTGAAAATCCCGCAACGATGCACCGATCACGCAGAGCTCGGGGTCACCGCTGGACGAATGCCTCGTTTCTTTGGCACCCGCACCGGCTATTAGTAGAGAAATAGTTTGTGTTTTTCGTCTGTTTGTGCACGCAATTAATATACAATGACGATCGAACGCTCTCGGAGGTGAGCGACGAGTCGCAACGGCCGCGCGAGTTTCACGAGACTTTTGCTTCACACTTGTCAAACGAGTCCTAAATTTCGTCGACGCTTTAAAAAATAATCTATGAATAATCAAACCATTCCGGACAGCCCTAAAGCACATTTTTTTCAATCTATAAAAGCATCAAAGAACGAATGGCCAATTGAACTTATTGGCATAAATTCGAGACAATTTGCAAGTAAATAATATCATTGTCATATGTAAAACATATATTTGCATATAATAATGATATGTATCACTTATTATGACTTTAAGCATTATTACAAGTAACGCAATGCAGTTTACCCTGAATTACAGTCCGTTGATTAAGAGAAGTCATTTGAAAAACGTTGAAAATTCATCACTGATTTGCTTAGTGCGAAGCCACGGAGTCTACTCGGGGCCGAGGCTCCAGCCACGGTTATATTCTGTACAGATAAAAACGAAGAAAAGAAAAATCACACATCGCACACTCACGGATTGTCGAGCGGAAAACCGCATAGTCGTGTGCACGCGCGAGACATTTGCGCGCAGGTACCCCGCGATTCACGCAAATAGGTTGCGCATCAATGCTTGCAGGGTTCGGAGCGTGCATGCATCGAAAGATTAATGTACCGCGGCACGTCGAGTGCCGCGTCACCTCGAGCTAACTCGTCGCATTGGATTCCGTGTGTACGTGTGTGTGTGTGTGTGTGTATGTTTTTTATCACAAATACGGCGGAGAGAGAGATAGAGAGAGATGGAGAGAAAGAGAGTGAGAAATAGAGGGAGGGGTAGGGGGCTGAGAGAGGCTTATCCGCATTTGCCTTTCGCGCCCACGTCATTATCACTCGCACACGTAGACCGCGCAGCACGTTCTTCTATTAACACGTTCTTCTTATTATACAAACGCGAGACGGAGGAGTCGGCGTAATAATCAGGTTGGCGGCGCGCCGCCCGGGCAAAAGTAACATTCGTTGTTTTCCACCGTGTTATTTAAACCGTGCCCTGTGTATTACAGTGTCTCTTATTCGAGAGGCTCCTCCGTCGCCTCCTCCTCGACGACACTATTGTTGTTGCATGTCTCATTTATATACAGCGTGGCAAATAGTCTCTAGTAAGGCTTGCTGAGAGTTTTCGGAGCGGAGACGCGTTCTCCTCTCGGCGGGCATTTTAATCGCGAGCTGAACACACACTTGCGTCCTTGCCGTACGATTGAATATATTGAATATACAGGTCTGTCCGTTGCTCGACCGCGGGGCTCTCTAGTAAATCACTTCGTAAACCGTCGCCTTCTTGTCACCGGAACCCGTCACTATGTACTTGTCGTCCGTCGAGATGTCGCAGCTCAGCACCGATGATGATTCCTTCGACTGTTCGACAGACAAACGAAAAACAGATTGTATTTGTCACTTGTTGCGTTTCGAATTTCATCTTGTTTTACAACTTTCTATATTCTTTTAAATTGCCTTTACTGACTACTCAAATAATGCATTATTTATTGAAAAAGAATTGATATTCTATCATTGATACAATTAAACATACGTAAAGAGAACGGGACATTAAAAAAGGCATAAAATGTTTGTTGTCGATACTACATCAACAAAAATATAAATTCTGACGTTTATTAGTTATTGATAAAGTGAATTTGCATTCACTTAATTGACATTTTCGAGTATACTGCTATTGGATCATGAAAAGAAGATCTAATGATTATTTCCATCGCACCATTCCATTGTTTATTGAATTTATTCAACTATATTCAATACTGTTCGAAATATTTTTCCATCTGGATTGAAATCGACGAAAACCCCCGCGAAACACACGTCCGCATCTCTCACCTGGAATATCGAAGCTCCGTAAGGCGTGCGCCAAGCGTTGAGAAGATTGTCCTTGCCGGTCGAGACGAACCACTTGCCGCAGGAGGCGAATCTCAACGACAGAACGCACGATTCGTGCAGATGAAGCTGATACTTGTCGGGTTTGGTGGCATGGAGAACCTCGACGTTCGAGTTCTCCATGCCAACGGCGAGCCACTCTCCCGTGGGACAGTAACCCAGGGAGAAGATTTGCGACGTGAAGTCGTGCTGCTGAAGTTGTCTACCCTCCCGAAGATCCCACGATCTTACTGTGTTGTCCAGCCCGCCCGTCCAGAGTTTCGAGCCATCGGCCGAGATGTCGATGCACGAGGCACCGTCCGTGTGGCCCTGAAATTGCCTGACAAGCGTCTGATTCTGCAGATCCCAGACGGCGATGTTTCCGTCGCTGCAGCAACTGAAGCAGACCTTGGAGTCCGGGGAGATCGCCAGTGCGTAACAGGCCGGCGCCGAGGACGTTAGCTCCGCCTTTATCCGCGGCGTCGGGCTCACCAGATCCCATATACTCAGCTGGCTCGCTTCCCCACCGACGATCAAGGTTCTACCGTCCGGCAGCAGCTTCACCGAGCGTATATAATTGTCCCGTTGGAGACAGTCGAGCTGCGAGACCGGCTTCGCACCGGCGCCCTGACCAATGTCCCAAACTTTGACGCAACCCTTTCCACCCGTGTAAACGTATTTCGTCGGATTCGAGATTGTCACGGCGCACACCACTTCACCGTGGTTCAGAGTGTTTATCTGACGAGCGTGACGCGGTATACCCGGCCCTACGAGAGCGTCCGTCGGGAATGGCACTGGCTGTAACTGTCCCTCGCCGTTTGTGTGAAACGAGTAGGCACTGGAAATAAAAGAGGTAAACGGTTCAACGAATTATCGTAAAGCGGAAAATACAATTCCGCCTCGAACGAATTCACCGCTCGGGAAAAAAGCGGAATTTTACATTTTCGTCGGTGGATACGCGAGCCGCCGGATTAATTAATATTTCGGTGTCGAATGTATGAGATATAATAATTTGTTTACCGTGCATTTCTGTTAGATATCGTGTGTGTATCAATTAGTAGTTATTTAAATTGCGTTATCTTCGAAATAGTTTCATAATTATTGTATGCTAATATAGATCTAATTAGCAGGGGAATTAATGCAGTTGCAAATTCATGATAAATCATTTTGGTGAGCTCTGACCTTTATGGCAATTTAGCCTTTCGGAAAACAGTTGCGGAATGTATTTTGTTTTGAAACTAGGCTAATCACACGCGCTGCCGCGCGTGCCTGAAAAACTTTTCGCCAAAATCGACCTCAGAAATATATTTTTCAAAATATGGACTTGTAACAAAAATCGCCAAAATCGACCCCAATTTTTTTTTTCATTTGAAAATATCGACTTGTAACCTATACCATTATTCTCAAGTCGTATATTCTACCCCTAAAAACAGTGATTACAAACCTTTTTTAATTGATTGTGAAAACAATATTTTTTGGCGATTTTTTTTCTGTCAGAAATCGTAGATTCGGCTCCGGACCGAAAATCGCCAAAATCGTCAAAACGTCGGAAATTTTTATGTCAAAATATCACCTATAATAGGTTAATCAATTTTGCGCTGGTGCATTTATATAAAGCTTTAAAAGGTTACGGTTGCTGCCCGCCTGTCCTCTCATCAAATTTTGCAAATTTGACACCAAACTGATGTTGTTTATCACGGACTTTCCTGGCAACCAATCACAGCTCTAATAATTGGCTAACAATACTTTCCGTTACTCATAAACTTTTTAAAAGAGAGATAATGTCTTACTTGGTAATCTGTATTAATGTTACATAAACAAGGGAATGAAATATTTATCAGTCGTGGTTCCGTCGCGTGTGAATCTGTTGTAAATTTGTACTCACGGTTTACCGCCTGGAATGTTGTTTAGACCGTTGCTCGAGGGTATCCTCACGTGACTGTCGAAACCCATCTGCGGGAGGTAATTGGATGAATTTCGTGGAACTCAACAATGAGAAGAATTTACAAGGAACATAAAGTGCAAAACATACCATCGACGGCCGCGTGTAGGGCAAGCTGCTGTAGGATGAGGGCGACTGCGGTGGTTCATTGCCGCGGGAGGGTAAGCCCTGATAACCCTGAGGCGGCGTTTGCCTCGACGATGGCGGATGATAGACCCGCGATCCCAAGACTCCAGGGATGCCCCCCATAGTTGGGGTACAGCTGCGGGATCCCCTCGCCGCCGCCACAGGGGTGCCCGGCTTGTCGATCTGCAATTTTCATTACGTCTGTCATTCATATTGTCACTGGAATTTAATATCAAGCGTTTTGCTTTTCAAAGCCCATGTTTTTCACCCAGCCAACTATTTTTTTCATACATTTTTTACTTTTTTTCTTCCATCAATTTGTCTGACGAATCTAACCATTGGTATTTTTAACCCGTCCAACAATGTTTTAAATATCAAATTCGATTTCCTCTTTTCAAATTGTCACTGGAATTCAACCTTCAGCGTTTTGCTTTTCAAATTTTATGTTTTTTTTCGACTGTTCGAGAATTTTGTATTTTATATATCTTTTCGTTTTGGTCTTTTGGGAGCCTTGCACTGCTAAACTTTATCGATCGGTATTCTCGATCGAGAAGCTTGCTCTTCGCAAGATCTTACATCTTTACTTTTCAGAGAGGGAGTACTCCGGGCTGAGGAGCTGCCGCTTCGAGAAGGCGGCCTGTCCTTAACTGAGGCTGGACCGGAACCGGATGTCGGACCCCCGCCACTGTGACTAGTCACGCTGTGCTTCTCCAGGTTACCGTTCTCTCGATGATCCGAGTGATCGCCGTTCGCGTGCGGCGAAGCCACCTCCTTATCGGCAATGAATATGTAACGAGAGAAAGACATCACTCAAACTTTTGGTCAATTATTTGCGCTGCATGAAGATCGCGTGTTTCCTCGAGTTATTAATTTTTTATTTAATTATTGCGTACAAAAAATGTACTATTAATCATTAAAAACCAGGACATCCGAGTTTTTTTTATCGACCCAGATATAAAGTTTATAAAATAATGAGTTTGAAAAACCAGTCGGTCTTAAAAGTATAAAATAGCGAAGAGATGCCAATCAGCGAGAAATAAATGATGTGACTTGAAATCGTTGAATCTCGCCGAGAAGGCGAGAATACTTTTCGCAGCTTTTGAATTAACAAGAGAATTATCGATTAAGCGTCGAACAGACGGACTCACCTCGTTTGCCACGTCGACGACGAGGTCCTGATCGCTCTTCTCCCCATCGCTGTCCTGTAACGAATAAGAACAGTGCCGAATATATAAGTCGATGCATAAAAATTGTGTTCTCGAGACGGGGCTCGAATCATTAATATTCATTTCCGATAGCGAGGAGCCGTTTATTTGATACGAGGGCGATACGGCAACGGGAGGGAATAATGATTTAGCGGGAGAGTTGCGGAGAGGGGAGCAGATGGGTCAAATTCGATCGCCGTAATGCTGGCTAAATGAAGGCTACGAGCACGCATCTAGTCACGTTATATCATAGATGCTGGCTCATCAATTCGTTACGTAGCTTCGCGTCCCAAGCACGTGGTAACCGTGCGTGAGCGCATAATAACGCGAGGCGAGCACCGCGAAACCACCTGCGCGCACGCTTCCACACATTTTAATTCTATGAAATGCGTAAATGAGTGTTCACATTTGCGCAGAATTTCATTATGATTTTTTTTACTTTCTCATTAAACTGGCGTTCACGTTTATTTTAAACGTTCTGGCAATATGTATCATTTGTGGGAAAATACATCAGTTTTCATAGCTTTCTTGGAATTAATGTAGCAAAAATGCTACATTATGGGGATTGAAATAATAACCATTTTCGTGAGAAGGATAATTTGTTTAACATTTAGGAAGAAAAATTGATGAATGAGTCTGAAAAGCATATTTGCAACAGTTGCTTCAATCAGTAACTAAATGTAGAATACGCGAATTAACAGCACACTTGTATTGATGTTTTCAATCATTTACCAATACCTTTCAAGTGCATTTATAATGTTTACATAACAATTGCCATAGACTTATATTTAAAAGTAAAAAGTTGAAAGCTGCGTTCACATTTTCATAACTTATTCTACAAAAGACATTTTACGAAAATTCTCTGGCCTACGACCATTTCTACCTGAATACCCTTGACAATTCATTCTTTCCACAATGATTAGTGCGCGTTATCAGCGGGCAAAGTATAAGGAGATGAGGCGCTTGTCGAAACGACATCAATAACAGATTAGATTGGGAGAACGGGGAAGCTCTCGAGACGCGCAATAAATTTGTGTACGGACGATGAACCTGGGTAAATAGAGAGGCCATGTGGTAGTATTGATTTCAGTGGTATTACGGGGCGACGAGGGAGAGAGAAGGAGCGAGAGAGTCGCTCGAGGTTCGGCAAGGAAGGAGAAGTGTAGTGGCAGAGTGGCGGTGGTGGTAGTGGTGGTGTCGATAAGGGAGCAAACGGATAGAGTCCAGGAAGTGAGAAGAGGGAGAGAGAGAGAGAGAGAGAGAGAGAGAGAGAAGGAAAAGGAGGAGGGTGTCTTCCACCCCTTAACCTGGCCGTTCTAGCGTTAAATATGATACAAATGTTATCATCCCGTCTATTCCATTCCCTCTGTAGTAAGCAGGCCACGAGCGACCATCAAGCCCCTCCTCCTGCTCTTCCTCCTCTCTCTCTCCTCACCCTCAGCCGCCCTCTTTCTCCTCCTTCCCCATTCTCTTGCTTCTGCTTTCGCTTCTTCTGCTCCTCCGCCTTCGCGGGGCCTCAACCCCCAAAGCTTCTGGCACGTCTCGCCCGACAAACTCCTTCCTCTTTCCTTTCCTTCGCTTCCCTCTCTCGGGGGGTTTTCCCTCCTAGACGCTTATTCAACCACCTACCGGCCTCCTTCTCGCGCAACCAACAACACTCCCCGCGCCTCCTTGTACATACCGCTCCCTCGCTCGCCCGAGTATCACGGTATTAAGGGCAGCTCTATTATTCGACTACCCAACCCCAAACCACTCGACTCTCCGCCTCGAGAATCCTCTAATTTTTCCATTCACTCCCTTCCCCCCGCCGTACCCCCCGCGCCACGACTCCCTTCCATTCTGTGTATTTCGTTCCTCGTCGTTTGCTAGTTTTTATCCCCGCTGTTTTCTCTCGTCCTCGCGCCGACCCCTCGCGCGCGCATCGTCCAACCTCCTTTCAACTCTCTTTTCGCTGGCTCCTCTTTCTCCCTTTGCGCCTCTTTGTCTTCGCAAGTGTCGCCGACGCTGTAACGCCGAAGCTTCCTCCCGTCTCCGCGCAATTTTTTTCGTCTCCTCGCTCCTTCTGTCTGTAAACAGTCGTCCACGGGAGATGGGATGGTCACGAGTCGATACGCAGCATCCATCGCTGCAAGGCATATGAAACGGTTCTGAAAGTACCGACGTAATTATCGATAAGTGTGTCGTTATTGTGTCCTTTGGACTCTGATCTTCTCTCGATTCCCTTTAACACTTAGTGTCACGATTTTGTTTCAGGAGAAGACGTAATTACCCCTCGATCCGCTCATTGCGATGGCTCGCATCTTTTTATACTCCACATAACAGCACTTTTTCGTTACTTGAAAGGAATCGTCGAGAAACTGACGCAAAAGGAGTTGGTTATCGGGTGAAGTTTCGACTAAGTATTGGTTGCTATAAATTATTACTTCCTGCGTATCAGAAGTTGAAAACTAATTAAAAACTGATGAACTAACGTCGTTCACTTATTGATGTGTTTACTCCGAAGTAATATCGATTTACCAGTTTGCGTTAAGAAGAAACAAAAGTAAGGAGAATAACTGAGAGCAGCGTGGCTGTCGCTGCACCATTGTCAAGTTCAAAAGCAAAGAAGAAAACGGTTGAAAAAGTAATTAGTCCTTTTTGATCACAGACACTTCAACGTATAAACGAAATCTTTGAGCTGGATGAGAGAATAAAGCTTTGCGGTCACCTTTTCTCTCGTTCTATGGCACGAAGAAAAAGAACTTTCGCGAAGTATTAGTCCGACTTGATTTATACGGCGGTCATGCCCTCCGCGATTGTGATTTATTCAATTAATATATAACTTCCGGATTCCGTGGATTCGGCCGTGAAAAACCGCGACGAGGAAAAATTGGAAGAAGAAAGGGTGGAATTATCTCGAGGGAAATGAGACGGATAAACTGGAAAAGGGAAAGAGAGTAAGAACGGGAAGTGCTGCGAAGCGGCCTTGCAATCTAACTTTCACGAGAACTCTCACTCTGCATGGCGCCGCGCTTCTTTTCACTTGTTTTTGTTCTCCTCTATATTGCGACGAGGAAGCTGCCGAAATCGAAAATTCTTCGAGATTTCGCAAGAATCGTACAGTCATAAGCAAAATACAGCTCATTTACCTACAGCGACGATATTTCAGTGCTAAAAAATACTGCTGTTTTATGAGGCAAACCAAGAAAAATTACAAGCTGGGCGAGCTTATTTTTTTGGTAAATGATTTCCTTCTATCCCCTTCATAAGCTTTCAAGGCAACGCTTTTTAATTCATGCATCATTCGTTGCAAAAATGATGCGATGCCAAATTAATGTGCGAATGAGGAACAAAAAATATATAATGCGTTTATTACGCATCAATCTCGCAATGCAGCCAGTTACATCTATCGCTTCGCATCTCCAACCGAAGAAGTGCACAGGGGGCGTAGAGGGTGGGCGACCAATCATTTAAACACGACATCATTAACTTTACTGCAGCAGTAACGATTAAAGCAGCTCTATCGTAACTGCAAGAAATGTGCATTGCAGCCTGCGGAAGACTGCAAACGAATGCCCAGTCTGCTTAAGTGCAATGCCCATAACTATTGCAACAGCGTTGTACATCCGGTTCGCTGGTGAATAGCGATACAGAGGAGCGCGTGCGAATAAGACAGACAAGGGGATTTACGGGAGGATATATACGCGGCGAGGACGGGAGGTGGAGGAAGGCGAGAGCGAGTGGGTGGTTCGGTGCGGCCGTCATACAATAAATACGATATTTGCGCTCGTCCGCTGTAGCGTCGAGGAGAAGAGAAGAGCGGGAGAACGAGAGAAAGAGTGTAAAAAAAAAAAAAAGAAAAACGTCGAGCGAGAAAATGCACGGGAGTCGTTGGGAGGGATGGGCAGGTGGTCTGGGGGTGGAGGAGGAGGAGGAGGTGGATGAGGAGGAGGAGGCGGAGGGGGTGGGGGTGGTACAGCGTCAGTGGGGCTTTGCGCTCTCGCTGGTCTCTATTCTATTCTACTGTCGGTAAAGCGGGAGAGATGGCTGCGCGACGCGGGAGGAAAGAGAAGGACAAGGGGGAAAGAGACCGGGAGGAAAAAAAGGAGAGCGAGCGAGAGGGACGGAGGGAGCTCAACGGGGAGCGGGGGTGGCGTGTCAGAGCGGCTGCTATGGCACACTATGTTGTGGCGCGGGTGAGAGACTAGCGAAAGAGCCCGCCGAGGGTGAGAGATAGTAATACGCGAAAGAGTCTGGGAGAGCGAGAAGGAGCGGCGGGCGGGCGGGGTGGGGGGGAGGGGGTTCCGCGAGAGAGGGAGGGTGGGTTTGGTATAGATTTTTATGTCTGCGAGAAATACAAAATGATGGATATAAACCTCCTGCACACAGCGCTTCGCCGCGCGAGCTCTGCTGCTGCTGCTGCTGCTGCTGCTCGGGTCCACCGCCTCCTCTCCCCTCACCCCTCTCGCACTCTCTCTCTCCTCTCTCTCTCTCTCTCTCCCTCTCTCTTGTGTCCTTCGCAAGAGTCTCACACCACCGCGCGATCAGCCATCCACCCTCATCCGTCGCTATACTCCCTCCTCCCCTTCTTCCTCCTCCTTCTCCTCCTCCTCCTCCACCTCCTCCTCCTCCTCCTCCTCCTCCCCGCGACGACCGCCACGCCGAGCCAACAGTTCGTAGCTAGTCGTGGCACAACTACCCCCTCGCACGGGTACCGCGACCGTCGCTTCCCTCTCAAGCTTCCACTCTCTTTCTCTCCCTCTCCCTTTCACTCCCTTCTCTTCCTCTCTATCTCTCTCTCTCTATCGCTTTCTCTCTCTGGCTCTGGCACTCGCGTTTTCCCCGCACTACGACTCGTCGAAACCCAACCTAACTAAACACACCACGAGCCCGAGAGCTGGAGAGCTGGAGAGCAGCAGCACCAGCAGCAGCAGCAGCAGCAACGACAGTACGCGCGAGCATAGCTTCTCCACTAGCTGCCACCACTGCCTCGTCACTCCCTCGCCTCCCTCGTCACCCTCTTCGCAACCTAGCGCGACTCTCAGCCTTTCGCGATCTCCCCCGTTCCCTTTGCCTCCATCCCCGCCGACCCCCGTGCGAAAGCTTCGAGCGAATGTTTTGTCATCATAGCCCGCCTGCCTTTCCTCCTGCTCCTCCTCCTCCTTCCTCCCCCTTCACCTCCTCTCCTCCCTCTCCAGCTCCCTCTGCCTTCTTTCCTCCTTTCCCTCCTCTTTCGCTCGAGTTCTCGTCCCTCCCGAGGAGTCTGTTTCTCACTCGGTGTTCCTCGCTCCTTTCTCACTTTTGCCAGCGCGGGTTGCACGCTGCCTCACTGCGTTACGTCTCCTCCTTTTTGTCTCTCTCTCTCTCTCTCTCTCTCTCTCGCTTTCTCTCTGCCTTCTCGGTTGTCAATCCTCTTCCTCCCACACTGGTAACCTCCAGTCTAGTAGCACCCGCTCCTCTCGGGAAACCCGGGCACATTCGCGATTTCCACGGTTACCCTCTTGCACCTCCATCGCCTCCAGCTGCATTCTATTCTTCGCGGGTTCGCTCCCTTTCAGTCCTTCTTTGCGCCTTCGCACTCTGTTCCTCAATCTTCCTTCCCTCGGGCCAGCGCCGAAGTCCAAACCCGCAGCGGCTAACCACGTGCACACCTCCAATTTCCGCTTTAAGTGGCAAACCAGGGAGACTCCTTCCGTGTGTGCAGCCATTTGCTTCGACAGCTGGGCTTCCATGCACTCGGCGGTACGGTCGACTTTAACTGTGGACGAACGGTGGTCGGGTCCGCAAAACGTTGGTGCTGCGGTGAGTGGTCCAGTCGGGTGGACGCCGGAGGATATGTACCCTCGCTAATTTGAAGAAAGCAATCTTTGTTAGTTCGGCTATTTATTTAACGGAAATTCGTTTGTAAGAAGTATCAGGTTTTTTTTTTTTTTGGTACCGGATATCGTCGACTAATTAGAGAAACAGCGACGAAGAGTCTCGAACGAAGAAGAAAATGGTAGGGAACGTGAGTTGACAAATATTTTCCGAATGCACTTCTGTTTCACGGGGCTCACGCTCGTATACCGTGGCTAAAGCCGGAAGGACGTATCCCCTAAGTTATTACGCGGAAAGCGAATGCGTCCCGCCGCTTTTAGTCACGCGATATATCAATGTCTCAATGAAATACCATCGTAACTCGCAGTGTCCGTCAATAAAGCCTTAAGTGCCAGCCTGAAACATTATATAGTTTCGACTTTATCGACAAACACTTTGAGTTACGATAATATTCCGCGGTACCGTCGATACACTAAATAATGCGGGATAATAAAAATTGATTTTAGGAGACGTCGAAAAGTCCACGGTGTCGGTTCGAGGATGTTTTACACTGAGAAAAATAATTGGTAAGACCAACCAAATGTGCGTTTGCGGGCAGCGAAAAAAATATTTCGTTCCATGACCAAAATAATAGTTATTGTGAATTAAATAAAATTTGATTCAACTAAGTGTTGGTTCGTTCAACCAAATATAATGTCCAATTAACTAAATATTTATTTCGCCGCCCGCAAACGCACATTCGGTTGGTATTACCAATTTTTTTTCTCAGTGTAGGTTTTAGCGTGATGCCGTATGATATCTAATGGCCGGGGAGAATAAAAATTAAAGTGTTTATTCGTGAAATTACCGTCGAAATATATATCGGCACGTTCGCTCGCCTCCCAGCGAGATTGAATTGGACTGTAGTTTGCTACAACTGAATTTTCCCTCCTTCGCTCCCTCGGCCCTCCTTTTTCCACGTGCCCAGATACAGAGAGCGGCTGTTGGAGGCCATGCACCGCGGCTGCGTTTGCTTCTGATGCCGCGCTGTACTTGTGTGCGCCTTTGTGCAAACGGCACAGCTTACGTATACGTATATATTTGTTCCAGCTCGCTTTTTCGTTCACTCTCGTATAAAACAGTAGTGTACGTGCTACCTGTATACCCAACCATAGGTGATATATCATGTCACCCTCTCGCTGTCTCGCTCTCTCTCTCTCTTTTCGAAAAGCATCGAGAATGTAGCTTTGACTCCAAGCAGCAGCGAAGCTCTCCGGGCACGACAGACCCCGGGTTCGCGTTTTATTTCGATCCTCCCTTCGCCTTCTTTTTTTTTCTCTCTCACTCTCTCTCTCCTCGCTCTTCGCTCTTTCCGTCGCTCGCGCTTTTTTTCATCAGATCTCTGGGCGTCCTCTCTTCCCACCCACCGCTGAGCAAATAAAACGTACGTTCAATGGGCGAAGCTCTCTGTGGGATGTCGCCAACGACGCGCGATTGAGTGATTCAATTAATTAATTCATTAATTAATTAAGTCATTAATTAATCGATCAACTCCGGGGATTCCGCACTGATTTCGTGCGATAAAACTCACACTCCGGTGACGTGACAACGTTTTTTTTTTTTCTCCCACGAAGCCCCAAGTAGGCACTTTCGACGCTGTATACATATATCTTGGGCTCGGGGTTAACGACCTTTGATCCGAAATCAGACAATTATAATTATAATCCTCGTGGAAATTATTAACGACTCGGGGAATTGCGCATAGACGATGCAATTGTCAGCGTGAAATCTTCCCTTCTCGCGGAGGGCTGATTAATTTATAAAGTGCATCACTGAAATAAACCCCGACACCTCCGATGTCATTCGAATCACGCGAGAGCGGATGAAGGGGATCTATAATTAATCGCGACGAAATCGGGGGAAAATCATTAGTCGAATGATCGTGATGGTCTATAAGGCGAGGGAGATTCAGCCGGGGCCCAAGTAGTTCTCGGACGCGATAGTCCGGCAAGCCGATTTTACGAGATACGCTTCTCTCGAACGATCTCGAGAGATATTCCGACCCGACGGCCGCGCACCGTGAGAGTGGGTGAGAGCGAGTTATCCGGCGTCACTAATAGCCTCGTTAAAAGGTCGGTCGCCCGAGTTTTCTCGCCCGAAGTATTCGCTGTCGAATGATCGCTTCGTCTCCCTCCTCATCCCCCGGCTGCACTCCTGAAAATCGGACGATCAAACTCCGCTTCTTTTTCATCGTCTCGGAGGTAGATAGATCAGTTGGGGAAAAAATTTCTTCAGTTATTTAACTATTACAACCGTCAGGAGCGAACTTCGCCTTTCCGAACTTTTCTTCTGCTTTTGTTCCTCTGGTGCTTTTAGAGCTCTGACGATCGCGCTGGGACCTTAAAGTATTACCATGATTATGCAATTTGTTAGTATTTTTGTATCAGTCGATAATTTTTGTTAAACGCGGAATGTGCATCTTCCGAATTCCGCTAGTAAAATCAGCCTTCGATGCCGACATTTAAATCGGTTAAATTTCACAAAAATTATCGCCACTGATTTAACGAGCGGAAAACGATCCGACCTCACAAATTCAGCTTCGGAAATTCATTCAAGAATGCCGATTTTGCTGTCCGTGAAATTTTCGTTCCACCGCAAGATTGCCCTGAAAAACATTACGCACAGAAACAAAAAGGTTTTATTTGCGTCCACTGCGGCGAAGATAAAGGTAAATACATTTTCGCAAGTGCTATAGTGTAAAATCGAAAAAGGTAAGGGATGTCGAGAGGAGACACAACGAGAGACAGTGAGACAAAAATGAGCGACGTGGCCAGTGTGTGAGGTTCGGCCATGGGGGAGGAGGGGGGGTGAAGGAATCGGTGGAGTAATATAAAAAAAATGAAAGAGTGAGAGAGCGGCAGCGAGAGAGAGAGAGAGGGTGAAATAAAAAGGCAGAGAGAGAGAGGCAAGCTAGCGAGAGAGAGAAGGGCGACCAACCAACGGCGTTGGACAGTGACGAGCGGGTTGGGTAGGACCCACAAAATAAACTGTAACCGCCCTCGCGCCCATCCTCGACGCTCATTCTGGCCGCGTCGCCCTCCAACCTCTACTCTATTTTTTTTTATCTTCCTCCCTCTCGCCTTCCCCCGGCATCGGTCGCTTTTGCTCACGGTTGCCCACTCTCTTGCCCCGGCGGCTCTCTCCTCAACCCCGGGATCTCCACCTCCGCGCGCACAGCCTGTCTGCCCGCCACCCGCGCTCCCAACGCTTCGCTCTTTCTCCTCGTCCCACTGGCTCGCTCTCCCTCTCCCGCCACGGCCAGCAGTACCGCTAGCCCCCCCCCCCCCCCCCCCCCCGGTAGCTCGACCAAATAAATTACACCGCCTCGTGACGCGAAAAAATCCAACGAGTTGCCAGCGTGAGTGAGCGGGTAAGAGGGAGAGCGTAAACTGCGTTCAAGAGCCGGCACGAGGGAGAGCGAGAAAGAAAGAGAGAGAGAAGAGGAGCAAAAGAGGGAAAAGAAGAACGCGTGGGAGGAGGCGAAGGGAGCGGAAGGGGTGAGAGAAGTATGAGGTTGGCAGTGCGGACGAGTTAGTGGAAGAGAGAGAGAGAGAGGGAGGGAGTGAGAGAGGAAACCGCGAGATGGGGAGCGAAAGAGAGAGAGAGGGAGGGAGAGAGGGAGAGAGAAAGAGTCGGAGGACAGGAGAAAGAGAAGGAAGGATGGATGGAACGTACAAGGGCTGAAGGCAGCGATATAGCAGGGAAGAGGAGCCCGGGGAAAGGGTAGGCGACATGCACGTACCTACACTTTTACAAGCGTCCGCTTTTAATGCACCGACACGAACGCAAATAGCGGGGAGGAGGGCGGTGGGGAGGGAGTCAGAGGGAGAGGAGTCGAAGGGAGAGAAGGGACGCTAGAGCGATGCATGTACGGAGGTGGAGGTCTGGCTTGCTGCTGGTCCGCTTTAATTGGTTCGACGTGGTCAGATGAAAAATTCGACCCTCTCGACCCTCCACCTCCTCCTCCTCCTCTTCCTTCTCCTCCTCCTCCCTGTCCCTCCGACTTGTGTTCTTCCCGGCGTGTGCAGCCACCCTGCGATCCTCCTTTTCCCGATGGCAACCACGAACGCCACCGCGACGATGACCCCCCCGCGCACCACGAATTTTCGACGTGCAGATATTTATCGAAGATGCCACGACATTGAAGATCGCCGTGGTGGAAAATTCTTCGCAGTCGAGCGGGTTGTTTTTATCGAAAGTGCATCCCTTTTGAGTCTGCGCCGCGGGGAAACAATGTGCTCGGCGGTCGAGAGGTTGTTTTTTACTCGAGCACCACTCCATCGGCGCCACGGGAATTTTCAGCGCGCTTTAGCTTCGCGGTAAACGGGCGAGTGAGACTTGAATTTTCAGACACCGCTGAACTCTCTCGCGCATATGCGAGAGGAGGGTTTTGGAGTTTGGGCGGCGAGGAAAAAGTGGGTTTTGGCAGTTGGGCAGTTTTGAAGTTGATTGTTTTGAAATTTGGGGTTTGTTGAAAAAAAATTGTAACACAGACGGCTTTTAAGGGGAGTAAGACAGCGAAAACGGGGCAAAAACGGGATGAAATTCAAATGGCATTTGTGAAGAAACGAAACGACATACGTATATTTTATGTTTGTTGCCGTGTTTATTAGACTTTTGGCTATTACATTCAGAGGTTCATTTTGAAAATATAAAGTTTGAAGGTAGTTATGAACGTTTGAAAATGGTCATGCGTCTCCCGCACTGCCCTCTTGTTGCCACGAATCCGAGTGGCCGATTCTAGGTTTGGGCAATTTTCAAATGCCATTCTCTTCGGAAGGCGTTCCTCTACAAAATGAATCAGAATTTGTGTAAAAATATACATCTATATATTTGTATTTATTACATAAAATATTATTGTTATTACAACAAATATAATCCGTTTTTCGATGGTTTTCGATTTTTGCCGCCATTTTTGTAATTTTCATGGTTTTTCCTAAATGTTGTGTTCAATCTGTAGAGGAACATCTCCCAAAGAGAATGGCATTTAAAAATTGCCCAAAAGTTGAATCGGCCGCTCGGAATCCTGGCAACAAGAGAGCAGTGCAAGTGACGCGTGGCCATCCCCAAACGTTCATACCTACCTTCAGTATTTATATTTAAAAAATTAACACCTCTGAATTTCATAGCCCAATAAACACGGCACAAAACATAAAATGTATGTATGTTATTTCGTTTATTCACAAATGCCATTTTTTATTTTATCCCGTGTTTGGCCCGTTTTCGCTGCCTTTTTTGGAAATATCTGGAGAGATAACTTTTCGGGCAATAATTTTTTTATGAGACAGTTGAATAAAGCATTTTCAATTTTTACATTTGTGTCTGAAAAGCCGTCTCAAGCATGTCTCAAAATATTATTTGTTTCCTCTAAAAGTATAAAAATGCTGTCGCACTGTTCTTAACTTATAATGAACAAATAATTTTGCAGGCCTCAAGCAATTAATGGAACACTTATTTTTCACGCTGTAATTATGATTTTCACATAATTGTGACGTCAAGCGAACCGTGCGTTTCATCTTGATTAATCTCCATGGTGCGTGCCGGTTGTGTACAGCGAGCATATATGTGCACAGGGTGTTGCTTCACGCAGCTTCTCGAAGAGCTCCGCTATCGTGGACCCCTGGGCGCTTCCAGTTCGTCCCGCAGTAACTCGATGGAAACAGTCCTCGACGAGAGTTGGAAGGCGCGACTTCCACGCCGACTTCCACCTGATGTGCAAGTACAGAATGAGAGAAATACCGAGCCGCGTTCGCAAATCCTTCTGTCGAGGGCAGGAAGAGACGAACACGAACGAGATTTCCATTTTCTTTGATTAGCGCTTTCCCCGCGTGAGCGAGAGGCATCACATATTCTCCGACCGGGCTCTCTCTTCTTCTTAGAGTCGACCGAGTGGACGAGCGGGAACTCATTTCCGGCAAACCCCAAGCCCTTCTCAGTCAACACACAGGGATTACATATTCCTGTGTACCCTGTGAGTTTATAGGTTGGCGACCCAAATTATCGTCCCTCCCAATCGAGATTTTCTCTCATCCTTCCCGCCCCCTATTGTCCTTCTGAGATTCGATTTGGGCTTCCCAAAATATTTGTGCACTGTTATTACGAGCCTTTTAGAAAAAGGGTCAATTATTTTTGCAGCATTCTCGATTCTCACAAATTATTCTTGCACCCAGAGAGATATACAAAATATGAAATGAAATATGTGAATAATTGTTTGAGACGAGCATTCTTTTCCTGGGTGTGAGAGACGAGAATGTTCGCCCCAATTATAAAAGAAAGTTTGCGAGAAGACTCGCAGTTTTGTTGCGCATTGATAAGAATGTTCGTCCAATTTGTGGTCCATAAATGTAGCATCTTCGAAACCTCAAGGCGTTCGATTTTCTTGCACAGTTTTATAGCAGTTCCACTCTGTCACTACTTTTCTCATCTCGCCGGAGTTTCCGGTGTGGACGGAGGCGGAGAACGAGCCAGAGGGTTGGTTTCCCCGAGGTTCGCTTTCTCAGGGACTCAACTCGATCGTCGCGATCCTCCAGCACTTCTGGACGAAGACGAATAGGGCGGGCGCGCGCGCGAGCGAGCGGGGCCAAGGCTGCGGTAAAAGGAAAAGCTTCGAGTCGGCGAGGCGCAGGATGAAAGAGAGAGAGAGGGAGACAAGCTCGGAGAAAAATAATCCAATTTAGTATCCGTCTATCGGAGCGACAGAGGGGCTGCTGCTGCTTCTGCGACGCGGCGTGTTAAGGGTGGGAAAGAAGTTGAAGAAAACTCGCGCGCGCTTCTGAGGTCGACCGAGCTTTTCCTCTCGCTCTCGTCCCTCCGACTCCTGTTTTCACCGTTTTAATTATACCGAACCTTCGCTGCCACAAGCCGTTTACTTTGTTGTCACGGATCTCTGCACTCTTTTCCTCGAGCGACCCCTTTTATCTCTGGCAAAAACTGTTACCGAGCCACGTTGCGGGTTCGAGGCTTTTATTTTCCAGGGAAAACTTGTCCTCGCCGCTTTCGAGTTTCGCTGGATGTCGTACCTACACGAGTCGTTTGATTCGCAAGAAATAAACTTGAAAAAAATAAACGCAGATCTGGTTTTCGAAAAAGTTCTGGAAAAGAAGTTTTTCGTTCGGTGTCCGCACAGATTAATCGCAAAAATTGTGATGTTAATGGGATAAGGGCGAATCACATGTGTATTGGAACTCTACTAATTTATCAGGTTTTTTTAAAAAGAATTATAGCTTTAATGTTTCTCGAGAAACCATTGTAAAACTTTTACGATAAGAACACGATAAAGTTTCGGCGTGTGCCTAGGGCGATCTCCAAATTTATGAGAAACATTCGCAAAATATGTAGTTGCAGCAGGGCTTCACACGTCACTGGCATTTTCACATTAAAAAATAACTTCATTTTTCGGTTTTGATGACGCAAAAGCGTCATGAAAAATACAAATGTTTTTCAGAGTGAGCCACCTGCCGGAGTGACAGATTCTGTAAGCCCCGCATCATAAATTTCAAATATCTGGAATCGCTTCGCCGGAAATCCTGCCACGGTGGACGATAGCAAAATTTGCTGAGGCTGCAGTATATTTAGCCCAACTCGGCAACAGAACTAGATGCAGACGTAAACTTTACGTCAGTCTTATCGTAAAATGATCAGAATAAGTCGGAGAAAGTTTCGTGTAAGGATTGCGGGAAGCACATCGAAGCTGTGGCGTCTAAAAAAAAAAAAAAAAAAAAAAAAGACGCGTTGACGTAAAGTTCCAACACACATGCGTCCATTGTAAACAGATACTAACGGTGGTTCACCTAATGCTTGACACCAGAAAGCAAAATATTAATCGTTATATGCTACACATATTACAAATATCGTCCTCCTGTTTGAACACAATTATAAATGTAATAATTGTTGTTAATAAATACAATTTTATTCATGTTATTAACATGATATTCAGGAAACTTCCGTGATGAAAAATCTGTTGCGTTACATCCGGCCCTTATCAGGCAATGCTGAAGCCCTGGCCCAACATCATACCAACATGATGAGGACGTTTAGTTCATACCAACATGATGAGTAGCGATACGTCAGACGTATCGCTACTCATCAGTTCGGGTCGTAAAAGTACTCAAATCGTATAGTTCGAAACGTTCGAGTATTCGGATAGTTCAGATAGTTCGAGTACTCGGATAGTTCGAGGCGTACATGTTCGGATATCCGTCTAATCTGGCTCCATGTGAGAGCCCTAAACGCTACAGATTGTCCCCGAGGTTTATTACACGAATGACGACAATTTGAACTCACGTGTCCGAGCTTCTCTTCTTTCCGTCGTTTGGGATCGCTCTCAATATCGGGTGTGCGTGACCGGAACTTCTCCGGCGGTGATACAGATCGCCTTAGCCTCTCGTCGGTCAGAGCGATGGGTTTCCGATCCTCGGGCGTCTCCGCGGCGCTTCGATGCTGCTGGAGATCCGTGGATTTGAGAAGTGCCTGCGCTTGGACCTGTGCAGCTGCCGCGACCGCCACGGGGTGAGGAGGTGGCGCGAGATGGGGTGGAACACCCGCGGCTGCGACAGCAGCGGCCGCTCCCGCGAAACCGAGAAGTCCACCGGGTGGCAAACCTCCCACAACTGCGCCATGCGGCAATTGCTGAGCGTGAATTTGTTGCTGGGAAAAAATTGGAAAAAAAGGAGCAGTCTTTAGTAATCGATTTGCAAACTTTGCGAAAAAAAGTTACTTGTCCACGAGTTGCCTAAACTTACCAAAAGTTGTTGCAATCCTTGCTGTTGCTGTTGCTGCAATATAAATATATTTCAATATATGTTCGCGCGAATACTCGAAAGAATGTTCGCTCTCTCGCGGAACACTCCCAGTTACAATGGAGCAAGTGTGGAGAAAGAGGTGAGGGAGCGGATTTTTATTTCGTTTAGAAATAAATTTTTAAACAATTTTATTCGATTCGGTCGAGAGGACGAGGAAATATCGGACATCAGGAAATATTATGATGCACAGAAATTAGTTAGTCTATCTGAGTATAACTTTATATAGATTTTAGTTTATCACGGGTTTACTCAATACCGGAACGGAAAATCATGAGTATCGATGAAAAATCAGTACAAAGATTGCTTTGACATAATAAGTAATCATTAAAAAAATCGAATTTTGCAATCTTCAAAAACGCAACGGCCAATTTAAAATTACCCAAATGGCACGATTCTTCGTTTACGTCCCCTTTAACGGCTAAATATCGACTGCTCTTCCGTGGCTTATGCAAAGAACTTAAAGCTTATGTAGATAACTTTTGACGAGACTGTAAAGACGGAAACCTCATGAATACCACGAGAGATGTGGAGGTTAGTGGTTCGAAGTAGTTGACCCTACGCGAGGCAAGAATACCGAATGCTTCTCGAGCGTGCAGATGTGAGAGCGAGAGAGCAGCCTGTGACGTCCCTGGTAATAGTGTAGGAGGTGGGTCTAGAGGGGATGATCGGAGTGAGTTGCGCGTGGGATAGCCACAGTGTACACTCCGTATCCGCCGGAAAAGCGGTCGAGCTGATAACACAGCAGGCCAATGAAAAGGATGAGGAGGAGAAGGAGGAGGTGATAGTCTACATAATCTACAATACAGAGACACGACACAACGTTAGAAACGTGTTGGAGTGACCACGTATATAGGGGAGTGTGGGGCAAAACGGGCTACCTGGGGTAAAACGGACTACCATTTTTCTTCGGGCTCCCATGAAAATCGGCAGTAAAATAGTCTGCCTTACCAAATAACTTTATTGTCTCTTTTCAAATCGAAATTTCCTCTACAGGGTGAATCAACCAGTGAGAAGACAGTGGCCAGAAAAGGGACACTTTCCACAAGATCACGTGCATAAAAAAACGTCCATTCACTGGGTTTTGTCATCTGCTTAACTAAACTAACTGCTTTTTTTGCTTAACTGTCCATTCACTGGCCGATTCACCATATCGTGCTTTTGGATGCTTCATTCCGTGCCGTAGTTTTTGGATGGCCTTTATTAGCCAAGCTCTTCGAAAATAACTTCTTCTAGTACTTCTAGTACTTCTATTAAAACTTCAAGATATAACTTGCGTTCTGTGTCTCACCTTGGGTAAAAGACGCAAATAATCGGCGATCACGACGGACCTAGTATATCAAACGAGTAGCATCTAATGTACCAAACCATCTATTGCCGAATTTTGAAGATGGCTCGTTTCGAAGATGGCTCGCTTCGCAATTTTTTGCCAAAGTTCAAAATCAATGATAGGTATCGAGTTTTCGGGTGACAAACAGTAAATATACACTTTGGGTGCCACGGTAGTAAAGCCACTCTGCGCTTCGATAGCCCGTTTTGCCCCACTCCCTCCCTATGTCACAGGAAGCGACTTACCCCGATAATGGCGTTGAGCTCGGTCATAGTGACTTGTTTGGCCCTCTCCACCGCGTTGGCCACTTGCTGCTGGTTCTGCAAGCCATGCTATTATTATCGCGTCGTCGTCGACCCTCCGAGATGCGTGGAAAATACGCGTTAACGCGGCACGTTTGCCGCGCCGATGTCGAAAGGAATCAATGATAACTCACCTCCTGCGCCAGACACGGTATCAACTGTGATATTATGACGCTCAGCCTCTTCGCAATCTCCGTCTGTAAACAGAATAAACAAATCGGTGCATCAGTCGACGACGAACAGGCCAATCCGCGCGTGACGTTATACTCCGATTAACGCCCCCCGCGCCCTCTGCGAGGATCATTGCTTGCGAAAACGGCACACTCGCTGAGCTCGACGGATCATTTGCTCCACTCACGGTGCTCGTAATCCAAATATTATTGGTGTATATATTCGCGGCATTGAGCCACACGTGCCTCGCCGTCACGCGTTCCCTATGCTCATTATCACAGGTGCCGCATGCGGCAGTCGGTCTGAATTATCATGATGTTGAAGTTTGCATCGTTGGAATCCAACGAAATTCAGAAAAAGATTATAATTCTAATTAACCCAAATGATGAAATTAGGTATAAAAAAATCATTATAGGAACTAATTGATATGATTTCTTTTTATACCTAATTTCATCATTTGGGTTACTTGGAATTAAGTTTTTTTTCTGAATTTCGTTGCATTCCAACGATGCAAACTTCAACATCATGAATTATCACGTTGCAGTAAATGCAGTCGCGATAATGGATTTTAATTATGGGAACGTTTACGCGCGAAAAAAACGAATCGGAAACGACGAGAAATAACTTTTTCGAAGTTGAACTGAACGCTGCAGGCCAAAAAGTCGATATGTTGTAAAAAAAAAATGTTACAAATTGTTATGTTCCATTTTTCCGGATCCCATGTCGATGTACATTTTTTACACGCTGTGGTCCAGAGTGAAAACGCGGTATAGAACGAGGCGTGACTGGAGCATTTAGCCAACTGAATTCTCTATAAGATGGCACAATGTTTATAGTGCTCGTTCACAATTCATCAGTCGTGGACTCGAAAGAATTAGAGAGAGAGACAGAGAGACAGAGAGTGAGGAGGATACAAATATTGCGGGAAAATAAGCGGGGAGACAGAGCCGTTGGAGCCGAAGCCCTCTTTAATTTCCCTAGACCGAGAGAGCGCGGCGGGAGCGAACCGCCGGCGTTGTGCAGCTGCGGAGGGACGAGCCGCAACGATTGCCCGGGAAAAATAGTTATTCCTTCTCGCATGCAATGCTCTTCAGTTATCCGCGGAACGGACGCTGTTGCCGATGGACCCACAACGCTCCAAGTGGGAGGAGGAGGAGGAGGAGGCAAGGGGATTTTTTTCCGAGAAACGCGGCGAGGCGAAGGGGGACGAAAAGAGTAAAAAGAGTGTCGAAAAAAGAGAACGGGGGTAGGGGGGGGGGGGGGGGGGTTTCGAACGGGACGAGTCGCGGAGGGCAAGGACGATCGGGGAGCGGAGAGGGGAGGAGGGGGATGAAACGAAGGAAAAAAAAGTGGAATAGGGAGGCCAGGACGAAAGTGGAGGAGATGGACGAAGGGAGAGGCGAGGGCGCAGGGGGTGCGAGCCGGAGGGGGACGGGGGGGGGCAGGGGGGGAGGGAGTAACATTGAGATTAGCAACGGGTAAAAAAATCGATGTCATCGCCCACCCTCTCACCTCACCCATCAGACGCGCGGGCCACATACTCGCAATACTCTCGCTCGCTCGTGCACTCAACCCTCGAGCTCGCACCCGGAGGGCCAAATAAAACAACGCGAATTTACGCTTTCCGCGTCGAGCTATACATATATGCGCACGGGGAGGAAGAGGTGGTGAATCGGGGGGGACGGGGTAGCAAGGTGCGACAGAGACAGGTAGAGACGGAAAAAGCGAACGACTTTCAACCCTCCGCATCCACCCCCCCCCCTTCTACCCCCCACCCCCTTACCGGGCCACCCAGTCCTTCGAAGCCCAGATGGATGGACGAACGAACACATACACACGTATATATTTTTTTGTATACATATATATATATATATGTATCCATACATGTATGGTGGATATATTCTGTAGTGCGATATATATGTGCAGATAGATACAGGTTGTATTGCAGGGCAGATGTGGAAGAGGCAGATATAGTTGTATGAAAAGCACAGAAGCAGAACGAGGAAAGCTGGATGGAGAAGGTTGGGGGAGGTGAAGGGTTGGCGCGCGGCTCTCTCGTGGCCGGGAGAAGTGGGAAGGGGCGAGGGGGTAGGCGGGGGTGGGGGGGGGAGGGCTGAGTTATATGCAATTGGTCAGGCCGCACATTTTTGTCGACTGCCAGAATCGTCGATGGGGGAATATATAGGAATCACACGCGAGTCCGTGCGGTGTAGTCCGCTCGCCGCTCTGACCAGCTCCGCGTCTCCGGGGTGGTACACAGTTGTGTGTGTCTCTCTCTCCACCCCTCCCTCGCGCTTTATGTTGCCACCCTGGATATACTTTTTTTTTTGTTGTTTGTTTGTATTTTTTGTTTTATTTTTCTACGTATGCGCGACCGTTCCGTCGTTTGTATGAGCACGAATGTGCGGCATTTGAGTGTGAGTGGATGCTCCGCTCTGATCGGAATGTCGGCGGACCGAGATACGGGGACGGACGAAATATTATTTTCATTCTGGAGGCTTCCGCGGGTGGAGGGAATATTTCGGGGCGACGGAAGCGCAACGTGTAATGGCGGAAAGGGCGGTTTTTGGTTTTTTCGGCCCTCGATTACGCGGCTGTATAGAGGCGTCGGAATATAACTGTTCAAGTTTGTGATGACATTTTGGTGGATTGAGAATTTCGATAATTAGTGGTAATTGCTTTTTACCCTTTGTGGGCTTTTTTTTCGACATTTCCCTTCGCGTTTGGATATCACAGCCACCGAGCATCGTGGAATTCTGTGAAATAGGATTTTAAGATAAAACAAACTGGACTGAATCAGGAGCAAAAGTTGATCAAAATTGAAGCTGGGTCGTTTTTGGAATTTTTATGCATCGGAGGAATAAAATACAGTTGCGTAACTGTCTATAAGGTTTGTAAATGATGGTTTAATGTAAGTCCTCGAACATTTTTATGAGCGTTTTACGAAAGTTTCATTTAAATATTGCACAGCGTGCAAGTTCGGAATATCGGTAAAAGCTATTAATGATATCTCGCTGGATAGCTTACGGCTGCACTTGCGACGCTTCTAGCTTGTAAAAACTTTTCTCCACGACTTCCAAATATCTTAAAATGTACAGCTGCAGTATATTCGATGATTTATTTATTCACTTCGCAACAGCCCCAAGTCGATAAGTGGGTATGCCAACAAATACTAATAAATACATTTTTTTTAAGTTGCTGTTCCCAAATATTTGATGTTCAGGCAAATGTAATATAAGCAACAAGATTGTTAAATTTTGTTAAATTTTGTTAATTGTTAAATTGTTGTTTTGTAAGCAACAAAATTGTTAAATTTTGTTGCTTAAATTGGGTTTCAAAATTGCTGAAATTAGGTTTCAAATATCTAAAAATATACATCCACCGGTACCCTCGATAAATTATATTTATTAACACTCTAGCAATTCTAAGCGAATGGCTGTGCCAATAAACACCAATAAAAAAGCAAATAAATAAGCTAAGCGAGACTTCACTATTCCCAAAGAATCCAAATCTAGGCAAATCGAATAAGGGCAAAAAAAGATTCATAAATCGTTCAACAGGTCCGCTCGCACTCAAAGTTTCCCGTACTGGCCCCTCTGAGGGCGATAGTAATGAAACATCAATACCATTTCGAGTGGCATAACAAAACCAAAAGAGCGACCAAAGTCGGAAGGCAAAAAAGCGATTTATGTGCCGAGAAATCGAGCAACGTGCACTCGGCAGAGACGAAGAAGGGAGAGAACCTTCGCTATTCCCAAAGATTTCAATTCTACGCAAACAAATTTAGGTAAAAAAAAACCAAATGGTTCAACAGGTCCACGCGCAATCAAAGTTTCCCGAAAAGCCCCCACTGAGTGCGCCAGTAATGAGGCATCGATACCATCTCGAGTGGAATAATGAAACGAAAAAAGCGACCATAAGGGGAAGAAGGCCAAAAAAAGCGATTTATGCGCCAAGAAATTGAGCAACGTGCGTTACGCTCGGCATAGGGAGAGAGAGAGAGAGAGCGGAAGGGAGGGAGGCGCGAAAGCGCGATGGGCGAAGAGAGACGTGCGGTGCCCGGCGGTTTATTTAAAGAGCGGGAGGCCAAACTGGGACATTGCCAACAAATTCGAGTTAGTCGAGTAGCGAGTAGTAAAGTGGTGGTTGCGGGGTTGCCGCGGGTGAGAGGCAAACGTCGGGGGGGTTTATGTGCTATATAATGCACCAACACTCGGGCGGCGGCTTCGGTTCTCGCGGGTTGGGTGAGTGAGCGCGTCTGTGTAGAAAACGAGGGAAAAGCGAAAGGCAATGAAACAGGAAGAAGAGGTGGGACGGGGGGGGGGGGGGGATGGAGCTAGAGATTGCTGGAGAAAATGTATATAGCTCCGTCTGTCGGCAAAAGGAAAGGAGGAGGAAGGAGTGAAAGAAGAAGAAGAAGGAGAAGGAGGGAGCCGGAGAGGAGGAGGAAGAAGAAGAAGAAGAAGAAGAAGAAGAAGAGGAAGAAGAAAAGGAAGAAGAGGAAGTGGAGAAGCGTAAAGCGAGAACACCGTTTCTATTAGAGAAAGAAAAAGGAAAAGAGAAAGAGACCGAGAACGTCGCAACGGAGACGGAGCTTCTACGTTCTCCAGAGAGAAAGAAAGAAATATGGTGGAAAGGCGTTGCCGAGGGCGTGAGGATGGGAAAACTGAGAGGCGCGAACGAAGCCTCTATTCCCCCGCAGCGACGGCGGTCGCAGTGAGGAGCTGGGGGCGGCAGACCTGGGAAGAAGAAAAAAGGAAAGGAAAAAAGGTGAGAGAGAGAGAGAGAGAGAGGTTAAAAAAAAGATGGAGAGACAAGCCCTCGTGCTCGGGATGCTGCTACACAGGGGATGGTCTAACCTCGTAGGGGAAGATTGTTTTCATTCGAGGATTAAATTGAAAAGGATTATAGAAACTCGTCGCGAGGCTGCGCGGGACGGCGGAAGGGGAATTTATAGCCACCGCGTGACCTCGCACTTCTTTCTTACGACTCTGCGTAAGGAAGTAACTTTTCCTGGGTGGACGATTGTTTTATGTTTCATTAATACATACCGGATCAGCGAATAAAATTTGTGCTATTACGGTCAAGAGCGTTTTTGATAATACCGGGGTAATCACACGCGCTGGCGCGCGTGCCTGAAAAACTTTTCGCCAAAATCGACCTCGGAAATAGTTTTTTCTTTTGAAAATATCGACTTGTAACCTATACCATCGTTCTCAAGTCGTATATTCTACCCCCGAAAACACCGGTTACCGATACTTTTTACTCGATTTTTAAAAAAATATTTTTTGGTAACGATTTTTTTTTTTCTTCAGAAATCATAAAATCGGCTCCGGACCAAAAATCGCCAAAATCGACCTAAATTTTTTTCTTTTGAAAATATCGACTTGTGACCTATACCATCGTTCTCAAGTCGTATATTCTACCCCCAAAAACACTGGTTATCAATACTTTTTAGTCGATTTTGAAAAATATATTTTTGGCGACAATTTTTTTTTTTTTTCTTCAGAAATCATAAAATCGGCTCCGGACCAAAAATCGTCAAAATCGGCCTAAATTTTTTTCTTTGAAAATATCGACTTATAACCTATACCACCGTTCTCAAGTCGTATATTCTACCCCCAAAAACACTGGTTACCAATACTTTTTACTCGATTCTGAAAAAAATATTTTTTGTCAGAAATCATAGATCCGGCTACGGACCAGAAATCACCAAAATCGACTTCAGAAATATTTTCTTTCAAAATTTCACCTATAATAGGCTAATCAATTGTGCGCTGCTGCGCTCTTATAAAGCATTAAAAGGTTACGAGCACTGCCGCACTCGTTGTCTTATGTCAAATTTGACATCAAACTGATTTTGTTTAAAACGGACTTTTGTGGCAACCAATCACAGCTCGAATAGTTTGCTAACAATGTTTTCCATTACTCATGAACTTTTTAAAAGGAGGATCGTATTGACTGTATTTTTTTTTATCACAGAAGCTACAGAAGGCAATTGATTGAATGTTTTCATTTGTTTAATTTGGTGAATACGTGTACGATGATGATGAAATAATACTTATGAAATTAACTTTCGTTTTTTTGTATTCGTTACTATTTCAATATGTTAGTCAGTTTATTCGGGGAGCTAAGGCTTTTAATAATTGGTCAGGTAGATATATAACGTACTGAGCTGCGAAACTTTTTCACTAAAATACCAGTAAATATGGGATAGATTTTAATCATCTTAAGTTTATTAAAAAAAATATACGCGACAGTTGTTAATTATTACATTATTGGTCTCAGTTTGGCCGTAGAAGTTCTGCAATGATATATCATGCGCAATACAGTTATAAGTGCACATAATCAGAGGCCGATATAAGTATAGTTTGCCACAGCTCCAGGAAAATTATTTACCAACCGCTACACCAGTGCCCGAGGGAAATGCCTCAGTGAAGTTACACCCAAATTGAAGATGAGCCTGGAAATGTGTGTTATTATTTTAATACGCTATTCAGTTTATTTGGTGAATCATGAATTGAAGTAATAGTTCAGGAGTAAAGTGCTGAGCGAAAAAAAAATCGAATAAAAATACCGGCAAATGTGGGAGAAACTCAGCTCAATCTAAGTTTATTATACAAAAAGTTATGATATTATTGGACCCAATTTTGCTATGGAATGCAAAATTCCGCAATGATATATCATGCGCAATACAGGTGCAATACCTGCGCAATAAGTGCAAATAATTAGAGGCCGATATCAGTAGTTTGCTGCAGCTCGAGGAAAATGATTTATTCCCCACCATCCGCTTCACCAACGCCCGCGGGAAATGCCTCAGTGAAGTTACGCCGAACGATGAGCCTGGCAATTACTCCCGCGCGACCGCTCTCTCATCCGATTAGACGCGAGGAGGGCAGCTGAGATACAGCAGAAAGGGAAAATAGCCGTAGCGCGTGCTCCGCGCTGTACATGCACCGTCGACTTGTGACCCCCGCGTGTGTCCGCTCATTCGCGCTTAACACCCTAGCACTAGACTTCCGATTCTGGATCACCTCGCACGCGCGTCCCTTCGCTTGTCGTGTTGAAAATAAATGTACACATTTTTTTCTTGTAACACCAGCTTAACATGGAAAATATCCCTCAACGAACATCAGCCTTTTTCTCCCCTTAATCGTCGTCAAAACTTCCCACAACTTCCTTAAGTATTTTCACGTGTTTTTTTTCTTTTTTTTTCTTTCAAATAGAACAATAAAAGTTAAATTAATTTGAACAGTAATCTTGTAATCGGATTTACCATCAGCTATAGACTGAAGGGAAAATAAAGCCTCTGATTATCACTAACGAGAATTAAATTGCTCCAAAGTTGTAAAAATGTAAAACGCTTTTGATGTCCCTTCACATTAATATCAAATTAATATCAACCCTGTTAAAAGAAATTAATTCCCAAATATCCTTACTCGCCAGATTAAAAATTACCCATTTCAATAATTGTACTTGTTAATTCCGCTTTACATCCTAAAAGCGAAAAAACAATATATCGAACTCATACAAGAAGCGTAAATAGGGCAGAGAAAATAGCTGATTATTCGGGACGGCAATTAGAGTCATCTGAATTGGGGTGAATCGGCCGAGGTCTCGGGCGAGATTTCGGGAGGGGGCGAGAGTGTCGCGGTAGATCGACCGTGGAAAGGAGCCACGAGCGGCATAGCCGCCACCGCCGTCGTCGTCGTCGCTGCAGCACGTGCGTCTATACGGGCGAAGGAGGAATAGCCGTGGACGTCGGTGTAACCCTCCGGGCATTCTCGCACCCCATTTAGCAAGCCGACGACCTTTGTGCGCGAGAGCAGCTTGGGGCTCGCTTACCTCGTCCTCTCGGCAGCCAGTCAGCCACCCCCTCGGACCCTCTCTCACCACACCGAGACTGCGAAATTATCGGCCGCTAATGCTAATGAATATCGGAAGAGGGTGAAGCCGTGTACTGCGATCCGAGTGGGCTGTTTGGGACTTTGGTTTACCGTGACGAGGGCCTTTAAAGAGAGCGCGTCATCTCTTCGGACATCTTTATGACGTTATATTCTCCACGCCATCGGCGGGCTGTTTAAACACACACATACACAAACACGCATATATATCGCGTAAATATATGTCGATACAGGGTGTCCCATTTTAATCTTACACCCGATTTATCTCGAAAAATAGGGCTCCGGTCGAAAAATGAGTTACATGAAAGTTGTAGGGTTCGAAGGGGGACGTTTTTGTAAAAAAAGAAATATGATCGAACATTCAAAATGGCGGAGATACGACGGACGACATGTTTTTTTTTAATGGAACCATGACTTTCCTTTTCGACCAAAATGTTCGGCATGTTAAAACTAACAACTTTTGTAGAAAACTTTTTTCGATAAAGTCCATAATTCATTTTTTGAAGACCATTTTAGCCTTATCCAGGATGTACCACGAGGAGGTAGTTTTCAACATCCCATTTGAAAAGTCAAGAAAAGTCATGGTTTCATTTAAAAAAAAACATGTCGGCCGTCGTATCTCCGCCATTTTTAATGTTGGACCAAATTTCTTTTTTTAGAAAAACGTCCCCCTTCGAACCCTACAACTTTCATATAACTCATTTTTCGATCGGAGCCCTATTTTTCGAGATAAATTAGGTGTAAGATTAAAATGGAACACCCTGTATATCCGCGCCTATACTCATTCTGTCCTCCGGTGACCAACACACAGCCACCCGGCTTTATACTATGTGGAATATATCTTCTTGGCGCGCTTCGCCGAATTTATGACTTGGAGTTTACGCGCTCACACGAGATACAGGTTACTACTATGGCGATGGATACGGCGCCACAGGACACCGGGGCATTCTGGACCGCGGACGGTTTGGCCCTTTGGGCCGTTTTTATCCCGCTCTGGACGTTCG
This sequence comes from Pimpla rufipes, assembly GCA_963932165.1. NCBI lineage: Eukaryota > Metazoa > Arthropoda > Insecta > Hymenoptera > Ichneumonidae > Pimpla > Pimpla rufipes. Next base: position 1,899,250 of record OZ010634.1, on the reverse strand, counting down.
ATGCGGACGGAAATTGGCGCGCGAAAAAAAATATTCAGATTCGGAGTCTTGATTGAAGTTCGATATGTGTGCAAATTTTTACGCGTGTTTTTTCCATTTTTTCACGTTACCTCGCGGATCTGAGGGTTTGGCTCGAGTTTCTAGATGCGACTCGTTCGAAATAAGGTCTTCGATTACAACCGATGTGAAAACGGGTTTGCTGAATGGAAATGCGTTATTATGATTAAATTGTCAACAATTTAATCATAATATAATGTGTTATTTTTATTATTTTTTCTGATGTATATTTTTGCAATTTTGTTTTGTATTGAGAATATAATAAAAATAATATGCGATTATATAAATTCTACATGAACTGCGTCGCATTTTGGCCAAACGAAATTTGAGGCCCTTAAATTTCGATTTTATTTTGTTTCGGTATTAAATCCTCAAATTGAGGATTTGATGTCGCCAAAATGGCGATACCCACAAAGCTAATCTATTTTATTGTCGTAACTTTCATTTTGTGATGATGTAAACCTCGAATTCCAATCAAAAAAAGCTGCAGACATCGCGTGTGAAAAAAACCCCATTTGATCGTAACCATACACAGAATATGCTTATTTTCCCTATAAAAGGATACAAGAGACATTCGAAGGATTGCCGAATATGGCGAAACGAAGTTCGGCCCAACTAGCCCCAATCTGCGTTTCACGGTGTGTCGAGCGTGTGCTGTAGATTGCGCGGGAGGTAACATTTTTCGTACTCGGTTATTTTTCGTTCTTTCACGCCCGGCTGGGTCTATCTCGGCCGTTCCTCTCTTTCTTTACGACGGTGCACAAGGCGATGCATCCCTTTCTCTCGTCAAGGGATCGACCGAGCGAGTGAAAAGCCCGACCCACATTTCTCTCGCGTCTGGCTCGCTCTGTTCTCCTGCCTCCCCGTCCCGGTCTCGCTGGTCTTTCCCTCTTTCTTTCCTTCTGGCTGCGGCAGCCTAGGTGTTTTTCTCGTCCTCCCGCGCTTGCTGGGAAAATACGCGAGGGTGGCCGGGTGGGGGGCGTCACGATCGCGGCGAGAAACGAAACGACGACGCAAGAGTGCAGCTCACGCCTTACGGAAATATCGATAGCGGGCCGCGATATGCGGATAGGAAGAGCCGGGAGGCAAAGAGGAAGTGGGGGTCACGTGTAGAGTGTCGTTTTGGATACACGGAAAAAAATAATTAGTTGAGACAACCAAGAAATTAGTTGGCACAATCAACACCGAGAGAAAAAGTTTCTTTGAATCAATGAAATTTCCTTGAAATCTCAACCTATGAAACATTTCTTTGACGTCAATGAAACAGTATCCTTAAGTTAATATTATATTTTCTTTAAATGATCTCATCAACCAAATTATAGGTTATGTCGACCATGTTCTCGGTTACGTACCATAGTGCTTAGATATGTTAACCAATAACTTGAATGATTTAACCAATGATTATCTTCTTGATTTTACTTGACTTGACCATAACATAACAGACCAGCTCGCCCGAGAAATGCCAATACGACTTATCGCGAATGCGCCAAACGTTGACAGACCAGGTGCCGTCAAGTATATCCTTTCTTTGAATCAAGGAGACCGTTTCTTTGAAATTCAAAGAAATATTTCATTGAAATCAATGAGAAAAAATCAATCCACCCATTTCTTTGAAATCAAGGAAACTTTTTCTCTCGGTGAATGGATTATTCTAATTCCCTTACAACTCGGATTGGTTGTGACAACCAAAAGGAATTGGTTGCACGAACAAAATTTCGTTGGTAGATACCCTGTTAGTTGCGGCAACCAAACGAATGGTTGGTACAACTATTCGAGTAGGCTGGAGCACTAGTTCCGGTTACTCGTCCATACCAACCGTGTCATTGCTTTTCGAAATAGAATTGCACTACTTGTACTATCCTTATGACAAATTAACGCGAATCACTTCACGAACGGCACAATTAAGGCTTGAATAATATCGTCTTTAGGTTATGTACAGATGCGACTCGCGCCTTGAGTGGCATAATCGTAACTTTAATAATATCGTTTTTAGGTTATGTGGAACAAATCGTGAATTGTTACCACAACCATTCGAAGTGGTTGCGGCAATAAATGTGTAAGTTGCTGCAACTGATCGCAAAATACTGAAGTACAGCAATGTGAATGATTAGCTGGCACAACCAAACTTTTTTTCCGTGTATTTACACTAACATTAGCGTACATTAGCGACAACTGCGCAATAGGGTTCCAACAGGAGAGCCATCAACGAGTGAAAAAGATGCCCGCTGTATAGCTTAGCTACATTCGGGCGAGGAAAAATTAAATAAAATAGTAGCAGAACTCTCCTTGCTTACCTGTTTGTGCATCTCCACGTTGAGACCATACGACATCTCGTAATACTGAAACAGAATAATCGCAGAGATTTCAATGAGATGGTACAATTTTCATGGGATAAAAATCACGTATGTGTAATATACAAATTTTAGCAACCTGGATATGTCTTGAGTGGATATAGAGGAAGTTGACTAATTAGACAGATTGTCGTTATTGATGAATTGGGCTATATGGGGAGCTGGGTCAATCAGAATTTGCCTGGACACCTGTTGGATGAATTTTTGATACGTTCGATACTGTTTTTTTTTTAAATACTCGACCTCAAAAGTAGAAACTGTCATACGAAGACGATGGATTTTGACAATTTTCGACCGGAAATCGGAGCGACAATTTAAAACATCAGAAACCCCGGAGCTTTATTCGTCCGCAGAAAAATACGAATATTTGCAGAGTTCAAAACAGCGAATGGCCGATTAACGTAAATATTTCTTTATGCAATGGACTGAAAATGAAATTTTGCCTACATAAATTCCAGAAATATTTGTAAAATTGTTTGTTAATAACTTCAGCGAACGGCGGTAATCTGTAAAAAATCGTATACGCACGGCAGTCCCAATATAGAAATACACGAACAATAATGAAGATTCGCTGCATTCTCGGCGCTGCATAAACACCAATTAAATTCAACGCATTTTGCACGTGGTTGGATTATATTATGAATTTATAATAATAACGAAAAACATCGAACGTAAAGCGCTCGTGCGTCTGTATGTGGGCGAGATATAATCTGCGAGTAAAAATATATACCGCACGCTCGCGGTTTCAATAATGCAAACTGATAAGGATTAAAGCCGCCGGAGTCGCGATCCGCGATGCCATTATATATGCAAGCGGATGTCGACGACGATTTTATTTAAGTGAGAGGTGAAGTGAGTCCGGTCCCGGTAGCTCGGATTGGAGAAGTGATTCACGGAAGCAGCGGTCAAGATTAATTGGCGCAATCAATATGCATTCATATAATAATTATCTTCTGCACATAAAGAACCACTGTTACTATTGATATGAGTCGGTAAATAAACGTTTGAGTGTCAGTGTAAACAACCGGTTAATTAACCAACGTCATGAACGATTTTTTACCGACGGCAATTTTTTATGAATAAAAAAATTCGTTTAAAAACTCAAACCTTATTTTGAAATGAAAATTTTGAAGACCGATGTTAACCAACAATTACCTTTCGCCAAATTGTAGAATCCGTTAAATAAAAATGTCATTCACTCATTGGTGGAATCGTAAAATCCGATAACCAATTCAAAATAATAACTAACATAATTGATCACTTAATTCGTAATTGCAGATGATACAGAGGAGGGCAACTAGTCTCCTCGGTATATTCGATAATTCGTCCAGATTTTACGCTCGCCCCGGGATATTTATACGTTGATGTCGCAGCGCGAAGCCATTAGAGCTTAAATATTGCAGACTGAATCGATCTTATCGAGAAACGGAAACATACAGGTTCAATAATTCAGACACGATGGGTCCCTGTGACCGACGAGAAATCTGTTTGAGGGTTTAAATCATGTCCCTTTTGTATCTGCAATTGTGACGCAGAATATTCTGACATGCTACAGACGTGAAATCTTGACGGCGTAAATACGTCGTATAGTCCTAACCCCCCACCCCTTCCTGGAGGTTCGACGACGAAGGAACCGAGAGGAAATAAAGAGGACGAAGTTGGATATCGGATAAAATGTTAAAACCCTTACTTTCTCACCCACGTATATCGACCCCCCGGTCTAGTGGGCCGGTTGCGCGGTGGCTGTATCTACTGGCGATGTATACCTAACTCCGAGAGAGATTCCAATAATGGAAGTTGTACCGATAATTCCATCCTCCTCCTTCTCCCTCTCGTTGGTTCACTCCGATAGAGATCTTGCAGCAACAGCAGCGGATGAGAGAGCCTTTGATAGGGCTTCAATCGTCCAGCTCTATCTTCCTACCTCGCGTATATATAACACTCCATCATGCCAATATAGCGTAACAGTTTGAATTTCCAATGCAAAGATAAATGCTTTCCAAAGGTGGAAGGATAAGGAAAAATTTCGGAGAGGAACGTAACGCTTTCGGCATTGGCTGATTTTTTGCATTTGATTGCATTTCACGGCTTCTAACGAACACGGTACGACCTGAGTGTTCATAGTCGACAATTGTTACACTACAATGATGAATTAATTGGTTCAACTGGACAGTACATTTTTCTTAACTTTCAAACAAGTTTGGTGACGAAAATCACCCACAGTTTTTTCTTGATTCTGAAATATTTAATAATATAATCATTGGGTTTCATTCCAGCAGAGAAATGGACAAATGAACATCGTCTGGCCTTCTTACCATCTCAAAATGTCAGACATCAGCTTTCCTCTAAATGCTCGAGGCACCGATTGTTTTTGTTCTAAAACTCTCATAGATAGCATTCTAACCCAAAGTTGACGTGACAAATACACGACGTGATTCAATCTCTTTAGTCGTAATAATTATGAAATCCTCGCGTAATCTCATGCTAATGATCCGTGCACATTGAACACCGGGGTCAGAGGGTTTATCGCAGCAATAAAAAAATCCGCCTTCTAATGCGCTTGAATCAATCAATTAAACAAGGCTCCGAGTATGCGACGAAAAAGCAAACACCCAACAAAACTCCGATAGGACTCATTATTACTTGGTCAAACAATAACGAGAGTCGAGCTGGCCATAAACTCCAGAACAATGTTCTCCCCGCGCAAAGCTAAAGAGCGAGAGGGTCCGCCGTTGCACCCGAAGGGAAAGAGAGAGAGAGAGAGAGAAAGTGCAGAGGTCCCGAGGGGGGTTGGCAGTTACGTAGAGGGCAAAGAGTGGAAGAAGGGCTCGGGAGTCTTGCGTATGGCGAGTGGCACGTCGCGCGGCCGAGTGCAAAAGCGAGAAATGCGAGACAAACGAGGTAGGCAGCAAAGAGCGAGAGACAAAAACCAAGAGAGAAAAAGGCCGAAAGGGGGGCAACACGAGTGTACACAGAAAGCAAAAAAAAAAAGAGGCAAAAAAGAAGCGGGAGACGAGACGACTGTACGTCGACGGCGTCGCGAAAGAAGAAGCGATGCGGCAAGAAACGAAAACAAGAGTCGAGAGAAAATAACGCGCGGATTTACAGCGCTTTATCCTAATGAAAATCGTGAGGATCCAGGGAGGAACGAAGGGAAGGGAGCGAAGGGTGGAGGGAGAGAGAGAGAGAGAGAGAGGGAGAGGGAAGCGGTGGAATTGGAATATCAGGGAGGTGGGAGCAAGAAAGCGAGGCGAGGGAAATGAAGAGACCAGAGAGCAGAGCCAGAGTGAAATACGGAGACGCAGTATAGAGAAAACCAGGGCGACAGAGAAGCTGTGATGATGTACAAATATATATATATATATATATATATATATATATATATATACACACACATATATATACATATATACACGCACATCTATATACAATTCTGTATACACCGACCACGTGTATCTCTGTATTCGTGTATAAATGTGTCTGAGGCGCGTATAGTATAATACTTGCCGGTAGCTGACAAACCCTCGACATCTATTTCTCACCCCAGCCCCTTTCTCCGCGCGGTGCGCGCGGTCGCCGCATCCCTGTCTCTTCTCGCCCTCTGGCCTCCTCCCTCCTCCTCCTCCTCCCCCCCCCCATCCCGTTCCTCCTCCCTCTCACTCGTGCCTACGCCTCCGTCTCTTTCTCACTCCCCGCCATTCTATTCCGCCGTATATTTCGCTCTTCCTCGATGCTCACCCTTACCCGCGCGCTTTCTCGCTCCCTCTCCCACTCCCTTCCTCTCCCTGTCCTTCCCGCCGCTCCCTCCCACTCCCGCGTACTCTCTGACCGTCTCTCTCTCTCTCTCTCTCTCTCTCTCTCTCTCTGCGTTTACTTTGGAGATATCGATTACCGGCTCAACTCCCAACCCCCAACGTCCCTGCCGTCACCTCCGCCCTTGCCAACCCTCCCGGGTTCTCGCCCTCTCCCTCTCCCCCCCCCTCCCCACCCGCTCTCCTCACTCTCGGCCGCTTTTCCACCTCCCACCGCGCTCCGTCCCTCGCAGACCCCTTACCATTTCCGCACGAGCGGGGCACGAGGGAGGAGGGACCCCCTCACCCCCCAACCCCTCCCGCTCCCGGCCTCCCCCCCAACCCCCCGGGGCTCAACTCGCCCGCAGCAGGTTACTCGATCGCTCCTTCTCGCTTGTTCTACTTGCCTGTAAACCCCGCTCCCTCCCGCTCCCTTCGCGCGCCCCCCTCAGCCTCCTGTCTGGTGTCACATCAGTGTTGCAGTTTACAAGGGGTTGTATATTCGCCGGCATAAGGGTCCCGTCGTCTTGGGTCGCGATCGCAGAGGGAAAGGAAGAGAGTGAGAGAGAGAGGGAGGGAGAGAGCGCGCTCTCTGTTTCGCTATACTCCCTTCCTATGTAGATATAACTTCCACTCTACCTTCAACCAACAACCATCCAGTACATACAGGAAGGGATCGAGGAAATGCACGGCGGTTAAATTACGCTCCTCGCGTCTACACGACCCTCTATAGCTCCACAACGCGCAGACCATCGACTCAACTTAACTCTGCTTTGCTTCCTGCGCTATATACCTCACGGAGCCCGATATCGTACGCTCGCGATATATATATTACTGAAATTGTGGCAATAATTGTGGTTATTGACAACGAAATTTGAACGGACATTATTCGATTGTGACGCGTTCACGCTGTATCGATGCGGGGTGTGCTGCATTTCCGTGTGTAGATGTTCGATTTTTAGGAGGAAAATTGATGCAGCGTAATTGTCACCTGCGGTGTAAACGTCAAATAGGTGCATTTTTGCGAAGGTTTCGATAAAATTGTGACATTCTCAAACATTTCTGAATTATGTCTTATTGGGCAAAAAAGTTGGAGTCGTGAAATTTGATTTCAATCAAGACACTATTTTTCTTTGCTGATAATTCAAATTTGTATTTTCAAACAATTTTTTTTATTTGCTGCGTAACAGACCAGTTGTGAAAAAAAACGCCGTTTTGTATCTTTGGGCGGTCATTTCGGTTTCGACAGATAAGTGGTGCAAAGATTCGAATTCGACGTACTTAAAACGAGCGAGAATGCTTTAATTAGGTTAACGCGCTGCCTTCCCAAGGCACCCGGCATCCAATGCCTCCCCTCACTACGGCGGGACGCGCTGAAAGGGACGATGAAATTCCGAGGGTGCGGAGGCAGCGTGTACCTTTTCCTGAATAGTCGTCGAGACGAGATTGCTTTAACAGTATAGGAATCGTCAGGTGACCACGTGGCGACAAAAGTAGGGGGTGAGAAGCTGATCTCTGTGATTATAGGGGAACTTGGGATACAACGTGAGTCTTGACGATTTCTATCCACATGATTTATCATTAAATTAGAAAACAAGAGATCGTCATCCTCGGTTTCTGGAAATAAAAATAAATCTTTCCATATTTTCATTTCTAGATTTTGTGACCATTTTTGGTCTAGATTTGATTTATTTTCATCTTAACGACAATAAAAAAAAAAAAATATTCGATAAAAAATTAAAAAAAAAAAACCTCGATAAAAATATTTTCAATAGATTTAACTTATGTTTGCAGAATCATTCCACAGAAGATCCATATTATCATTTTTCACTGATATAGAGATGAAAATACTGGTCTTCTATATTCTCATTTTCAGACTGTAATTTTTCCTCTACATTATTTTGTTTGTAAGTTCTTGATAAAAAAAAATTGATTCCGTAGGTTCTGCAATTTCCAAGTGTAAAAAAGACTGCAAAACATTAGGCTTTCAATTAAAAATGATAATGGCTTAAAAAAGGCGCTTGTTATACCTAGCTGAAAGCCCCTACGTCAAAGCCCACAGCCCCGGCACATTCCCCAGGGCTGTCGTCGATTCTTTACTCCACCAGAGTTATATATAACGTAGATCAAGGCCCACGCACGTTCGCCTATGTATATATACGTAACCGTTGCATGTATTAGAAATACCCAAGTGGAAAGCAGGGAGCGTATATAACCTAGGAAACCGGTGTTAGCGTATGGCTTTCGACCGGATCCGAAGGGGATGACTTGTACTTCGATTCTGGACAGCTTATCGTAACGTATATGTATATCCGGCGCGGTTGCTGGCATACGAGAGAACGGGGGCGCGCGTGACCGAGCTCTATTTTCACGATAGCTCGTTGCGGATTCTCCGGATCGTTATATCAACGTCGATCGCCGTGCTACGTAGCTACGTAGTATAATAACGCATGTAAAAGATTCCTGGTTGTAGGGGTACTACTGCCTTTCCAACACTACATCATAGTAAATAGGGAAAATATAATCCATATACGCTAAACACTGGTTGACTTACAGAAAAAAGATTATCATTACTCATGATGTTGAAGTTTGCATCGTTGGAATCCTACGAAATTCAGAAAAAAAATAATAATTCTAATTAACCCAAATGATTTAATCAGGTATAAAAAATCATTATAGGAACTAACTGATATGATTTTTTTTTATACCTAATTTCATCATTTGGGTTACTTGGAATTAATTTTTTTTCTGAATTTCGTTGCATTCCAACGATGCAAACTTCAACATCATTATTACTCGAACTTGATGTTAATTAACCGAAACATTATCGTTAACGTTATATACACGCAGGGTGCATGTTTACATCGTGAAATAAGTTCTCCAAGTTCTAATGCGCACTTTTCTGACACATTAAAAAGTATCGAATCTTCATCTGAATTTTTAGAATTACAGTCGTTAAAAAATGCATGTTTTGTTTTATTTTTTAGTCTTATTGACTGTCGACCCGTTTCTGATGAACCATTTGTCATCTCATGATGGAAACACATTTCGAGCAAAAAAGTGACAATCGAGTTGATGGTTTTAGAGGCTACAAGTCGGAGTTGAGACGACGCCGAAAGGCAGTGCGAATCTATATCGTGCGCTCGAATTCCTCGGTATCTTTGACCCGGTCTTTCCTGCTTCCGCGCGAGAGGATAGGTTTGACACGCCAACAATGAGGAACGAGGATGAGAGGAAGAGAGACAGTGCGTTTGGGAACAAGCATGAACGCTTTCTCCCGTATTTCATTCAGGGCATTCAATTTCCGGTCGCGCCCTTACTGCCATCTCTCAGCACGGAAGGGGGAAGGGAAAGCATACAGAGCGTTAAAACGACCCTTAAAGCGTCCGACACTCATTCCCTCACACAAGACGACCAAAAACGACTTCACTTGCCGAGTAGCCAACGACGGTGATGGCGGTGTATGAGATACTAGATAACATCACGTGATAAATAAGTGTGAAATACGGAAAGAATAAACTTTTTTTTATTATTAACTTATGGTGTTGATGGATGTTTTTAAGGTCCTGCTCCATTTACTTTAGGTAGCTCTGTGATGTTTGTACGGAAACGTTATTCGTGCATTAACGCGCCCTCGCATTTTACTAGATTTAAAACAACTTTTTTTTTTTGGCTTTTTTTTCGCCAGTAATCATAGATCTGGCTCCGGGCCGAAAATTGCCAAAATAGATCTCACAGAAATGTTCTTTTCAAAATATCAACTTTTGACCTGTACCATCGTTCTAGCAACATACATATTTTACCTCTGAAGACCCCGTTTAAAGAGTTTTCGAAAAGAAGAAATCTTTGATTTTTTAATACCAAAATTCATAGATACGACTATCGTTCGAAAAATGGCAAAATCTGATCCTTTATCATTTTTCGCGTTGCACGCACACTTTGGTATACGCGCCTGTCCTCTTACGCCAAATTCGACACCGACCTGAATTTGTTTATCACGGACTTTAATAAAATGAGTTTTTATTCACCATTGAATATTTTGTTTATGTCAACTTTATCATAAAATGCAATAAGAAATTATTTTTAAAATCTGTTGAAAAGGCTATTTTCAAACCCAAATGAATCAAACCCATGTAACATTGTGATATACTTTAAACTAAAACGCACATAAAAAAGATTGCGCGATGTAAATTAAAATAAATTGTAAGCTTTAATCCTAATTAGTTTTCCAGTTAAAAATTACATTTTCTTTCTCCAACTGTGTCGCATTTCGGTTTGAAATTGTTCAAAGGCAATTCAGCGAGACTGTGTTGAAGCGTACAAGCTAAAATTGGGTTGCTGACAAAATGTTCCCACCAGTCATTGAGAAGTCCAGACTGGCAATCCATAATTACAAAAAATATGTATACACGATATACGCGATACTCACCATGACGTAATGCCTCTGCATTTCGGTCTTCTCGTTGGCCAACTTTTCGAACTCGAGCTTCAGTCTGCAAGAGGAGAAAACAAAAACATGGCGGAATGAGAAGGAGAGCAAAGAGAGGAACAATTAAATGTTTGAAGAGTAAGCGAACAGGAGAGCCACGTGTATTAAAAGTTGCGAGGGACCAGGGTACACGGTTCCTTGCATCGTCTACGGTATACCACGTCTTCCGACCATGCTTTCCACTCCCCGTGTCTCTAACCCCTTGGGAACACCGACGATTCGAATTCGAGCCTCGTCGTTGGAGTCTCGAGTGCGATCATTTCGTATACGCGTGGCAAAGACCAAAGGGAGAGGTGAAACGAGCGGCGAAAAGAGAAAGGAAGAAAGATATAGTCGAGGAAAAGGCACACAAAACCAGAGGGAGAAAAACGAGTTTGCGACGGTTGCAGAGGAGGTCGAGGTAGTGCCGCAATACACGCAAAGATGGAAGGCAAACAAAAACCCATGGAATCAGTGTTAAAAACCTTTTGCGATTCCATCATCGGAAATACTATTTATCAGTTAATACGCGAGTGTAGAAAAGGTGCAAATTTTGTATATTGAGCTTTCTAGCTTCCATAGGATGCAGAATAAAGCACTGCATATCTGTACATCTTGTGTATTAAGTTTAATGTACTAATTTATGTAAAAGAGTTTTCATTGCCTGTAAAGGAAGCTTATGCATGCATTTTTTGGACATACATTGAAAAGAGTTTATTAACTATTAACAAATCTAAATCATTATTTATTATTACCGAGTTCTGTGGGCCATAGGCCTAAGTGCAAAGCTACAAAGCCCCCAAAGAACCTAACCCATTATTACCGAATCTAAGTTAAGCCAAATTAGATTTCATAGGCTCAAATGAAATATTAAATCATTTGGTAAAAATTACAAAATATCATATGGCTCATCTTAAATTTGGTAGTAATAAATAAATACTTATTTTGTCATATGAAGCAAGAGATTTGTTAATGGTTACCAAACTCGTTTCTCAGTGTAGAGTGAGAGAGTGACGAGAACACGCGGAAAGAGAAGAGGAAGAGGAAGTGGAAGAAGCAGAGGAGGAAGAAGAAAGCTCGAGATAAGGAGAAACTGTAGGCGGAGGAAGCGCGGAATGAATGGCGAAGGATGAGAAACGTCTCGGCGTCAATAAGCGGAGGATTCGGGTGAGAGGAGCGAAGGTCTGCGCGGAACGAAGAGACGGAACGAGGCATGGAGGCGCAGCGAGGAAGGGGGAGGGTCAGGGGCTGCGAAGTAGTTGGAGACGGCAAAGCGAGAGAGTCGACAAGCAACGAAGAAGGACGACGGCGGCGACGACGACGACGACGACGACGACGACTCACGAGTGGTACTGTTGCTGGATGAAATTGAATTCCTCTTTGATTCTCTCGCAAGTGTCAGCCACTGTGAACTTCAGACCGCCCGCAGCCCCGCTGCTTCCACCGCCACCCTGGAAAGAGAAGAATTCGATTAGTAATAGGCCCGCGCCAACAATAATAGGCCGAGGCCCAGTGGAAATGAGTAAACCGTCGCGGTACAGCTGCAAAGGCAATTTGTACGGAAAAAATTATAATAGTTAGCGATGAAACCACGGCCCTTTATAACCTACATTTGTGCACTTTTACTTCCTTGTACAGGAAGCTGTTTTCGTGAGAATTTTTATTTTCGAGATTTACATTTTTTGTTGACTTTATAAAAACCAGCCGAAAAAACCTGCAAAGGACCTTGCAAGTTTCTAATTGCAACACACTGCCTCATAGAAGTAGCTTCGTTAAAAGTGTAAAATAATGAGAAAGCAATTTGCAAGGTTCTACATTGCAGGTTTTTCTGTAAGGTAATTAAAAATTGACATTTCGATGTAATATAAGTATTCGTTTTTTTAATGTGGTAGACAGATTATATTTTATTCTATCGCATGAGAGTAATTTATTTGTTGCGTAAGTCAGATTGGATAATCTATAGTGAAAAGTAATTTTACTGAATTATTTTCTACAATTTAGATTTATTGTTAGAATTAACGATCTGCATTAAGTTTCTATGCCACAGTTAGGTATTTCCCAGATACCTCGTTACTTAAAATATTTGAGTTATCAACGCGAGGAGCAAAATATTGCGATAATCGAGAATTTATGGTGACAAAACTGCGAGACACAAAGCAGAAAACGATAAACACGACGAGATACGAGATACGTTGGATGACTAAAAATATATGATGCTGAAGTTTGCATCGTTGGAATGCAACGAAATTCAGAAAAATAAATTAATTCTAATTAACCCAAATTATGAAATCAGGTACAAAAAGTTGTCACAGCGATTAGTTGCTATGATGATTTTTTATACCTCGTTTCATCATTTGGGTTAATTAGAGTTAATTCTTTTTTCTGAATTTCGTTGCATTCCAACGATGCAAACTTCAGCGTCATAAAAATATCATGAGATGCTATTATTCATAGGGCCATGTTAGTCATCTTGGGATTAAACATTCGAATATCTTGTATCTGTATCGCCGTTAGTAAGCTACGTAATTTCGCACCGAGGTGTAAAAGAAAATCAAGGAAAGAACGAGCGGACGCGCACGAAGAAAAATAAGGTGAAAAAAAAAGAAGAAGAAAATAGGGAGATTGGAGTGCACAGAGTATCCAGGTATAAAAGGCGAACGGCCGAGGTACGTTGGAGTGTCGGTGGGTTAAGACCGAAGAGAATGAAGGGCCATGAAGGAGTCCTTAATGAGACCCGTTCCATCGACCCTAAGAGCGGAGAGCTCGGTTCGCCCTGCTTTCCGCGATCACAACGCCGCCGCTGCCATTGGTGTACGACAGGTGTTGTGCGAAGACTCCTCGCAAAGGGTCCGGAGGGCGCGCGTGACTCTCTTCGCGACGTGGAACGATGGAGACGAAAAGCAGTCTTGTCGTGTTCTACCCCTTGACTGTATATATATATATATATACATATATCGAGATCGGTACGCGTCTTCCGTAATTTCTTCCACGTGCATTCGCTTTTACTTCCTCGTCAACCGCTCACCACTCATCGCTCGAGCAATAATAATATTATACCAATTTTGTGAGATGATTATAATTACTACGGGACACAATGAAATGCTGGCTACGATTTGGTAACAGTAAATTCTTATCGCCACACTACATCTTCTTTTCTATTTACTCTTTTTCTGCTTATATCTTATATACTGTGGAGACAAAAAATATCGATGGAAGTATAAAAAGATCTGCAGACATGAAGGCTACATGCCATCATTACAAACCTAATTATTGGTCGTCCCAGCAAGCAAGTTGGCTCACTAAACTAATAAATTAGTGCTCGGTCACCCGAGTCTCTCCTGGCATCTAATTATTTTTCTCATTACTCAGTACCCGCAAATGAAGCGTCATCAATGTACTCGTGACAACAGGAAACAACGGAGGATCGAATAATACAATGAGCGGTTTTTTCGGCGTGGACTATATTTTTCAGCTTTTTTCCGCATTTATTTTTTCGTTGCTGTCAAGGGGAGGGAAAAAAAGAGCGAGGGAATGATTTGGCCACTTGTTGAGCTGGCGGCAGCAGCAGCAGCAGCAGCGGCAATGATGAACGGGGAGAGAGGTCGAGTGGAGCGTACGCCAGTTACGAATGGGGATAGCCAGAGCGGAGCGCAGGCTAGTAGCTCGGTGCATGTACATGCGCGACCAGTGCAGTGTGATCCGCACTTGTTGCAATCATCAAACGGAACAGTCATCGAACAGGTTGTTGTTACGCCGGTTAACCTCGATTGTCGTTGACCGTCGCGTCACCCCTGCCCTCCTCCTCCTCCCTCTCCCTTCCCATCCCCCTCTTCACCCTCTACTCCTCCCATCGCTGTATCCACCGCACCGAGCTCTCGCAGTCCAACGTTTTCAATTGTGCGACAGCGGGAGCGCGCGTACACTCTTCTCCCCTTCGTTCGCTCGCGCCATCGTTCGCTCTGCCGCGGCTGCGAACCCACAGACGATTAATTCGCACCGCGGGAAACCCGCCCCCCTCCCCCCTCCCCCTCGCCCGATGATTCGCGAGCTTTGATTTTCCGAATCAACCACCGGTTTTGTGTACACCATGGGCCCGCGATTATACACGCGCCGCGGGGCGCTGATCGGATCTATATACGCGGCTCTCGCGGAGCGAATGGACTACATAAAATAATGACGGATATGCAGTGTCGAAATTTGCGACGTCACCGATAATCGCTAAATTCTTTAGTGTTATCAGAATTAAGTACACCGTTTGAAACAACATTGACTGACATTTTTATGCTCACCGGAAAGTTGGTGGGGCTTTGAATTTTTTTTGGCCTTGCGACGACAAAAATTGTGAGTTTTTTTTTTGCATTATATTTCATGTCGATTGTACAAGAAAAGTGTATTTGAGAATTATTCGACGAAATAATGAATAATATCGTCGAAACAGATGTATCAATAGACCTGCGAAAAAGTTGACGATATTAATTCGCATTCGTCATAATGTTTCATGAAAATGTTGTCATGATAAAGTTTCGTTACATGATATTAATTCGTTCCGGAAATTGATGAATCGAGCATTCTCCTTATTGCGATGTTTCTGTAATAACATACACGGAGAGAAGGATCTGACAAAATTTACCAGACGCGATAGTAAAAATTACCAACGCGCCTGGTATTAAAAATCCATAGCCTCCACCTGACGAACAGTACGAGAACCATGAGAATTTCTGACATATATGTAATATTTTTTACCATATTTCGTGGTAAAAATTCTCATCGTTCTAGTTCTTCTCGATAGATGGCTTTATATCTCCCCTCTGCCGGAAATTTGCAATACTTTTTACTAGAAATATGGTAAAAAGTATCAAATCCTTCTCTCCGTGTAGAACGCGTGAAAAACAATTTCGTCGTATTATTTGCGCAATAATAGCAAGGAGATGAGAATTATTATTCAATGAATACGTTTTTCTAGCATTAAAAAGTAATAAAAATTTGTTGAAAATTAATTGCGCGGGTATCGCGCGCGCAGCCTCGATCCAATGGTGACGAGTTATATAGCGAACTAGAATTCCGTTCTCGATTCCAGCGGTGTTGCGACACAAAAGTTTGCGAGGAGGTATCCACGGATTGCGCGTTCTTGAGGGAGAGAAACTCCGCATCGAGCGGTCCGCGAGCGGAGAGAGCAGACAGATGGACGATCGTTTGAGAGTGAGCGCGATTCATCTTTCGTGGAGGAGAGAACGTCAAGTGCCGGCGATGCCGCCAAAGTTTTAATACCGGGGAGAACTCGAGAGTTGTCGTTCCTCCTTGCGTTCGCGACGAGTGAGACTCCCGCGGCTTCGCCGCAAAACGGTGAACCGAGGGAGGAGTAATGAGATGAACGCGGACAGGGGCGGTTAGTGTTATTATACTATACCTACTTTGGAAGTCGAGGAAGCGAGAACGGAAGGAGGTCGATCTGAGCCACGGGCCATCAGCGCGACGAGAAATGGGATAAACAAAAGAAACAAGTGGAAGTATAAGCGTATCTTATTATTTCTCATATTCGTTTTTGTACCGCCCGCCACTACATTAATTATCCGGTACGGATAATTGCTTATTACTTGAACCTTCGTGGTCACAGCGGGTGAAATTTACCACACTAATTTATTGTAACGAATATAGCTGACTACATCTTATGAGACACACGATATAAGTTAGGTTGACAATTGATAACCGAATAGTTGACCGACTTCACTACGATTATGACAGAAGGGAGTCTCGACGGGACTTTGACAGCGGGCGGACGTGCTAAAGATCGCGATCCGAATATCGGAAGCTTTTATAATCAATAATATCCGCCCCACAAACAAATATCCGTGTTCCTCATTTGCTCGGCC
Source organism: Pimpla rufipes (assembly GCA_963932165.1). Classification (NCBI taxonomy): domain Eukaryota; kingdom Metazoa; phylum Arthropoda; class Insecta; order Hymenoptera; family Ichneumonidae; genus Pimpla; species Pimpla rufipes. The sequence goes on along the minus strand of OZ010634.1, from coordinate 1,882,713 downwards.
GTTACATTTACATAAAAAGGTTGAAAAGAAATAGGATAAACAAAAGAAACGAGTGGAAGTATAAGCGTATCTTATTATTTCTCATATTCGTTTTTCTACTGCCCGCCACTACATTAATTATCCGGTACGGATAATTGCTTATTACTTGATCCTTCGTGGTCAGACCGGGTGAAATTTACCACACTAATTTAACATGGAACTATTCGATCTAACCGAATATGAAAATAAAATTATTGTAACGAATATAGCTGACTACATCTTATGAGACACACGATATAAGTTAGGTTGACAATTGATAAACGAATAGTTGACCGACTTCACTACGATTATGACAGAAGGAAGTCTCGACGGGACTTTGACAGCGAGCAGACGTGCTAAAGATCGCGATCCGAATATCGGAAGCTTTTATAATCAATAATATCCGCCCCACAAACAAATATCCGTGTTCCTCATTTGCTCGGCCGTTACATTTACACAAAAAGGTTGAAAAGAAATAGGATAAACAAAAGAAACGAGTGGAAGTATAAGCGTATCTTATTATTTCTCATATTCGTTTTTCTACCGCCCGCCACTACATTAATTATCCGGTACGGATAATTGCTTATTACTTGATCCTTCGTGGTCACAACGGGTGAAATTTACCATACTAATTTAACATGGAACTCGACGATCTAACGTAATGTTCAAATAAAATTACATATATAAAAGAGTTGAATCCTCTTTTTAGGTGTCGGACATACGACTTGAGGACGAGCGAAAAGGCGAAAAGGTCGACATCTTAACTCGAAATTTAGTTTAATAAAATGTAATTTGAAAAAAAAAAAAAAAAAAAAAAAAAAAAAAAAAAAAAAAAAAAACAACAAAGCCAATGCGGAATCAACTGAATGTAACTCTTTGTTCGAAGCAAATCAGTTGACCGCACTGAAAATTAAGGCAATGCCTCAAGTTCCTCGAGACCTTAGTTCGGTTGTTGCGATTGTTCGGTGATAATCCGGCCGGGGAATTAGAGGCTATGGAGGCAGCTGCGCTCCGGTTTCGGAAGGCCGCTCCTTGCTGACTAAGTTTGTTGAGAGCCGCGTGTCACGTGTGGGTGGGTGGCGTGTGAGTTCGTGATTCCTGATCTCCCTGTTTTATGTGTTCTCGAGTCACTGACACGACGGAGAAGCCAGTTTTAAGGTCATGCGTCAGGTCGTCGCGTGCGATTTCCGAAAATCACAGCAGTTTTTGATCAAGGTAACTATTATATGGGGTACCGTATTGTGTCATCATCTCCATAATGGTAATGATATATAACCGTGGATAAACCGGTGTCATTGCAAGTGTCTTAGGTATAAAAAGGTTTACATTTTGTTGCAGAAGGTTATGATTGCGCTGTAGATAATTGTAGTTACTTCATAGCAAATGAGAAATTCATGAAGACGCTGCCCCCTTTCTCAGCGAAAGGAAGCTGCGATTTCACGCAAAACAGTGTAACTTCATGAAGAACTAAACATTTTCCTTTGCTATCGACGAGAGTTTTATACCCAAACATCTTGATCTTGTCAACAGCAATGGAACATTTTTAGTTCCTCATGAACATTTTCCTTTGCTATCGACAAGAGTTTTATACCCAAACATCTTGATCTTGCCGACAGCAAAGGAACATTTATAGTTCCTCGTGAAATCACAGATCCGAATTTAGGACACGAATTTACGGTTAATAATTGACGAGTTCTCCAAATACTTAAAACATTCCCTAAAAATTGGATAAGCTTGAAAAAATGTCGTTTTCCGAAAAATGCAGTGAAAAAGTGGGCTAACCCTATTTCGGTAGGAAAAAGGTGCCAGCTCAGCCTACAACTTCGGTCGACGACAGCCTGCATAAAAGATTTTATCCATTATACGCCAAATATATATGTATAATACATATATATTCTCATCCTTTTGAGCATAGCCCCGTCTATCTATCTCGCTCCTTCTCTGGCTCTCCCCCCCCCCCCCCCCTTCACTCCTTTCCGCGATCTCTTACATTCGACCTGACACCAGCGTCTTCGACACTCGATACCCTCGTTACCATCGCCCGGAGCAGACTTCTCAAGAGTAAAAGAGAAAGAGAAAGAGTGAGAGAAACAGGAATGAAGAGGGCAGAGGAGGGGGGGAGTCTCGAACAATCGTTTTCCGATAATCTGAGAATCGATATACTCTCGTCGTCTCGGAGGGCTGCCAGAAGGAGCCGAAGCTACTACAGTGCTACAGGGCATGCAAACGAAGAAACTGGAAAGATAGAGACAGACAACATCTGCTCTCCCCTCCTCCTCCTCCTCCCCATCTCATCACTATCTCTCTGTTCCGCCGGTTTGAGAAGCTACAAGGAAGGAGGAAGGAATAGATTGCGGGGAAACGACGAGACTGTTTTACCCCACCGAGTCTTTTTTCTCGTGCCAACGTAGCTGCTGGTCCTCCCCTCCCCTCCCTCGTCCCTCGCCGCTGACCCGGTCGCCACTATCCGCGACGTTCAAACTAATTAATTTGCAAGATCGTGCCGAGTGGAAGGGGAAGCGAAAGAGAGAGAGGGAGAAAAAAAGAGAGAAGCGCTCGGTGGTGGACAGCTCGAATAAATTTGCTCCGCGAGTTTCCGCACTCATGCGCCGCCCCCCACACCGATTCCAGGTCTCGAGTGCTATACACTGTGTATATATAGTCTATATACCGCACCAAAAGAGCTGGGGCTTCGGCGATGGAGGGGAGGGTAAGACACTCGACTCGGTTCCTCTTCTCTCCCGGCCATCCGTAACTTCCTCCTCTCATTATTATAATTACCGAGAGGATTGGATGAAACGGGGGAAAATATATGCGACAGCGGGAGACGGCGAAAAAAAAGGGTTCGATCAGCGAGCGCTTCGGAATAAGAAGCTGGGTGGCAACTGTAATTAGTTATACTTTCTCGGACACATTATCGCTGACTCGATTAGTGCATTTCGGAGATCGATCCGTAGTAGGGTAGCCTTCTAAGAAAGCTTTGAGACACAACTGGCAGCCACCGAACTCTGCATTGGCCAGCTCTACACAGGCTCATCTCTACACGATCACTTGTACCCCGAATTTTACTACACATCATTAAATTTGCGTCACAAAAATTGTACACGCCGCTAGCTCCACACGTAAATGTTCTACACGCAAAAATTCCACACTGCAAAAGTTCGACACGGCAAAGATCTACACGGCTCATTTCTACACCGTCGGAGTTCGACACAACCTCTTCTCTGCACACGCCATATTTTTTTAGATGCCTGAAATTTGCACTGTTGTAAGAGGGCATCGTAAACTTTTCGTTTATTTATTATTTGTTTGTTCATAAATATGGAGCGTGTAGAATGATCCTGTGTAGAGATCAGCCTGTGACACACTCCGACGGTGTAGAAATGAGCCGTGTAGAACTTTGCCATGTCGAACTATGGGGTGCCGAACTGTTGCAATGTGGGGCTCGCGGCGTGTATAATTTTTGTTGCGTCAATTTGGTGATGTAAAATTCTGATGTTGAATTTGGTGTAGTAAAATTCGGTGCACAAGTGAACGTGTAGAGATGAGCCTGTGTAGAGCTGGCCAATGTAGAGTTGGCTAGCTGCCGACACAACATTGTGTGCCACTTTCTAGTGATGCACAGTCGATATTTCTCGCAGAGAAATTGTCACGGGCTGACTAAAATTGTAGTTGTTGAAGTCGCACAATTTCTTCGTCAAATCTGTTACAAAAATTTGCGTTGCTTTAAATAAATGTTTTGTATTTACATTGATAAATATTAATGTAAATACAAAACACCGAATGACAAACAAATATCTTCTTAAAGTGCAGAAACCGAGAAATTTTGTTATAGTAAAAATATAGAAAAGAAGAAAAAGATTCAAAGTAATTATTTTTTTTAACATATGAAAGAAATGTTATTTTATATCAACGAAAAGTCCGTGCCGCTCGTGAACGTTTCTCTTCACGTTTTTCTCATTGCCCGTATCCTCCATATCCCGACAGCGTGTGGTGAAGGTACGAGCACTTTGCGACTCGAAGTAGAGGTACAACGATACAACGCGTGGGCGATGGTGAGAAGGGTTGGGGGGAGGGGGAGGGGGTACTCAGATCGATAATAGTAAATCCAATATCGCCAGTTCCATCCACGAGAGAGCTCACGATGCCTGCGGTGCGACAACAGAGGTCTCATCCAAAGCCGGCCAACGCAACGCATAATGCTTATTGCTTCGAATGTATGTACCGCTGAGTTGCGGGGCGCACAGAGGAGCCGCAGTAGGACTTTCCAAGCGCGGTGATCTCCGCGCGGCCTCGATGCATAGTTGCACTTGGATAAACAATGCACGCCAGAGTTGGCTGCGCCGCAGCGGCGGCGGCGGCGGGGATCTCCGAGGCTCAGGTAAGCCATACGTCGCGGGATCTCCGGTCCCGGTCGCCGAATTGCACGAGTGCGTGCACAGAGCGGCAACGGCAGCGGGGGGCAGCAAAGCTGCATGTGGGCTAGATTTGTGCCAAGTAGGTATACCCAGATTGGCCCGGTACACACGTGTTTACACAGAGACGAACCGCCGTCCTCGGCTCGCGCGCGGCGCCCGTCCTTACCCATTCGTATTCATCGGCTCCTCGGCGAGGAGGTTTAGGGTCACCCGAAGTTCCAGAGCTCCGCCTGTACAAATAAGCGAGAGGCGAGCGAGGCCGAGCTTTACCCACTGCCGGAAATAGATGCGCGGCTCTGTGTGTGTATGTGCTGTTTGTCGGTCTCTCTGTGTGTGTGTGAGTGTGTTTTCCGCGTCCCGCTCGTTATCCGCATCGCCGTCTCATCCGTCTGTGTCGAGCGCGGGTATGGAGCGCGCGCACACACAACGCATGTAGTTGTTACTGTCACGCGCGCTCAGATCGGCGACTGCGAAATGAGGACGCGGAAAGACACGTCCCGCACCCGGCTCGGCTACCGCCGATATCGATTCCGTGATCTCGAGCGTTTAGCCCTTTGACGCGGGACAACCGGAGCGTCGCACTTTTGCCGCATGCCGGGTGAATGAATTGTGTCGTACGGTAAATGCTATTCGGTTTAATGAAGTCTGATGTAATGTTGTTACCTCGATCCGTAGTATTTTTTTGAGTTGTGTTTGGGAGCTATTACCAAACTATTTGTGATCCGGTGTAACTTGCTGTACCAGCAATATGATTCTATCGCTGAGCTTTGCACTTGGCCCCATCGCTTGGTAATTATTGCTACACGGAGAGAAGGATCTGATACTTTTTACCATATTTCTAGTAAAAAGTATTGTACATTTTCGGTAGAGGGGAGATATAACGCCATCTATCGAGAAGAACTAGAACGATGAGAATTTTTACCACGAAATATGGTAAAAAATATTATATATATGTTAGAAATTCTCATAGTTCTCGTACTGTTCGTCAAGTGGCGACTATGGCTTTTCAATACCAGGCGCGTTGGTAATTTTTACTATCGTGTCCGGTAAATTTGATCAGATCCTTCTCTCCGAGTATATGGTCGCATTAATACTAATTAATATCTGCAACGACGATAAGACGCATCGCACTATGAGTGTCACTATATCACATCAATTCTTCGTACACTTCTAGTAAAAACTGTCGCGAGTGATTGCTGATATTTATGGGTTCGACGAAGCAACAAATAGGATGCGGATATATAATGAAAAAAAGAAGACGCATGAACGTGTAAATAATAGTCATTCGAGAATTGCCAATATTCACTCTAAAAACGAAGCGTGTTGCAAATGGCAACATTGCAAAACCAAGCATGTTGCCTGTGTGTTGTTTCTCCTGTCTCTTAAATTGTGACAAGTTTTTACACACTTTAAGCGTGTTGGCATTTACATGGTAAATTATATCTGAAAGAAATACACCTGTAAATGCGTAAAAACTCGTCACAATGGAAAAGATAGGAAAGACAACACACTCGCAACTTGCTTTTGCAGTGTTGCCACAATTATTCAAGTTCTCTCCAAAAACATCCACCTAAAAAAAAACCCCAATGAAATACAAGCATGGCAAAGCGAATTACATCGCGAAGATAAACAAAAAAGCAAACGTAAACCGACAGAATTCGCGATGCACCTATGAACTCGCATATGCCGCACGTGCGGGACTTCGTCAAGATTGCTCGGAGATGCGGGGAATGCGACTCGGGCAGTCAGCGGCGTCTTGGCGCTGCGGTTATTGTCGGTTAGACTAATACAATGGTGGATGTATGAATACAGACAGTCGGTGGAGCCACGGAGGAGAAATCGAGAAGACGAGAAGCGCGCGCGCGGCGGGCGAGGAGAATGCAGTACGTTGTCTGCAGCTGGGCGCGTTGCTATGACGTTGCATACGACGACGACGACAACGCCGACGATTCTAGTTCACTTGATGCTGGTTTATTGCACGCTACATGTGCGGTGTTAGGGCACTGCAGTGCAACGGACACTTGCGCGGCTGTTTCTACCGCGACTCAACGTCTATATATACACAAATGTGTAATTGTGCAAGTGCAATGGCGTTGCAGGGAGGGGGCGATGGGGGTCAGGAGTGAGAGACCGCGTCGAGAGCTTGACTTTGATGAAGAAGCTTCTGGTTTCTGAATCTACGTCAAGCCACATGCGCACCGACTTGCGATTCTCGTCTGTGTAGGTGAATAGATACTTGGTTTGTGTATGTGTGTCATACATATATACTTCGTTCTGCTTCTCCATCCGGGAGATTTCAATTTATTGGATAATGCAATAAGAATTTACGTAGATATACGTTATGTATATATGTACATATAGGGAGAGAGAGAAGGAGAGATATCTATATAGGGATATATAGTAGACTGCAGCATCGCAACCGGTGTGCATGATCCATACACGAGATTCAAGTTCTGGCGATATTAAACGCGTCGGACGTCACTCAAGTTGAGAGTCAGGCACAGATATCATGAGAGACGAGAGACAAGACGGAGTCTCCGGAGACGATGTGAACCACGCTATGAAGTCGTTGATTTTTGCATGGAACAAAAATTACCCATGAATATTTTTGTTTCGTGGAATTTTATTTTCATTTCGTAATTGGCGCTTGATCCCTTTTTTATTTGGTATGAAATGTTGGTGATTATTAATTGAAGCATTACTGATAAAACTGCTGAGTGCCCATATAGCATCACCTATTCGATGTATATCCATGTTGGGTCTGTGATGTAAAAAATATATCGTGAGGGGAGACCAGGGTAAAATGGGCCTCCGGGGTAAAACGAGCCCCCTTTTTTATCGAAAAAAAATTAGGGTAAAATGGGCTCCCGTCTTCGTCGTATCCATTGGGTATTGTATATCTACTAATGTATTGCATATGCAATGTATATGAAATGTATGTACAAATGCTACATGGGTGAATAAATATACAACTGATTCAAATACAAATGCATTTTTAACTGCCGTGAAGTCCGTGAAATCTTTCCAAGATTTTTCATTATTTCATTGTTTTCTTCCATTTCATTGTTTTATATTCAATCAGATATCTTCTAAACCGTTTAATGAAATTAAACTTATGTTTAATTCCGTAACCCACAACATCTTCAAACCGTTTAATGGAATCAAACTTATGTTTATTAACCGTTTAATGGAATCAAACTTATGTTTATTAACCGTTTAATGGAATCAAACTTATGTTTATTAACCGTTTAATGGAATCAAACTTATGTTTATTAACCGTTTAATGGAATCAAACTTATGTTTATTAACCGTTTAATGGAATTAATCGGTTTGAAGATGTTGTGGATTACGGCGGTTGTTGAACCTTGAAAAACAAAACAAAAAAGTTTTACGGTCAGGCGAGGCGCGTGAATGAAGCAAAAGAGGGAAGCGTGGAATGACGGAGGCGCGCAAAGCTATCGCAAACTACCCGTCGCAAGAACTTTGCATACGAGAGGAACGCGTATTATGGCGACGAACTAATGGCAGCAGAGTGTCGGCGATATTTCTGCACCTCACCCGTCCGCCGTCCGTCGTTTCCTCGGCGAGCTGTCCTTGACCCTAAAACTTTGTGTGTATCGTATAGCGCATAGTATTCGTGCGAGCACGAGACCCCTTGAACACGTGTCCGCCCGGTTCCTCCCATTGACGATATGCGGATCCAGTCGCTCATCATTCCATAAACAGCGCGTAAACCAAAGAAAAAGAGCTGTTTAGGTGGTGGTATCCAACTTCAGTTGGATCAAAGTTAATTTAAATGAGGGTTGAGGAATCTCAACGTGCAACGCAACATTCGACCCAGCTATGCGCCATTTCCGCCGCAGACGGACCATTTCACCAAATATTTGCCAGCTGTTCCAGTTTCACTTCGACCACTCCGATTTACCTTGATACCGAACTTGTCTACATCGTTGTTCCTCACCTGTTCATTCAGTTATCGGGCTCGTAGAATTATTTATTTTAAAAAATTAAAACAACTCGGTTTATAAATTAATGACAATTGCATAACAATCAACGAAATGCTTAAAAAATATTTATATCACTCCGTGCGAGAAGTCCGATTTCTCACACTCTCCGCTCCGCTTAGCGTGCGAGAAATCGCACTTTTCGCACTAGTGAAATAAAATCGTATACGAAACTCGTGCGAGAAATTTTTTCTCAACTCGTGTGATTGCAACACTCGCCTGCGGCTCGTGCCGCAAACTCACACTCGTCTCGAAAAAGTTTCGTCGCACTCGTATCGTAATATATATACTATTTTTACTGATACTTTTTCGACATACAAATAATGACTAAACGTTTTTCAACGTTTCGACTTCCATTGCAAAATTACATTAATACATTTTTTTATTTAATCTCGTCAATTTCCCGTGCGAGCAAGACGATTGTCGCAAAATTGTTGCAACGCTAATGTATAGACATTCGCATTTAATTCCCATTCCACAATGTCTATATTTACAGCGCATTTGCGTCCAACTTTTCTCTCTCTTGTTGGTCGGAGCTCAGCGTCGCCGGCGGTGCGGTGCGCACCAACTGCGAGCGATAGAAGAGCGTAAGGCTCGCGCAGTCGAGCGCGACCGTAGGGTCAGTACGAAGAAGAATGGGAGAAGGAGGAGTCGGCGGAGGTGGAGAGATCGGCCCTTGTTTGACATGTAAATGTAAATGTTGGACCGGAGATACCTCGTTCGGGTTCTCAACTCGACGCGGCAACGAGAAACAGCAGCCAAGCCACCCGGCCCGGCCTCTGCTTTGTAGCCCGGGTATATATATACGCGTAGGTGTATACAATCCACTCACGCGACTTTGTCTTTACAGCAGCGCAAGCTGCACGGAGACTCAGAGAGACTCGAGAATCGCTTAGGGAAGGAGAGGCAACGTGGAAGGGCGAGGGAGGAGGGAGGGGGAGGGGGGGGGGGTCGTTGCGCAGAGACTCCCAGTGAGCCGGGGGCAGAGAGCGACACAACACAAGGGTGTTGTCCACGATTCAGCAACACATTCGCCAGAGGTTTTCAACTCTCCTCCTCGCCACATAAAGTTCGATCCATAAGCTGCGAAAAACGGAAAACCGAAATTTCAATGGAGCCATTTTTTATTTTTGTACTCGAGTTTGTCGTGAATTTGTTGATTTTCTTATTTATTTATTTTTGAAGGCGTCCATTTTGTTGACAGTAAAGAAGAGACTGATTTTTTTGTTGTTGTCACGCTTGTTTTATTTATGAGGCGTAATTCGAATCAGGATGCTGAGAGCCACTGAGACAAGGTTTGAGTGGGCGGTATTGGTCCCCTCATCAAATGCTTGTCATACCGTTCTTACCCTCAAACCCCCGGCCCGACGGATCTCGCTCCGGTCGCCTCGCAAAGCTCGTCGAGCCGGCATCGACCCCGTCACCCTCTCACTGATTGCCGCAGCTACAGGACAAACCGCGCGCCTCGTGCGCTACTACAAGTGTACGGCGAAAACAAATAATGCTGCTGTTTTTGCACTGCAGCGGGGAGGTCGGTGGTCCCGTGCACTGTGGCGATTGGTGGCGATGAAATACGTGTATAAATACGAGGGTGTACAGTTTGTAATTTTTGTTTTTGAAAACGTTGTTTTGCTAACTTTACACTCGCGAACTTCGAAACTACGAAAAAATGCGTTCATAAAGCAGAAGTAGTCCGTTTCACAATTGTACATCCCGTTCGTAGCGTCACGTATTCATTGTGTGCAGCAAAATTACGTTTGTGATGGTGTTGCCCAAAAAACGAAAAAATTAAATGGCATGGAACTTTCCTAAATGGTATTAACTTTCGGCAAACAAAAATATTGAATGACTACAGAATTACTTTCTTTTAAATAAAAAAATCGTTCGTTTCACAAAAGATGACATAATTTATGTTTAACTGTGCAGAAATATTTCTCAATTCCAATTAAATAACTATAAAAAAAAATGTTAGACTTGAAAAAAGTATACCTTGCGACTATTTAGTGATAGTAATAAAGCTCATTTTCATCAGTTTCAATACAATTTTCGCTTAAAGAGAAACGCGGCATCAAATATAATTGAAAGGTTCGAGGCATCCCGTATGGAAAAAAATAGATGTGAAATATACGCTGAAAATATATACAGATTATAAGTTGCATATATTTGACATATATACCGTTATTAATAATATACGTAACATATATGTCGTATATGCTACATTTTGGCGCGTTTCTTATATACGACATGTATGCCCACATATATACGACATATATACACACATATACACGACATATATGCACACATATACACGACATATATGCACACATATACATGACATATATGCACAGACATACACATAAAATGCACATAGAAAAATGCATAATTAATGGCATTTAATTGTCCAGACATGTTCGCAAATTATGTCACATATTTTCAAAATATATTTTGCAGATATGATTTTTTATCGAATTTTTATTTTCAAAATATATGTTACATATCAGAAATATATATTAAACATATATGTTGTATAATACTTACGAAATATATAAAACATCATTCTTATATATGTATATGTTACAGATACACAAAATATATAATCTATATGCGCCATTTTGGCGGAATATATGTCACCCATATAGCATATATGTCGCATATATTTTTAGCGTATATTTCAGATATATATATTTCCATACGGGATCACAGTTTTATCCGTGTGCCAAAAGTCATGAAGGAGCCGTGGTGGTCTGCACAGTGGAAAACGGCTGATAATCCAGTATAGCACTGCGAATGAGGCGCTACACTATGATACTCTCTTCGGAAACTAGTGTAGTGTAACCTGGTGGCTCGATGTGCACTTTACTAGTCGTCCCTACAGACCTGCATGCACTTTTAATACAGTAATCTCAATATCCGCAACAATATCTATAAAACAGCATATAAAACATATATTTAAAAAAAGCCCCGAATTTACAAACAATAAAAAAAACATTGAAAATCGAAGACCGCGTTTTAACGCCTGATTTCACGCGATCTATCTTGTCCTCTCGCTGTGCTCGGTCTCCACCCGTCAACGCTTCTCGTCAATCGCGTTAATGGACGCGTGAATGCAAAGCAAAGCCGCCTTTCTCGCCGGGCCAGTGGAGCTTCACTGCGCGCGAGCGGGGTAGAGTTGGCTGCGCGAGAGGGTGCGGGAAAACGAAACGAATCGCGAGAGAGAGCGAGAGAGCCGAATTTTCGGGTAGACGGGGGAGAAACAACGAGCCGCGAGAGAAGTGGCGCGAGAATCTCGTGAATATTCAGCGAGTCAGAGGAAGCCGGAAGCAAGGTCGTCGCGGGTGCGCGGGTGAGACGGGTGGAGGACGAGGTCTCCGGGCGAGAAAGAGAGTAGAGGGCAAACTGTGTTGTGAACGAGCGACGCAGGAGAAGCATCGAGAGTTAGTTGCACGCAGGCAGCGCGCGGCGCGCGGCGGCGACGACGACGATTCCATCGAGTGAAGCCGCCGCCTCGACGTTGGGTGTTAGAGCCACTGCGGGAAACCTAATGGTTATAACGGGCATGCGAAATTGCCATTCGGCGAGGAAGAACATGATGAACGAGCTGGCGCTGCTGCTTTTTGTCTCTTATTCCCATACATCCATTGGTTCTTTTGTTCCTTTTTTCTTTTCTTCCCTTTTTTTTTTTTTTTTTTTTTTGCATCACTGTTTCTCGCTGATGAGCATCAACAGCGATGGCTTCGCCATCCACCGGCAGCCGAGTGGATTGGTGAAAAACCAGAGGCGGCAGCAAGAGGCGACGGTGAGGGAGAGATGAATCTCGTGCGTGAAAATTTACAACAACAACAAAAAAAAAAAACGTATGCGGACCCAGAGAAATCTTGTGGTGTCTATTGGAAAGACCTTGAACAGCGAAGGAGCGAAGCAATCAACTTGCGACTCTATTTTCGCAGATGAAAAAAGTTTGGTTGAACCTCGTTATCCGTGGCCCGGTGACGTCCGGAATCACTCCGCTTGATGTCATTACAATAATCTAATAGTGACTCCAGACATCACTCACTTTTTTACTATGTAGCAGCAACGTGCTCGCTTCGCTCGCACTCCTTTCTTCTCATTTGTCTTTTCTTGTGGCCAAATAATATATTTGCATGTTTATACAATTCCATATGACTTCGCGCTCTTTTACTTGGCGCACCATTTTTTTATTTGAAGAAACATTTTTTTAGTTTATTTCACATCGTTTTGAAAGTCATTGCCTCTGACTCCCATGAATCGGCAGGGCATCGTCCGTGCTCTGGAAGTGATTTCCCGTATGCTGCTGAAGTTTGCATCGTTGGAATGCAACGAAATTGAGAAAAGAAAATGAATTCCAATTAACCGAAATGATGAAAATAGGTATAAAAATCATCATAGCAATTAATCGCTGTGATGACTTTTTATACCTAATTTTATAATTTAGGTAAATTAGAATCAACTTTTTTTTCTGAATTTCGTTGCGTTCCAACGATGCAAACTTCAACATCATTTTCCCGTCGTGACTTTCTTCAGATGATTGCAACATTTGTCGCTGAGAAAACGGATCTATCTTTTGGGCATCTTGCGCTACCGAAAACGATCCTTCAGGTTGGATATAGTCTTGAGTCCTTGCTCGAGCATCGAAGCTGCTCGACGAGCAAGTTCGCTTCTCGGTTGCATCAACAACGCCTCCGGGCTCAGCGTCGCCGTTGTGGAGGCTCTGGGTATCTTTGATCTTCCTCGTTACTCGGAACGTTAAGACAAAAATCGTAGTACAAAAAATAACCTCCAAAGTCGATTTTTTAACTTACAGGAGGTGATCCTTCTTTTAAAAAATTCATGAGTAATGGAAAACATTGTTAGCAAACTATTCGAGCTGTGATTGGTTGCCGCAAAAGTCCGTTTTAAACAAAATCAGTTTGATGTGAAATTTGACATAAGACAACGAGTGCGGCAGTGCCCGTAACCTTTTAAAGCTTTACAAGAGCGCAGCAGCGCAAAATTGATTAGCCTATTATAGGTGAAATAGTGAAAGAAAATATTTCTGAGGTCGATTTTGGCGATTTTTGGTCCGGAGCCGATTTTATGATTTCTGACCCAAAAAAAATCGTCGCCAAAAAATATTTTTTTCAAAATCGAGTAAAAAGTATTGATAACCAGTGTTTTCGGGGGGCCCTGGTTAGGCCACGTTGGCCCTGCCAGGGCCCGAACTGAACCCAAGTTGGGCCGGATTTAACGCTACAGATTTTCCACTAGAGAGGCTGAGTGGGAGAAACAATGCCGCGAGTGGATTATTCTATCCTCAGTTAATAGCAACAAATTCTTAATTGTTTGATCCAAATACATCTCGCTGAATGATCCCAAATCAGAGAAAATAACATGAATATATATTCTCCACAAAACAATGAAAACTCCTTTACCATCTCGCCCATTAGTCTCAAGTTCAGATTGGTCTCGAATTGGTGACGAACTCCCCGAGAGAAACAAATAAGCCACTGAAACGCAGCGACGGAGAGCTCGGCGCGCCGGCCTCACGAAGAAACGAGATAGGGTGCGGCCTCTCCCACCGCAGCACGTGGCTTTAATCGTTAACTGCACTTGTATATCTTTCTTGCAGCGGAGGTGGACGGAAAGCTGAAAGCACCACGGGGGTCACGCAGGCACGTTCTTTCGTTTCCGGAAGAGCGTTCCCGGCTCTCTGGCCGCGGGCGCTATATAGGGGCTTGAAACACACAACTATATGCGGCGCACGACAGTAGTGAGGAAAAGAGCGAATGAGATCGAGTTGCTCGCACTGCGAAGCGCGTAGAGCGAAGCACCACCGACATACACGGAGAGAGAGAGAGCGCGCGAGCAGCGGGGCTTTTCAATTTTCATTCCGTAGCCAATTCGGCAGCGGCAATTCGCGACGAACAATTAGCCGGGAACGCGCGGGCAATTTGATTAGCGATTGTCATCGTCCGAAATTCCTTTTTTTTTCCCCGCTATTTTTTCCCCTCTCGCCGAGCGCCTCGCCCGTCAGGCGCATTCACTGCGACCGTTTTCGTCGCTGAGTCCCTGAGCTCGCGCGCTCTCTGTCCACCAGCTTTTTTGTTCTCTCGATTCTTTCGCTACCCATTTCGTGTTGCTTTATTATCTTTCCTTTCTGACCCTCTCGCCCGCCCTGGCGAAGCTCTCGTTGTTGGTTTTTTTTCTACTTTTTTTTTAGCTCGCCCGCGGTATCCACAGCCAACCGACCCCCCCCCCCCCCCCTCTCTCTCTCTCTCTCTCCCCGCTCTTCCATCCAGTGAAACGCGTCACTGCAATTTCTCTGACAATCTATCGCGTTGCGGCGCACGAGACACGAAAAGTCACTCGTCTAGACAGACAAGTCGACGTTGCCGCTGCACGAGCGACGGAGAGAGAGAGCGTCGCTTTTACAACGCATTTTTCTGTAAATGTTCGCATCAATCTGACATTTGGGAAAACTAACTTTTGTCCGCTCGCTCATTTTTTTTCCAACGAAGCTGGAGATCCGCGAACAAATACGCAGTGTGCAAATGGAACACGATAAATTCACGGTGGGTGAAATTCTGCAATTGAGCAGGTCGAACGACCTAATAATTTTTCAAAATTGTTAACAAGATTTGTGACGATTGACTCTACGATCCATGACTTATTTTTTAATCTTCAAACTCATAGTCATCATATAACTTACTTCATATTTAGTTAGTGAAGTATCCATTTAATCCTTCTCGGTGGCGTGTTCGTGGAATTTAATGGTAAATAGCTACGGACAATGTGACCCCAGTGTGACCGCGAAGAGTTAAAGATTGAGAAACGGTAAAAATTACCAAGAACCTCGTTCGTTTAATTTAAAACACGCAAAAAAATGTGGTTTTTACTCAGTAACTTGATTAGCAAATAATATTTGTAACTATTGCACTCAAATTACGTAATACCACATATATAAATTATACTGACTTTAATACGAAATATATAATTAGCTTACCGATACGAAAGTTGAATGTCAACTCAAAACTCAAGAATTGAGTTTTGAGTTGACTAAAAACTCAAAACTCAAGAATTGAGTTTTGAAACTCAACTCAAAACTCAAGAATTGAGTTTTGAGTTGACTACGATATTGACTTGATATTGAGCTACGGTCAATATGACCCAGTATGACCGCGAAAAGTTAAAAACTGAGAAACGGTAAAAATTACCAAGAACCTCGTTCGTTTAATTTAAAACACGCAAAAAATGTGGTTTTTACTCAGTATCTTAATTAGCAAATAATATTTGTAACTATTACACTCAAATTACGTAATACCACATATATAAATTATACTGACTTTAATACGAAATATATAATTAGCTTACCGATACGAAAGTTGAATGTCAACTCAAAACTCAAGAATTATTAATGCACAATTCAAAACTGCAATAAGTACTACTGAGTCGCTACCACAACGATCATCTAAAGCCTCGACCCACCGTACAATTTTTGTTTACCCAATTTGTTCGTTAATTAGACTCCTTTTTCACTCGCAAGTTTCATAATTCTTGCAAAACTATTTCATCAAAACAAGAATAAACAGATAACCGCACGAAGCATAAACGATTCTCGCCCATCCATCCCGAAGACTCAGGGTAGGTGTGAGCGTCGAAAAAGCGAATCTCCCGTTCCAGTGATCAAAGGTAAAACTTCGAGAGGTTAATGCTGTTCTTGGAACGCATTCAAAACAAGAAATAAAAACGCGATAGCGCGCACCCCGGGAAACGTATGCCGCTGGCAATAAGGCGGCGAGAAGGAGGGTTGGAGGGAGGGGGGGGGGGGTGTTGAACTGTATCGGGGCGCGCGGAGAAGCGATGAAGGATAAAAACAAAGGGACGGAGAGGAAAAATTCACCTGGCAAGAGCGAGAGAGAAATGGAAAACAAAGCCGAAACCTTTTGTCCCATGGTAACACACGGCTTTGGGAAATGAGAACGAGGATAAGATAGAGGGAGAAAGGAGGGAGGGGGGGGCGGAGGAAGAGGAACGCGCACGTATAAAGTGCTCTAGAGAGCTCATACATTATTTGCTACAGGCAAGCGCGAACGCGCTTGGCGAGCTACACTTACATGTCCGTGTGTGGATGCTGCTTTAGGCTGCGGCCTGTGTGTATAATCGGCTGCACCCAGTCGGTGTATACAGGCGCAATGTCGCTGTCTTGTTTTCAGTCGTGCGCTACGCTATACGGTTTACGTATAGAGACAGCGCTTTACACTAGACACTTGGGGAAAACCCTGGGTGACGACTACGCTACACGGTGTGCGCGCAGGATTCGAGAGGACAGAATCCGCGGAACGCGTAACCCATGTCTGTCCATGCGCGAGCCGTAAACCCATTAGGACTTAATAACTGTCTGCCATTCTCTCTCGCTCGCGACAATCATCTTTCGAGGGTGAGAGGCGCAAAGAAAACAGTCGAGTGTCACGAATATGTCGCGTCCTAGGACAAGGACGTTTCGCCCGGCTGCGGGTTAATCGGGCGAGACGCACACACGATTCTTAGCATGGACGTTTCTGTTCCATGACGTGTTACTTGGGCGTAACAAGAGGGAAGATCACCGAACAAGAGTCGAATCAGGACATAAAGTAATATTTTGCTTTTTATTAGCTATGGAGACGTTTCTGTTATGTTAATGTATTCGTTTTTTTTTTTTTTTTTTTTTTTTTATAATAGTTATCATTTTTATAATAGTAAGTTTTTTAAATATATTTTTTTTTAATGATAGTCATGAAATGTAGACACTCAAAATGTACAAATGTTTGTTGAAGCCACTACCAACTGGTGTGAACCTTTTTTTTACTGAATGGAACGTTTATCAGGAATCAGGACATAAAGTAATATTTTGTTTTTTATTAGCTATGGAGACGTTTCTGTTATGTTAATGTATTCTTTTTTGTTTTGTTTTGTTATAATAGTTATCATTTTTGTAATAGTAAGTTTTTTTAAATATATATTTTTTTAATTATAGGCATGAAATGTAGACACTCAAAATGTACAAATGTTTGTTGAAGCCACGACCAACTGGTGTGAATCTTTTTTTTACTGAATGGAACGTTTACCTAAGGAACCCAGGAGGGTTCTTTTTCTCTTTATTTTTTCAATAACGATTGGTTCGCTCTCCGGTATTGACGTCATATGCGCGGCCCAGAAACCACGACGAACCCAACACCGCATCATTACGGCGAGCCGACGATATAAAGCGTTGCGGTGAAGAACCAGGCGATACTCAGTGTCTGGCGAGCTGGAAGGTACAATAAAAAGCTTAGGTACAATACATATTTGCATTCTAAAGAATTCTATATTATTTGCCAATTAACCTTTTCAATGGATGGGACGCCATTAATATAATCATCATAATCGAGCTGGAAAGTACTAAATGCCAACGAGTGATGGTCACATAAACGTTGAAAAAGAGAAACGTTTTTCGACTAACGATATTTTTTTGTTGGTTGATAATAGACGATATTTAACCCTAGACGTGTAAACCTTCCTGGAAATAGCATGGCTTTTACAGACCACTTAGGGTTCCCACGGACGCCACCTTTCTACCTGTCTAGGGTTGATATAATATACATTTTTGAAACAACGACATCGTTTTTGTTATAAATGTGATGGGTCCAAATTTTTTGTCTTATCAATGGAAAAGAATGTTCCGGCCGTACGACACAAAATTGAGATACTTATTTAATACGGGTTTCACACAACGTCGAAAGTAAAGTACCATTTACGAAAAAAAAAATTACGAGTACCTATACCATTCCGCCATAAAGGCCTAGTTGGACGCCGTATATACAGTTATAGTAGCAAGTAGTATGTACATTTTTGTAGCAACCAAAACGTTTTTGTTGTTATGCATGTGATGGGTGCACATTTTTTGTCTTATCAATGAAAAAAATGTTCCGGCCATATGACACAAAATTGAGATACTTATTTAATACGGGTTTCGCACAACGTCGAGAGTAAAGTACCATTTACGGCAAAAAAAAATTACGAGTACCTATACTATTCCGCCATAAAGGCCTAGTTGGACGTCGTATATACAGTTATAGTAGCACCACCTGAGACGATGAAACTACCGCTGTCCACCCTGTGGCCATTGGATTCGGGAATGGGTGAGAAAGCACGAAAGAGTCGTGGGAGGAGGTTGAGGGTGAGGTTGGAGGCGGGGAGGGGGCGAGTGCTGGTTAAGCGGCCAACTCTCCTGCGAGGCGACCGAGAGCCGAGAGAAGCAATTTTTCTCGACGATAAAACCTCCTCCTTCGCAAGTCGAGCCTTTCCCCCACTCGCGCTCTGCGGCGGAGGGTTGAGTATCATCAGGGAGAGAGAAAAAGAGAGAGACCGAAAGCAAAGGGAAAAAGACGAGGACGGCGAAAGAGAAAGAGAGAGAGAGAAAGAGAGGAGAGAGTCGACAATGAAGAGGAGGAAAGAAAACAAAGCGTAGCTGGGACAAAGCAAAACGAAAGTCAGAACGAGTCGGTCCAGTCGCTCAGTATACCAACACCGCCGTATACGTGTCGAGCTCCGCCCGAGAATTATTCTCCTCTTATCGCCCTTTTTCGATTAAATAAAGGGAATATCTGCGTGTTTCGCCAGAAGAAAATGAAAGCGTCGTTTGCGGGAAAACCGATGAAATCGAGTATATTACAATTTTAATGAACTTTCATTCAAACGGCGAGTAAAGAAAAATATTCAAGTCGTGTGAAACTGCGAGAAAATAATTGCGCAAAATTGCCACTGTATTCTTTTTTCCGAATTCACACCGACGTTTCCGTCGTAACGACTGAAATCAGCAACGCGGTTTATGCAAGTTCTGCAAATAAATTAATTTGCACATCAAATACCTTCGACACGAACGAGTTTACGAGTTTTTAATTTTTTTCCCTTGCTCCTGCGTGTTATCTTAATTTGAATGGCACGTACCGCGGTGACTGCGTTGAGCATACAACCCTTACAATAATTTTCGAATTATCTGAGAGACAATATCTCTATCACACTATAGCCGCGCTCCTCGCCGGAGCTATAGTTCCACATCCCGAGCGTTATCACGGTTTCTCGCCCCTTAAACTCGCGGATAAATACCTTTCACGCGAGAGCGAGAGAGCGCGAGAGAGAGAGAGAGAGAGAGAGAGAGAGGGAACATTGTACAGCGTCGGTTCTGTTGTTACGTCTCCTTTTCGCGGTGCTGTTCTTGCTGTCCCTGTGGATGTAGGCGCTGGAGGGCCACACACAGCACACACACAGACGGAGAGCAATGGCCGAGGGGTTGTCGGCCTCCATCCGTAGTCCACACGATGAAAGGTCGACTTTCGTGGGATGGAGAAATTGAGAAACCAAGAGGTACGTGGAAGTGCATAGAGCACTGGGAAAAAGACGGAGAGAAAAAGAGAGTCAAACGCTTCGAGCTTCGTGGCGTACGGCGGTGTGCGAGGTCAAACACCTTTGACGCGAATTCGAAAACACAACGACTTTGCGTGTGATCAATTGACGAATCAATTAGCGACAATGCGTAAGTCGGACGATTTATTATTGGAGAGAGGCAGAAATAAATTAATAAAACGGGTGTGTCGGTTGACCCCGGTCTGGGCCAAAGGAAGAAATCCACAATCTAACACTGAGAAAACGGTTTTGCTATGCCAGCAAATCTTTTGTTAAAATAGTGACAACATTGCGTTATCTGCTAACCGAGCAAACAACTTGGTTGTACTAGCAAAAAAAATTGTTTGTCTAGCAGCAAAATATGTTAATCGAGCAAAAAAAATGGTTAGCCTAGCAGATAACACAATGTTGTCACTATTTTAACAAAAGATTTGCTGGCATAGCAAACCCGTTTTCTCCGTGAAATGATGTTGAAGTTTGCATTGTTGGAGTGCAACGAAATTCAGAAAAAAATGTAATTACAATTAACCCAAATGATGAAAATGGATGTAAAAAGTCACCATAGCAAATAAGAGCACGAACATAATTCGTGCCCTTCGTCACTTGGGTTAATTACTTTTTATTTTTTATTTTTTCATCTGAATTTCATTGCATTCCAACGATGCAAACGTCAACATCGTCAATCTAAAGATGACTTCTATGCCATTTTCATATCGGTACAATTAACGTTTGAGAGGCAGAGGTTGGGAACCTCAATGGTATAGCCATGGTTTGAGCTTATTAAGCCAGGTAACGCAGCCCTTTGCAGTTCTATTATCGACTGTTACAGGTCCTGGTTTTGTCAAGGGCAAAAGCTACTCAACGGTTGACCTATGCCCAGAACGCTTTACGAGAGGGGTCACAGGAGAGATCAGACGAAACCAGAGCAGAGATCGCTTTCGCGAGAGAAGAAGGGCGGCCCGCGCCCTTCTCACTCTCTCAGCCGATCGATTTATCGCGTCTGATTTACCGAGCGCTTAAGTGAGACCCGCGCCAGAATGCAAGGGCGCATAACGTTTATCCTAATCGCTGCTCGATCTCGCTCGTTCTCTTCGTTACTCTCGGACGCTTCCAAGGTCGTGCCTCTTAGCAACGGACATCCGGAACGTATGCATCGAAAAACGGGCAAGTTTTTTTTGCTGTCGCTGCTAATTTAACGAGTGACAATTCGTCGACAGGTCTGAAAATATCCCGCGAAATGCGGAAATAGTGTATTGTGTAACAAGTGCGTAAAGTACAACATTTCCGCAAGAGTTACACATACTATTTTTTGTAATAGCGTGCGCGATGCGAGTCTTCTTCGGGGAGGTTGAGCGAAGTCAAAGTTCGAGTTTCCCGAAAGGAGTGCGTAAAGTCAGCGGAGTGCGTAAAGCTTCACTTTACGCACGACGTTACTTTACGCACTCGTGCGTAAAGTAAGCAGAGTGCGTAAAGCTTCACTTTACGCACTCGTGCGTAAAATAAGCAGAGTGCGTAAAGTGAAGCTTTACGCACGACCTTCGGAAAACGAGCACTTTACGCACGCGAAACCTCACCGAAATGACGAGCTTTACGCACGTTATTACAAAAAATATCTTTTCAACTGCCGGCAATTCCACGTAATTATTTTCATTGCGTAAAAATGAATACCGGCTGAAAAGTGAAGTGAACGAAATGTCACTCGAACAGCTGTCGTCGATGCCGTATTGTTTTTTTTTGCAGGCGGACAAGTGACTGCACGTGTTTGATCCAGGTTGCCACATCGAAACTATATGCTTGTGCGGTGACGTGAAATAATTATGTTTCTTGTGCTGCTAGATTCGCCGGGGTGTAAATCTGTAAACGTGTGTACGCGACAGCGCCCCGGTGGGGGGTCGAGGTTCCAGTTTCCGAGGGTCCGGCATAATATTATACGCAACCGGTATACCGTCGCCGTGTGCCGAGGAGAGGATCGCACTTATATACATATATATGTGTATATATATATACGTACGGCGGAACGCAACTAGCCGAAGTACACAGAGGTATAGGTGCATTTAAGCTCCGCTTAACGTCTGCTCGGTTTAGGTCGTCGGCTAATTGCCACTGGGACAGAATGTTTGGCAGAAGCTTGCGGAAATGTGTCCCGCACGGTTAATCGAAAACCGCGGCGCTCGCCCACGTCGCGGTCCATCATTAGCCAATGCGAAGTGCGGCGCGGGAAAGCGACCGGGGTCGATGGCGAGTGAAGTAAGCTGGACTTGTGTACCTAACTTTCTGGCCTCCCCTGATAACACCGGATGGACGTCAAGGTGTAGATCTCATATAGGAATAAAAAAGTACGCTTTTGAATGGGCGGTCTAACGTTTGCAGGCGTAATACTAAGATTAGGACCCAACAACGAATGCTTTTTTGGACATCATAAGCCTAAAATGGAAACCCAGTTAGGGGACTTTAGTGTACTAAATGCTCACAAATGGACCCTTTGGTGTTGTCAGGGCTCTGTTACACTGCACGTGTCTCGTTGGTGCACGATACTCGCTGTCATTTATAGCGATTTCTAACGATGTCGAAGTTTGCATCGTTGGAATGCAACGAAATTCAGAAAAAAAATGAATTCTGATTAACCCAAATGATGAAAGGCACGGATTTTTTGTCGTGCTCTTCTTGATTACTATGGTGACTTTTTATAGCTATTTTCATCATTTGGGTTAATCACGATTAATTTTTTTTCTGTATTTCGTTGCATTCCAACGATGCAAACTTCAACGTCATGATTTCTATATATACGATCAAAAATGAATTCGGATTTAAGTCGGGGTTTGTAAGTGATGAAATGATGCGGGAAAATGCAGTTTACTTTTGTGCTGTCTTTTGACGCCAAGTAATGATAAGTTCTTCGCGCTAATATTGGAAATATAGTATTATTATATTACGTTCTCAATACGCCACTTCTCAATGTGTGCCGTATTCATACACCGACGTCAGCGGAGTTTATTACGCTTTGCCGTTTGACGTTAATGCGGCTAGTACTAAGTTGCCACAAAGTATGCGCAATACGAAGTCCCGACAGCTCGAACTTGGCACGAGCCCGGAAGCATCTTGTGCTGTCTACGAAGCGTGTAGAAATTTAACATCGCGCAAAAAAATGTAACTTTACGAAATCTTTTTTTTTCTTTTTCTTTTTTAATTAAGAGTATCACAAAAATCGTATCGGATATGATCTTATCGGTGGGTTGAAACAGAAAGAGCACAATTTTAATTAAAATATGTAAATTACATTTTTGAGCAATAATAACAATGCCAAAAAGTTGCGCAAAAAGTGCACTGAGAAAAAAAATTAGTTGAACCAACTAAACGAGGGTTTGCGGGCCGCGAAGTAAATATATGGTGAATTGGACTGTATATTTGGTTGAACGAACCAACGCCTAGTTGAAATCAAATTTTTCTTAATTCACAATATCTATTATTTCGTTCACGGTACGAAATATTTACTTCGCGGCCCGCAAACCCTCGTTTAGTTGGCTCAACCAATTTTTTTTCTCAGTGTGCTTGACGCTTCTACAAAACTATTTTTCGCGCCAAAATTCGTACATAAAGTGTCGGAAATCTTTAAACAACGTGAAAAAAAATCCATGATATTAATGTCAACGAATGGAAATACGCGTAAACTGTCATATTAATTTGCTTTCTCGCGAGATTAAGCAGCCATTAATCCAACCATCGGGCACGAGTGACTCCCCGGTGATCCCTGGGCGCCGCTGCAGCAACGGCGGAAATTTACGAGCTCTGTAGACGCAATTACGCCAGCGACTTTCATCTCCGTCGCCGAGTTCTCTCGGCGAGAGGATGCGGACGACGTTTCGAGCTGTGAAGGGCTGCAAAGGTATAAAGCGAAGGCAAGGAAGCGGCCGAGGGCTTCATAGAGATTCCTTTGAATTGGTCCCGATGTTATATAAATCCGGGCGCGCGCACACACGTTACACGGGGCATAATGGAGTGTATATACCGACACGAGACACGCGGAGAGGCGCGTTCGGCGCGCTCGGCGCGCGACCGTTTCTCCGCGGGGGAGCGATAACGATCGCTACAGAAATTCAGGTCCCTTCCTTCTCCCACGTTTCACCAGCTCCCTGTCAGATTCTCCCCGCGAGCTCAGATTCACTTGCTATAACTGCCTGCTAAACGAGACCGGGGCTTTTCGGATAAACTCACTTTGCCCATGATTTTTCGAAATTACGCCATAGAATTGATATGGAGTGTACGACATTTTTATGCCACGCTACGTCAGCTTAGCATTTCATAAATTTAAACTTCAAATAAAAAAAAATGGATCATGTTGGCAAATTTCAAAATTTACCATTTTTATAGGCCTCTATTATTTTGGGACAATCTTTGACATTTTTGTACATTTTTTTAAAGTGGACTCGGACACAATTTGTTGTCTTAAGTACATCTTATCTATCAGTGTAGTATTTTAGCTACACTACAGTATATGGTATATTTATTAACCATTCTCGGCTTTTCGGTTTATAACTGCCTGCTAAGCGAGACCCGGGCTTTTCGGATAAACTCACTTTGCCCATGATTTTTCGAAATTATGCCATAGCATTGATATGGAGTGTACGACATTTTTATGCCACGCTACGTCAGCTTAGCGTTTCATAAATTTAAATTTCAAATAAAAAAAATGGATCATGTTGGCAAATTTCAAAATGTACCATTTTTATAGGCCTCTATTATTTTGGGACAATCTTTGGAATTTTTGTAAATTTTTTTAAGTGGACTCGGACACAATTTGTTGTCTTAAGTACATCTTATCTATCAGTGTAGTATTTTAGCTACACTACAGTATGGTATATTTATTAACCATTCTCGGCTTTTCGGATAAACTCACTTTGCCCATGATTTTTCGAAATTATGCCATAGAATTGATATGGAGTGTATGACATTTTTATGCCACGCTACGTCAGCTTAGCATTTCATAAATTTAAACTTCAAATAAAAAAAATGGATCATGTTGGCAAATTTCAAAATGTACCATTTTTATAGGCCTCTATTATTTTGGGACAATCTTTGAAATTTTTGTAAATTTTTTTAAAGTGGACTCGGACAACAGTTTGTTGTCTTAAGTACATCTTATCTATCAGTGTAGTATTTTAGCTACACTACAGTATGGTATATTTATTAACCATTCTCGGCTTTTCGGATAAACTCACTTTGCCCATGATTTTTCGAAATTATGCCATAGAATTTGTTGTCTTAAGTACATCTTATCTATCAGTGTAGTATTTTAGCTACACTACAGTATATGGTATATTTATTAATCTCGGCTTTTCGGCTTAAGAATTGTTACATAAGTTCCACATTTGGCATATATTTCTTAATCGTATTTCTCAATTTTACATTCCTTGGTTTCACCTCGTTCATTAACCTCCATCTACTTTCCATGTTTTTCCATGTTTTTATCCACTCATTCACGCATTCCTGTCATTTACGCTCCACTTGTCGTAATTTTGAAGTTTGCATCGTTAGAACGCAACGAAAATCAGAAGAAAAAAAAATTAATTCTAATTAAGCCAAATGTTGAAATTAGGTATAAAAAGTAATCACATCAATTAGTTCCTATGATGATTATTTATAGCTAATTTCATCATTTGGATTAATAAGAATTAATTTTGTTTCTGATTCTTGTTGCATTCCAACGATGCAAACTTCAACATCATGTTGACTGTCCCTTCCAGCGTGTATTGCATTGGAAACACATTTCCAGTATTGGAAACGTGTTTCCAGGAATACTGGACGTTTCCAATACTGGAAACGTGTTTCCAGTATTCCTGGAGCTCCAACGTGTTAGTTACACTATTTTTATTTTTTTATTTTTAGTAATGGGTTTTTTGTTATTATTATTATTATTTGCTTAATATGTTAATGACTCAACCTCCTGTTTAGGTTTTCAGAGACCGAAAGATTGTGCGCAAATTATTGCAAAATTTGCTGGATCCGGGTTGCACGCGACCCTGCACGCCCCGGTTTACTGTACCACACTGTGTGCGTGTATACATATAGTGTGACGCTGAACGCCATCGTTGCGGCTATGTACTCGTCGCACTCGAGTGTCAATTACCCGCGAATCAGTCCACTGTGCTGTGCCTGGAAACGAACGCATGCCGAGTCCGCGTTAGCTAATAACTATACCCACAGCTTTATTCGTGCCCGTTTTATCCCGCTTTCCTTCACATTCCTCACCGAAATCACGAAGCCCTACAACCAACAAGGGTCGTCTCGCCTTTTTTCCCCTTTTCTCCGGTTAATTCCCTCGAGAATATTTCCTT
Organism: Pimpla rufipes; assembly: GCA_963932165.1. Taxonomy (NCBI): domain Eukaryota; kingdom Metazoa; phylum Arthropoda; class Insecta; order Hymenoptera; family Ichneumonidae; genus Pimpla; species Pimpla rufipes. The sequence goes on along the minus strand of OZ010634.1, from coordinate 1,856,523 downwards.
CGATATTTCTAAAAACCTAAAAAATGTCGTAATTGTATAACAATAAACAGCAATCAAATTTCCGCGTTTTAAATAAATGTTTAATTTCAAGAAAAATTGTAAGAAAATGTTTCATACAAAAGAAAAATTAACGTGACTGCTTATCGCGAAACGTAATAAGAATTATAATAAAAATTTGAAAGGTGACAATAATGGAAAAGTAAGGAGCGTCTACGGGGTGTGTAACCCGTCGTTCGAAGAGTTCGCGGAGCATTTAAACATCGACGAGATAACGAAATATAATGACAAGCCCGAGATCAATCTTCCCCTCGCGGCGCGTTATCTTGAAATTCAATCCTTTATGTTAGTACAGTCTCGCGGAGTGAGCAATCTACTCCCGCAGCTGTGTCTCTCGGGTCGTCTCTTTCCCCCCCTCGTAATCTCTCGTGCGTGCGCGCGCGTGGCCGCCGCGCGGTTCTCTTCCTTCGCCGCGCCGCGCGCACCGACTCGCAGGCCTCGAACGCGATGAGACACGATCATTTTAACGCGCGAGCCGCGCCTCTAACAACCGGACCCCTGTTTACTTCGAATTCTCGAGCGTTTCGGTGTGTCGGGAGCCGCGCTCGCTGTGTCTGTGTCCGTGGCTGCCTAACGTCTCGCTCTGCCAATAGCAAATGGCGACGTCAATTGAACGACGTTCCACGCCGAACGGGGAGAACTTACACTATTAGCGAGGACGAAAAGGGGGAGACGACGAAACCCGCGCAGTCGAATCACGTTCCGCGCGGAAAGTCCTACCAGAAGAAAAAAAAACGCGAGTAAATTGAGTCAGCGATCCACGGGGTACATTTTTTCTGCTTAATGCCATTTACTTTTTTTTTCCCCCACGAAAATACACAAAAGCTGTTAATCTCTTCACGCCTCTTTGAAGGATAAATTTCGGGGTCTGTGTCACGAAAACGTTTCGTTTAATGCTAACCGAAAATACGGTTTACGCACGGGACTTAATTGTGGCTAGGAATTTATTTACGATAATAATAATAATAATAATAATAATAATAAATATGATGTAGCTGGAACGAACATTTCTTGTCGGCCTGTTAAATGTTTTATTGTAGTCGGCCCTCGCACCCCTGTCTGCATTATCCAAATGCCTTCGCGTGTTTCGTAATATAATTTCACACATTATTCATAGTCTACCGCGAAAAAAAGTGGCCGCGCGTACTCGGTGGTAAATCTGTAATAGCTATAAAGCCGACAGTAGCGAGACTGTGGAAATATTTACTAGAAAATCGTCGTAATCAAGTTGTTTCGTGGCACGGAAATTGGCGGGTTTATAAATCAATTAATCGTGTATTTGCATCGGTATTTACGCGTCCAATTTTGGTACGTACCGATAAATGTATATCGGTGCAACCATCCGTATACACGGAATCCCTGTGGCAGATTCAAATTCTTCGCCACTCCAGTCATTAACCTCGAAACTTCGTAATCATGTTAAAATGCACTTACAACACGGAAAGAGGTCAAACTTCGAAGTTTAACTTCATCGGGCATACCCGACATAGCCTCCTTAAAGAAATCCTTTTTTTTACCACCAAAGCAAACAAAGCAAAGCATTGAAACACGATTTTGCACTCGAGCGTAATAAAAAATGTTCCACGCAACATTCGAAGCTAACTCAACAAACGACAACCTAAATCGCGCGTCATGTTGTATCGACACGATAATCGCGGAATAACAAAAATGTCGATATTGCCTTTTCCCGTTAAATATTCATTTCGCTCGAATCTTCTTTAAGTATCGGAAACTTCGAACCACTTCGCCGATGGGTCCCAATAATTCGATACCGAATTATATTCGACGTTTTTTTTTTTTTTTTTTTCGCCACGAAGATGGAGTGCCGAAGAAAAGTGATTCGCAACTCGCCTCGAGAGTTTTCTTCGTGCCGTCTTGGGGCGAGCGGTCGCTATTCAACAATTAACTCTGTCATGCCTAGTCTCGCTCCTCGTTAGGTTGGCTATGTAACGACGTCGACAAATGGCGTTAGAGCTATGCACACATACGGGCACACATACGGCGTACACACTGATAAGTCGTCGGTGTGGCACTCGCACATGCTCGGCACGCAACGTGCGAGCGCACTAGTCTCACGGGGAATAAGCAACGACGACAGAGACAGATGTTTAGATAAACCTCAGGAGAGAGAGAGAGAGAGAGAGAGCGCGAGAGATAGAAAGGGATAGAGGACATCGAGAGAGGAAGAGAGAGAGAGAGAGAGAGAAACAGAAAGAGCGAGACACAGCAACAGAGACAAAGAGCTATCCTACACACGACTAGGCACCTAGAGTACACACGCTAGATGTACGTGGTACACGCGACTGTCTCCCGTGCTCGACACACGTTGAATAGTGAATAGCCAGAGAGGACAGGCCCGAGCAGTCAAGAATAGGAAGAACAAACGTTTCAGAAAGCGGAGACCGCATCGGCGCGCTCTTGTTTCACCGATTACCGTGGAACCGTGTATTATTTAGCTGCGAAATCCCGACTGAAAGTAAGTTAAGACTCCCGTCTCGCGCAGTCACGACGACGACAAAGGAAATTCGTGAGTCCCGACCGACGAGCGTCGAGAGCCGCGCCGGGTTCTCCTCGCGAGAAGAACAATTAAAGTCATGTGTCATAAGCCCGCAAGGCTTCGTGGCAACCACCAACCGAGCCAGCGGTGATGGTTAATAGTAGCTGCGCTATATGTCAACGCTACACGTTTAGGCAGTGTGTGTGTGTATACATATATATATATACATAAATGTATGCCTACCCTCATTCCTCGTTATGCCGGCGATGTGACGACGTCGAGAGGAGACGAACGGCGATTTAGCCAGCGAGAACACACGCAGCACTCACGCACCCACGCATACGCAGAAAAGCGTCTGCACGCTAAACGTATATCTATGCCGACGCATATATGCAGCCAGGCTCTCTCACTCGCGCTTGTTAATCCCCGATTTAGCCTCGTGCAATCGTTATGACCGCCGCACGCAACAACCGCGCGTACCGCTCTCCTCGCCACTTCTCTCGCAGTCTCCGCGGACGGACGCGAAAAAAAGAAGCCCGGCTCGCGAATGTATCACCGTTCGCGGGCGACAACCGCCGCGACTCGAGACCGGAGACGGAGGAAATACTACAGAGAGACAGAGAGAAAGAGAGAGACGGACGAAAAACTAACCTAAACGCATCACGAATCACTGACAACGCATCTACAATGCACACCACGCGCACTCCCAGAGCCAAACAATCTCTTTTGCAATCGTTATTGTTATTATTATTATTATTATTATTATTATTATTATTATTATTATTATGATTATTATTATCGTTTTTTTTGTTTTCTCGCTCCGTCGTTTCGAGGCTCAGATCCTCGAGATACGCGCGGCTCGTGCGCGTCACACTCGTCAATCGTGGAGCGGGAAGCGACGCGCGAGGTGCACGCGAATAACAGCGGCCCGAACACGTTATTATACCCGGCCCCGCGGCTGGCGCTGTGCTCTCCGAGCGAAGAAGAACGCTCGACTACTCGGCTGAGCGAGTAGTCCGGGCTTCGAACTGGATGACGGGAAACGTGTGAACGCCGCTTGCCGCCGCCGCCGCCGCCGCCGCGCGGCCAACACCGACGACGAGGGGGGCCGCGAGAGCCGCTCTCGCCCCCGCGTGCGCGCCATCACTTCCACCACCACCGCCGTCGCCACCGCCGCCGCCGCCGCCGCCACCGCCGCTGATACCGCCGCCGCTACACGAGAGCTATACCGCCGAGCCACTGTGGAGACACAGCGGCAGCGGCACCACCACTACCACCACCACCACCACCACCACCACTACCACCGTCGCCACCGCGCGGCTTCTCACTCTCGCACGGCAAGTGCATCGAGCACCGCAGCGTGTCCAATGAGGACGCACCGACACAACACCAACACCGACGGTGGAATGGCTAACGTGCATGTACCCGGCGTTACTATGTGTCACAGATGCGCTCTTGTGGCGTGTGTAGGGGGGAGCGGGGGGGGGGGGCAAAACAGAGAAACGATGCTTCTTATTCGCGCGGTTCGTCTCTCGGATAGAGACAGACGGCGAGAGAGAGAGAGAGAGAGAGAGAGAGTGCGGCCGCGTCAGATGTCCCAGTCGTTGGCCATGCAGCGGTAATCGCCGGGTGTTATGACACTGTAGATTTTGGTACAGTCAAAGCGCGCAGCGACGGCTATTGAGTGCGTGGCCGACGACTGGGACGAGCCGGGCATGGCTCTCGCGGTATACACAAGCACGCGATCTGACACGCGCGCTCATTCTATTTCACGTTATTCAACGAGAGCGTCCTTCTCCCTATCGTCGTAGTTGCTGCTTCTATGTTTCTGCCCCGCGTCTCTACGTTTCTCGCTCTGACGCGCTCTGTCGCCCTGCTTGCTTATGTGCGTGCGCATGTGTGTGTGTGTGTGTGTGTGTGTGTGTCCTGTGTGTCCTGTGTGTTGGTTTTAATACCCGTGTACACTCTCTCGTCTTTATCTCGCTGAGTGTGTCTCTCTCACACTCGGCGGTCACGATGGTAAACGCTTTGGCTGTGCGTCCTGCTTCTACTCGGGTTTACGCCTTACCACATTTCCTCCATCGACTCACCCACCCACGCGCTACCCTCTCGCCCGGCAACTTTGTCTCGCTTTCCCGCTCTGTTTCTCTCCCGCGCTCGCGCTCGCTCGCTCGCTCGAGGGTCCTATCGACACACTCGCGCACCGACTTGCCTCTCTTTTATTTCGATATTACTTGGTGTATTGCGGGTTGGTGGAAGCGCGCGCGCGAGAGGTTCGTGTGCGTGCGCGACGCCGTCTTTCGTTTTCTTTCTCCCGTTGAATTCGCGCCGCTGCACCGGGCGCCGAGCGAGCTCGTGTGCGCTTCGCCGGGCGAGCGCGACGTGTACATACCCGGGCATCGCTAAACAATAGCACGCGGCATTTAATCTCGAAATAGTGGAGCCGCGGAACCTCGCGAGTCGATTGACAGGCTAAGGCAAATTGAAAATTGTAGCGTGCGAGCGGCGCGAGACACGGAAGCGAGCAGGATTGGGTCAGTGGGGGAAGAAGCCCGCGAATAAGCGGCGCCGGGCGACGCGGGGAGGGGAGGCCGCCTCGTCCGACTGAGAATAACGAGAGAGACTCTGCCTCCTCGCGGCCGAGGAAGACGAGAGACGCAGTCGCATTTTTTTCTCGACTCGGCGTCGTGACGCGCTACCGCGTTTCGCGCTATATACCCGAGGCGGGAAGTCGGGGGATCGAAGGTGTCGGTACAAGTGGATCGTAAAACTCGTTTACGAAGCCACGGGATTATTCGCGTCGCCTCGCGAGTTCTTTCTCGTTCGATTCGCGCCGCGCGCCGAGTGCGAAAATGAGAATAGGCTTTATGTACGGCGCACAACTGGCGTCGCGAAACAATAGACCGAGGCTTTTGATCGAAATATAGGCCGGGAGCGGGCGAACTCGAGATCTCTCCGAATTACAAGAAAAATGCGAATTAAAAAATTGCTTCGCGCCGTCGGCGAGAGACTCAGAAGAGACTGAGATTGGGTCAGCGAGGGAAGCAGCGAGTGGGGCGGCGGAGCGGGAGGAGGAGGGGAGGGGCCGGTCGACCGACTGAGAAGGGCGGGAGACTTTGTCGGCTGAGAAAGAAGAGATACTGAGGGGAGACGCTGAGGATCGAAGGTGTCGGTATAAATGGATCGTAAAACTCGTTTATGAAGCTTGAGGATATTCGCTTCACTCGTCGCGGTTCCGCGCGCGCGCCCGGAGATGATTACGCCCTGCCTATATATACCGCACTATAGCACCGCGAGCGGCGGTGGCGCGCGAGACTGTGGAAGGCTCTGTGTGTACACACAGAGCGCATAGAGCACCCCGCCGAACACGCCGCACGAGGCTTTTAAGTACTTCTCCCAAGCAGCGAGAATTCTCTCGTGAACTACATACTTTTCTACGGTATTTTGCATACTCGGATGGCCCATTTTTTGCCTCCGCGGCAAAAATGCGGAATTTATGCGTTTGCGGCGATCAGCTGATCGACGCGGTTTTAAGTGTCGCGAACGTTCTCGGAAACCGCAAACAAATGGCTCGCGGCGAAAATGTACTTCGCGGGCATGCAAACCTGAGGCGAAGATGCGCAACGGATTCGAGCTAATATCAGACGATTTAACGGTGTAAATATTTTTTTACAAACATAGATTATTTTCTGTAGAAAAATGATCTGCGAAGCGTGAAAACTTCATTCTTTCTTTTTACAAACCAATTATAATCGTATTGTGAAGAGATAATTGCGAAGAATTGTAATATATACACTAAACAAATAAATCACTGAAAAAAACTCATGACTCCTACGTATGCGATAAAAGACGTTACGGTCGTTCGTCCATGACGAGTTTCGCCGAAATCCAAACAAAATTCTTGTTTTCTCTCTCTTATTCTTCTTCATCGTTCGCTGTCGGTCGGCATTTTCGCGGGAATTTATTTCCGCACCGTGTCGAGTTCTGCCGCTAAAGTTTGTAACAACATTTTCCACGCCCGAGTGTGCAGGTAGTTTTGTGTGTATATATATAACATGTGTATATATATACACACTACAAAAATATAGATATACAAAAGGCGAGGGTATATCGAAGCAGAAAGAGCGTGCAGAGCGAGAGCCGCCAGTGGCAACTGCAGAATTTATACATACGCATACATAGATTCGCGTATACATTTACGTGTCGGATCAGCCGAGGCAGCGAAGATAGGAAAGGAAGTTGGACCGAAGAAATAGTTCTTTTATGCGTCTAGAAAAGTTTTCCCTGAGGGAGTGAACGCCCCTCTCCTTTTCTGTCCCCCACTCAGTCCTTCCCTCTCCCTCCCTCTCACTCTCTATCTCTTTCTCTCCTTCTCCCTCTCACTTGGCTTCTACTCTTGTGAGAATATTAGTTGTCAACTGTAATGGCAACGTCTCTCGCAACCGGCGAGAAGAAAAAGTATCAGGTTGAAAAACATTCGGACGCGAGAAACCGAGGCGGAATCCTCTCGAGAACTCAACTCGTCCCAAGTTCACCTGTCCTTATTTTCCCTCCTTTCTGCGTTGAAATTCAATGGAACATTTCGCGTGTTTCTTCGCGAGCGAAATAATCGATACGGTTGTCGGTTGGAGATATCATCGGGGCTATCAGTGAAATGACGGTGTCGCCTCATCGACGTGCGCTATTATTATAGCACTGTTTACTAACAGTCCATCAATCTCGTTTATATCAAGAGACGCGGTAGCGTCTCGACGACAAATAAAAAATAAAAAAAATTCTCCTGTTCTGTCTGCAATCCAACAGGCTTAGTCTGATACAATATTACACGCGAGTATGTATCGTGGATCGAGGATCAAGATCGTGATGATAGAGCAGTAGATCGCGTTAGTTTGATTAACGTAGTAACGATTTTCCAAGAAAAAAAAATTCGATTGTTGAACTTGTTGTTTTCGATCGAAAATTGGATTAACGTATTTTCGAGGGCGAAAACCTTGAACTATAATTTTTTTTTAATTTCTGAAAAAATGTTCATAACCAGTGCTTATTTGGGGTGTAATAAACGATTTCAGTGTGACTTGTAGAAAAAAAGTTGCGATGCGTTGATTTCGGTACTTTTCGAGCCGCAGTCGGACCAGCGAATACCGACACAACAAAAATTCAGCGGAACCTGAAGTTGCCGAGTTCGAGACGTTTCGATAATTCTTCGCCCGTCTGGTGCGACGAGCGTCACGACTTTTTCTAATCCCTTTAATCGTATAACCATATTTTTATATGACGTATTTTTAACGATCGTGGGGTGCGGTTTTGCGTGTACCATATATCTCGCGCTGCAGTGCGCGTCTTACCGACGAACGAGGCCGGAGGAATCGCGACTCGTGCAGAGAGTGCTGAGCCCTCACGGCGTTAGATCGAAGCGCAGCGAGGAAAAAGGTTGCCGCGCCAGCGCTAATACTTTAGAAAAATAGAAAAGAAACAACGACGAGTCCAACCGTAACCGCTGACAAACACCCGTATTAGCGAATCCCCGAAGAAGCAGCAATCGAAGGTTAATTAAAAAATTTCCGTTGCGAATCTATAACTACCGGCGCACCGAATTCGCTCAAGAAAATTTCGCCTCGTCTCAAAGGCCGCCATCCGAGCACGCGGCACGAGCGACCGAGCAAACAAGCGCGGTCTTACCAAGCGAAAAGCAGCTGAGAGAAACGTCGCGGCGTCGTTCCTGCAGTAGCAGCTGAAACCGCGCAGAGCGAGCGAGTCGGTGCCGCCATCTGGCGTCCTCAACTCTCACCGTCTCGTCCTCCGCTCGGCAGTCGGGCGCGCATCTGCAGGTATATAAATACGAGGCAGGCATTGTGTGCGGCTCTAGAGGCAGAGCGCCCGCACCTTCTCGGTAACCGAGACGAGACATTCCGAGAATTCGTCTCGGGGAAAACTTGGCCGAAGGAAAACCGCCTCTCGGTCCTGTGACAACGCGTCCCGCAATCTCGGAAAAACGAAAAATCCGGATACGCGCGATATGCCAACGATTTATCGACGCGCGATCCAGCAAATGGGATCGCGGTGAGGGAGCAGCGCGCTGCTGACTTCGTGAGAGGCGGAGCGGGACGCATTCTGCGAGCGAGCAGAAGCGAACGCACAGCAGCAGCAGCGACAGCAGCAGCAACAGCAGCACTGAGCGAGAATCCAGGGAACTGTCGGTCGGTCCGTGTGCTGTGCGCGGTACTGTGCTCCGTGTCTGCCCGTAAAAAGGCTCCGAGGCCCCGACGTTGCGTACGCGTCCGCTCGTGCGTCCCCGTAGAATTCGCGCTGTTATTTCTTTTTTTTTTTTCTCTCTTCTTTTTTCTCCCCCCTCGTTCCCTCGCGTCCGTCGTTGCGGTATATCGTCGTGCGGGACGCACCCGGAGCAGCCCCCCGAGTTTTCGCCGAGGTGGAAAATCACGCGAGTCCACGCAATTCGGTGTGCGCGCCAGTGGCGGAGAAACAGGAGCCAAGTTAGAGAGAGAGTCTAAGGCTGCTCGTCGCCGTGCGAACGGCGCTCAGGTTTGGTGCGGCGTGTCTCGCGGACGACCCGACACCTCGTTCGCTTCTGTTTGTTCGCGGAAAAAGAAAAAAAAACGTTTAGGGACATTCGGGAACGGAGCTGGTGGGAAGACTTCGGAGTGCAGGCCGGAATGTGCCGTTAGATCGAACCTCCGGGGGTTCTCTCGACGTGGCAACGCGAACGAGCGTCTCGCGAGTCTCTCCGTGATTTTTCGCCCGCAGTCATCGTTCGTTCGCAGGAATTTTGCGTTGAGTCACTCGATCCCAGGGGGAGAGAAAAACCGGAGACGACGGAGGAGAATATAATATAAATATTACGCGAGTGCCAAGTGTGCGAGTTGGTGTCTGTGCGTGCGGCGAGAGAGAGAGAGAGAGAAAATCGTATATATTGGTCGCCGCGGGAGGAGGAGACGAGGCGCGAGGATCGACGTGTGCAAGTGCATCGTTCTCGGCCGAACGGACAAAGGAGACGACGACGACGACGACGACGACGACCGCCACAACACGTTGAACTCCGAAAAGCCTGCAGGCGGGGAGCAGGGAACGAGGCGTGGAAATTGCTTTCTTTCAACCTCGCGGGCCGCTGGGCGTAGCATGAAAAAGAATGGATTTTAAGAGCGCGGTGTACAACGCTGCGAGAGACGGAAAGCTCAAACGGCTAAAAGTAAGTTTTCTGTAGTGTTATATCCCTCGTGGCTGGTGATTTATTTCGGGTTTATGTGACTCTCGCGACTGCCTTACGCACCGATCTCGGTCACTTTGCCAGGGCTCGCGGCATTCGCGAATTTCTCGACGACTTATGAGATATCGTTGGGTGAATAACAATTTTCGCGCGACGGAATCGTCGATTTTTGTTTCGTTCTTCGTGGTGATTTTCGTCGTGCCTGCGCGTTTTTTTGGGTTCCGCCTTTCGCGATACCGAGGCGTAATTTTCGTGTTCCCCAAATAACAAAGCGTCGACGCGCGATTGTGGATACAAACGTTTGTTTCTTTTTTCTGCATTATTATCGATTATTGGCGCTGGAAGAGGGAACCGTTGCCAACGTGTGGCTACATTGTTGAATTTCGCAACGCTCGCGTGTCACTAAGGGAGCGAACATTTTTCGTTGCATCTGTAATGTCGTTTTGCTCGTAATACTATCAATTCACGAATATCTATAATTTCATCAGATTATTTAACCTTACGACTCATGACTTATTTTTGCAATGTATGTAAGTTACATTGCAAAAATTCTACAGGAGTTCTACGATCGAATCTAGATTTTCACCACGTTATTTTTGCAATGGCAAAACATTTATTTAACTCCCAACGCTCGAAACTCAGTTTTTCGCACATATCAATAATTATCGTCAATTCACATAGCAACGTCGAAAACAAACGTTTGCAACATTGTAACATTTCCCAACGCACTTGACACAGAAATACAATTTTGCGATAACATTAATTCGCCTTAACGATATTTCTTCCCCGCTAATTGCCCCTTAATTAAATCAATCAAATGTTTATTTAATTCGCCCGCGCTATTAATACACACAATATTAGAGCGTTTGACTGTACCTTGCGAAATCCACAAGAAAGCAAACAACAAAAAAAAAACTGTACGAATTTCATACTTTAATGCACGACTCGTCGATTGTCACAATTAGCGAACTCAGCTGGAAAGACAAGCAAGTTGTTTACGGTCGAGTTGCTCGACGCTCGGTCGTTATCTATCGACGCTGATAAGTCGATGCACGCTTGTTCACACAGGCGTCGCACGATTAGTCGACGGTTTCTCTCATTCATTCGCAAAACAAAATGTGCACGCAGCAATGCTGCACCTACCGTTTGTACTGCTTGTTTGCTGGAAAACATTCTCAGTCATCATCTCAAAACCTGCAGCAAGAAACGCGTTGTGACGACCGAGTTTCTTTGTCATTATTTTTTTTAATTTTTTCGCTTGTTTATGAATCAAAATAATTATTATTTCTGTGTCGCCCAGTATCGTCGCGCAACTCAGAGACACGCGACGTCCTGCACGCTCCATCGAAGTATCGTTGCACGTTCTCCGATTGTTCTTCAGTCCCGAACCGCGTCTCGACCATGTAGGTCGAGCGTGAGTTTACGAAGTCTCGAACGGGCGACACAACCACGCTGCCCGAGTCGCCAGGCACTTACAAAAAAAAAAGGGGAATTAATGAGGAAGCAGTGTGCAAAGTTCTACTTTGCAACTTTTTTTTTAATTTGAACAAAAGAAAACTCCGTTACAAACACCGTTACATCTAATTTTGATTAGATACAAAGTTTTGACTTACTTTAATAACTTTTCCATAAGTTACAGCGAAAATCTTCATTTTTTTTTAAATTCATAACAGCGTAAAATCCGAACGACTTTACCTGTATGTTATTCTTTGACTGTTGAATATTTTGGTTCATTTGATGAAATTCGACGTGATTTAGAGCAAAATTTATTTTTTTCGAAAAATTCAAAATTCTATAAAACCGGAACCGCTTTACCGATTTCGCTGAAATTCAATACCAAACAACATTGAACGTGTCTTTATTTATGATGTATATAGCTGAATCGTCGAACTTTTGCGAAAGTTAGAGCGATCACGCAATTTTTTTGAAAAATTTAAAATTCGATAAAATTTGTATACATGGATATATTTAATTTTAAAAATATGTGAATTACAGAGGATTTAATACTCTACTTGCGTGCCAATTTTTAGCTCGATCCATCATGCCATTCCTGAGTTATGAACAATTGAATGTTCGGTGCCTGGATCATACATACACACACACACACACATACCCACATACAGACATATTTTCTAGACCACATTTCTCGACGTTTTAGGTGATTCTGAGTATGTTAACATGAAAATCTCGAAAAAAAAAATTTCACGAAAACAAAGCTTCCTCTATGAGGAAGCAAAAAGAAAAAACAAAGCCTTCGTCGAGGCCCCGCTCGGTGCTGGTTGCCCCTGGCAACAACAATGTTCGTGCGTCGCCCTAGATAAACCTAGTAGTTTGCGTGAAATAAACATTTTACGTATATTTTTAAGTATAAACAGTCCAACAGTCATTTTTAAGTATAAACAGTCCATTTTGTCCGCCACAATTCCGTCCACTATCAGCAGTGCTGAATCCGTTGTTATTCAAATAAATTTGTCACTCGTTTTACCAACTCGACCGAAGTCATTTATTTAATCTGTGAATCACCACTGAAATACAATATAAAAATTGCCGCTCGTAACCCGAACAGCCGCGGCGCGTTACAGACTCAACAGGACGCAATGACAAATGTCCACGTTGCGTTTTTGGAGAGAAGAAAAGATGCGCATCACGCGAAAGACACACTCGTGTTCGTTCACCGACAACAACACTGTGGCTTCCGTTCATTCGCGAGACACGCACATACCCGGTGTCCCGGCGCGGAGAATCTCGCGTCCGTGCGATAAGAGTGTCAACAAACATCTCCTATTCGTTCTCGAGGCGCGAAAGCCTCGCGCCAGGCGTTCTTTTTTTTTTGTGTCCCCTCGTGGAAACCGCCGTCACGGTGGAATCGGTGGATAATGGCGATAAAATAAAAATAGTGACCGCATTTTTCGTCAGTCCCGAGAGCGTTTCCCGTGAGCGGACACGTATACGGGGTGTCCCAAAAATACAAGGCTATTCCCGTCGTCCTCGGCGCGCGTTCTCGTTCTCTCGCTCGGGGGGCCGGCGAGTCGCGCGCGCGCTTCACAGCCTTCGACGTTCGACGGAGCCGCTCGAGGGAGGGAGAGAGCGAGGGACCTCGTGAGGAACGCGTCTTCGGCCGCTGTTGCTGCGTGGCCGGGGCGGTGGGGCGCGCTCGACGAGTCAGAAAACTCCTAACCTTTGTTTGGCCTCTCGTGTTTTCACGGAAATTCCCGAACGTTTCGCGACTGCCCGGGCGAAAAATAATTCCCGACAATTCCCATATGGAAATATTTATATGTAAAATATATGTTACCAAAAAGTTGTATATGCAATATATATGTTGCATATAAAAATATATTTCACATATATGCGACATATAGAACATTTGGTCGACATATATTTCACATATAAATATTTCCATGTGGGTTTGGACGATCGAGGTCGGTGATTCGTTGCCGGAAAAATCCTGATGTTGAAGTTTGTATCGTTGGAATGCAACGAAATTCAGAAAAAAAATTAATTCCAAGTAACTCAAATGATGAAATTAGGTATAAAAAGAAATCATATCAATCAGTTCCTATAATGATTTTTTATACCTAATTTCATCATTTGGGTTAATTAGAATTATTATTTTTTTCTGAATTTCGTTGGATTCCAACGATGCAAACTTCAACGTCTTGAAAAATCGGTTTTACTCGTCGTGCGTCGGGGTTGCGAGTTCTCGTGATTGAATTGTACTACGGAGACGAATTTTCATGGCGCATCTTAATCTCTAGTGGGAAATAAACCGAGCGACCGGTTTATATTTAGATTTTTCGGGTACGTCGTGTCGTCTAAATGGCCTGTGAAACCGGGCAGACACGGACACGACGAAAAACAATACGAGACGCGGCCTCCAAACGCTTAAAAAAATGATTGATATGCTCGACGGTTGATTTTTTTTAGTTTTGCGAACTTTTTTTAGCTTTCCATTTTTTAATACTCGGCTGTACGTGTCGAACTCGACGGTCACGAAGGTAGTCGCCGGTAAAATTGCCCGCTTCACGTGCGAAACCTGTTTCGACGTACATTTATCAGCGGTTGGGTGTGTATTACGGGCGCAAAATAAAAATTTAAGTTTCGGTCTCGAGCGTCTCGCGCGGACGGCCTGCAGCTGCCTCGAGCGAGGAGCGCACAGCATGCTCGTAGAAACGAGGTCAAAGCCGGAGCGGAACTTTGCCGCTTTGGCGTCGGTATTTTAGGTATTATCTCATCTCGCGCGATCAGCGGGCCCGGAGATGTTTAATTTCCTTCTTTTTCTCCGTCATAATTAACCTCCTTTCGATTCTCGATCAAGTTTGTTTCAGACTTGATTCAGCTGCTGAGTGTTGAATTACCCTCTTACGTCTTCGTCTATGTTTTCACTCGCTGCCTCTTCGAGCCCTAGACTTTTTACGTCACTCGGATAATCACACGCGACTGAAAACACCCGAAAAACTTTTCGCCAAAATCGATCACAGAAATATATATTTTTTAATATCGATTTTTAACCTATAGTATTGTTCTCAGATCGCATATTCCACCCCCGAAAACACTGGTTATAAACATTTTTTGCTTGATTTTGGAGGAAAAAAAATTGAGATGTTCTTTTTGGCAGAAATAATAGATCCGTTTGCGGACCGAAAATCGCCAAAATCTATCTCAAAAATCGTTTATTTCAAAATTTCATTTACAATAGGCTAATCAATTTCGCGGCTGCACTCTTATAAACCTTTAGAATAACAACAACTCATGATCTTTTTAAAAGAGGAATAATTTTTTATAATTGTTTAATATTTTTTCAGAAAATAACTTGCCAATTATAAGTTCGCGCGTAAATTATTCATCAGATAAATTACTTTATTTCGTGCTTAGTGAGGCGAGTATTTTTAGAAGCTGTTGCGAAAAGCATTTTCCATGAAAATCATAAAAGTAACCGTTCCTTTTTTTTATGAAAAGTTACAAAATAATAAACGATCGGCAATCTACAATAAATCATTGAGCGACTAAGGTAAAAAATTAGAGACTCCCATTACTGACTGACGAAGTAATGGGTGATTGACCTCCAGGTGCTATAAAACGGGCGTGAAATGTCAAGGCGTGGGCTCCAATGCTACCCCACTCGAGTTCTCGTATCCCGGAGAAACAGAATAACCCGTAGGTTTCATTTGATAATACTACCCTCATTCTGTCGATCGATAGTAATACGATGTTAATCGTGCACAGCGTCAGAACTCGCTCGTCGCGCAATCGTCGGATCGAGCTTTTTGCCATACACAAATGTAACAACACCGAGTGACGTGTGACGCTGGGTTGGTTCGAAGAGACACGCGAGGTGAACGCTATTATTGACTCGAACCGAGCAACAAAAAAAAGGACACGAATGAGGCGGAAAAAGGAGGCGCAGCTCATCCTTGACGACAGTAAATTACAAATGTCAATGACGGACAAGTAACGACCGTTCGCGACACTAAAATCTCCAGCACAAACTAAAAAACAACATCAAAGCCTCGATCGCGGCTCGCAAAATTGTCAGCGCCTTCAGCGCGCGTTTATCGCCTCGTTGCCCGCAGTCACCCACATGGAAAAGAAATGTATACGAAAACTAGGCTAATCACACGCGCTGGCGCGCGTGCCTGAAATACTTTTCGCCAAAATCGACCTCAGAATTTTTTTTCTTCAAAATATCGACTTTTAATCTATACCATCGTTCTCAAGTCGCATATTCTGCCCCCGAAAACACTGCTTATTAACTTTTTTTAATCGATTTTGAAAAAAATATTTTTTCTGTCAGAAATCGTAGATCCGGCTCCGGACCGAAAATCGGCAAAATCGACCTCGGAAATTCTTATTTCAAAATATCACCTATAATAGGTTAATCAATTTTGCGCTGCTGCGCTCTTATAAAGCTTTAAAAGGTTACGGGTGCTGCCCCGCCTGTCCTCTTATGACATTTTTCAAATTTGACACCAAACTGATTTTGTTTATCGCGGACTTTCCTGGCAACCAATCACATCTCTAATAGTTTGCTAACAATGCTTTCCGTTACTCATGAACTTTTTAAAAGAGGGATATATCTGACATGTCCAACACCTCGGGCGATAATATAATAAAAATACAGTTTGAATATATCTTGGAAATCTAAGATGAATTTTTCGCTCGCGTATATTTTGTATATATCCTAAGGCACATCCGACGTATCGAATTCTTTGGACAAAATATATTTTATACATTTTTAATACATTTTTCCGCATATCTCAAATATGCTATTTGTCAACGTAAGCAGCGAGCAGCGTTATGAAAAAAAAAAAAAAATCAAGACTGCAGCGACCCGAGAAACTCCTGACCCCCGGCTGACCTCCAAAATCTCATTTCGCCGCATGACGCCCTCTGAGAGACACTTCAGATCCACGTTTCACTGTGAAACTTCAAGACCAAAAGTTGATTACCAGCCGTCGAGCCGTGCTCTCTTCCTGCAAGAACCGGCGAGAATGAACCATTTTCGTGTTTTTACTCAGCCTTGTTTACCGCTAGGTGCGCTACAAGAAGGGGGGGGGGGGGCGGTAAGAGCAGGGTTTACAGTCTGTGCGAGTCACACTAACCTCAATTAAGGTTGAGTCAGCGATGTGAGTTGGCAAATAACCGGTCGAATGGCACAGAAAATAACCGGTTAATTAACCGCGGCGAGGAAAGACGACTTACCGACGGACGCGTAAAGCGTACAATGGGTTTTACGAATACAATTTTTGAATTGAAATTTAATCGCTCCGTTGTGATTTCATCACCGCAATAAAGTTTCGTCAGCTCGCCGCGCAGTATTTTTGCATGAATAACTAACGACTTTTCAAATAAAAATAGATTCACCAAAATTACCTGCGCAGAGTGACGAACGTCCGTCAAGTGAGCAGAGAAAAGTCTCAAAAATGGATTCACGATATATCCAAATGAAGGGCTCATTATGTACTAATTATTTGCCAAAGTTTTAATTTTTGTGCTCTTTTAATTTCTCCAAAAATCAAATTTTAAGATTCCTCTGCTAGCTTAACGTTAAACTAACATAATATTCTTTCGGTTTACAAAATCGATCTTTTCGTGACACAGGAGTAAAGTGCTTTTTTTATTCTTTCGAGCCGTATATTATTCAACCCCAAATTGTTAGCGGAAATATATGTATATATTTTTTAAGTTTTTAAAATATGGTACCAGAAAAAACGACCCAAAATGGATTCATGATGAACTAAAATTCAAGTAAAATTCAAGTGAACTTAAGTCATCTTTTTTGGCGGAACAAAGTTAACTTAAAGTATACTTTTATGGCGAAAAAAGTTAACTTGAGGTTTCCTTTTTCTAAAAAAAAGTTAAAATATACTTTTTTCGCGGAAAAATGTTAATTTAAAGAATACTTTTTCACGGGAATAAAGTATATTTCCCCTGACAATTTGGGGTTGCATAATATATGATTCGAAAGCATATAAAAAGCTCTTGATTCCTGTGTAACGAAAAGGTCGATTCTGTAAACCTAAAGAATGTTCTGCTAGCTTGGCGTTAAGCTAGCAGAAGAATTCAAAAAATGTATGTTTGGAAAAATTAAAAGAGCACAAAAATAATAATTTTGGCTAATAATTGCACATAAATGAGCACATTATTTGGATATATCGTGATTCCATTTTTGTGATTTTTCTGTGCTCACTTGACGGAGGTGAGTGACGAATAGTATTGCCTGTAAAAATAGCCACCAACGTCAGGGTACATCGGATTTAATATACCGGTTTAGGCGTAAAAAACTTCCGATTAAAATATATTAATTTTCCGGAGACTTTGAACCGCGTTGCCGCGAACAAGTTTTTTTTGCATAAGTTCTCGATTTGTCGTCGCGCACGCCGAAAGATTCGCTCCTCACTTTGAGGAACTTCCAGCGCGTGTGAGCCAGACGAGAGAGAGAGAGAGAGAGAGAGAGAGAGCGAGAAAGTCAAAGAGAGGCAAAGCGAGACATAGGATTCTCATTGCCAGCCAGCGAGCCCGCCCGGACGCTCGTTGACCTTCGCAAGAATCAACAAAGAACCGGAATTTCCAAATTGAGCGGCGTGCGCGCCGATAGCCAATCCAGTTGGCGGGGCGAGCGCCGAGCGTGCAGACGAGGCGAATTACCTCTTAGCCTCATCTGGTGATTGCAATATGGATACATATAAAATGTGTGCGGTGTCGACACTGGTGGCTGCCGCCGTGGATACGACGATCCACGAGTCGTTGAACGACGCACGATAAAGAGAGTGCAAGTTACGTCGACGCGCGGATTAATCCGAGCTCGTACAGTTTTCTGAATCTCCGAACACAGCAACAACAGCTCGTTTTAAGGATGTTATACAGTTTCACGCTAGTCAAATCAGTGCTAAATTTTTAAAAGCGTTTTTACAATTCCCTGATTGTTTAATAAACTGTTCCGAGGTGTTACTGATGTTATAGTATTAGTTCTTAATAGATAAATACATTCAAAGCCATGATTCGAATAGAAAGACGACTAATATAAGCAAATTCCCAATGTCATGATTTTTCGAGCTGTCTTTTAAAAGAATAAACCGTAATAATAGTTCAATTATGATGGGCAATAGCTCATTTTTATTAGTGGAAGACCCTTTATCGATTAACCATCCAGATTTTTGATAGTATCAGTAGCTCAAAAGATACAGCTACTTGTATGTCGCCTTTTAGGTTAGGATAAGATAATCAAACGGTTGTATTTTTTGAACTACTGATCCTATCAAAAATCTGGGCGGTCAATCGATAAAGGGTCTTTTAGTAATAAAAATGAGCCATTGCCCGTCATAATTGAACTATTATTACGGTTAATTCTTTTAAAAGATTGCGCGAAAAAACATGACATTGGGAATTTGCTTATATTAGTCGTCTTTCTATTCGAATCATGGCTTTGAATGTATTTGCCTATCAAGAACTAGTGCTGTAACGTCACTCACACCCCGGAACTATTTATTAAACAATCAGGAATTGTAAAAACGCTTTTAAAAATGTAGCACTGATTTGACTAGTGTGAAGCTGTATAACATCCTTAACTCGCTATTCGGGACCACGAAATCCGATCAACGCAAACATCACTCGAGAACTCATCATTTTCATCTCGCACGCTCGCGTGTTCACTTTTCCTTATCGGCGCCTCTCGCCGTGGTTTTTATCCCTTTTTTTTTCTTCCTCTGCACACAACGTTTGAATTTCATCGAAAAGCCACTCTAACGCTGATCCACTTTGCGCTTTCTAATCACCGTAACCACGGGAGCCTCGAACGCATGGCCGTGTTTTCAATTACACTTAACCGGCTTTATCGAAATCGAAAAGATCGATGGCTAAACTTTTAATGGCAGCTACAAACGGCCGAGCGCTCGCGCGAAGGGAAAGCGCTACGCGTCAGGGAGTGAGATAATATCTACCCGCGAATTTTCCTCGGGATTTCGCCGAAAAAAACTACAGCTGTAGATTACTGATTACATTTTTTATCTATGTAGCGTATCAGATTTCAAGTGCAGGAATGCTGCACGTTTCTGTTAATATATCAAGCAACGATAATTTCGTTTATTTCTAAGACACTTTATTTTCGAATTTACTTTTAATTTGCCTCCTCTTTATCGCATTTTATTTATTCATTATTTTAAACAAATTGGAACTTTTCGTTTGTCTTTCAAAATCCCGGGGTAAAATAGCGATAGAAGTTGAAAGTTCACGATTGAAATCCGGCTTAAAATGTATTGCGCGAACTTTCCGAAACTAATAATCATTAATTCAACGACCAACGATGCGCGGCTCTGCGGCGCAGGTTTGCGATCGACGGTTGCTTTCATGAATATTCCGCGAGACTCGCCTCGTGTCGTGCTCCCAATTGATTAACGCCGTTCTGATTATCATCGATTAACCCGCGCCGCGGTTTCGTTCACACGAGCCGCCCTGCCAACCCCACTGTAACGGTTAAGCCTCGGTGGACGATCGTTTCGCACTGTGGGAAACTGCATCGAATAGAATGAGAACTCTAGGCTCGTGGCAGGAAAGACGGGGCCACCGACAGCGAAACTTCATCAGTTACATTGTATCGATCATCGGTGCTAGATCTCCGGCTGCGGGGAACGCGAAAATGCGGAGCGAATGGTTGTACGTCGTGAAAATTCTTCTCTCGACTGTCGTCGATTAGTGCCAATCGCCAATGTTAGTTCGCCGCTGCTCGAGGTCGAACATGGTATGTTTTTCAACCACCGAGGCACAACAATTTTTCGCCAAATTCAGTACAAGTTGATTCTGGTACTTTTGCGTCTACACAATTATTATTCTTTTTTTTGCGTCTACATAAATATTTTTAATGCGTCTACATAAATATTTTTAATGCGTCTACATAAATATTTTTAATGCGTCTACATAAATACTTTTGTTGCGTCTACACACGGAGAAAATTGTCTATGTTATGACAACAAAACTCGGCTTGTTGGCTGTTGGTTTGTTGCCACGACAATACCTAATGCAATTGTAACGTTCAGATTGTACGGCCAACCAACAAATATTTGTTACGGTAACTAAAAACTGTAGGTTGCTGATTACCTGTTAACGTAACAAATAATTAGTTGGCTTGATCTTTCTGATTGTTACTACAATGAATCTGATTGTTACTACAATGAATCTGATTGTTACTACAATGAATCTGATTGTTACTACAATGAATCTGATTGTTACTACAATGAATCTGATTGTTACTACAACGAATAAGTTATCGTACGACGTTATTCTGGCAAATGTTATTTGTTGCTCTAACAAATAAAGCGTAACGAATATTTTTTTGTTACCGTCACTGAAGCGTTTGTCGTCACTATATTGACATACAGCATTTGTTGCAGTGACTTGTGGTGAGTTGTCCTAACATAGACAGGTCTCTCCGTGCATCAACATGGTTTTGCGCCTATATAATTAATATTTGCACGCCCCTTTGATTCTTCACACCATTCACGTTGACTCATTCACCAGCCGTTTCTCGTTACGTTGACACTGCCGACGAGCTAACGATTAAGTGACGAACGATCAGTAAAACTTGCGTAAAAACGACAGTTTTTAATTAACACATTTTTTTTCTGACGTCATTTTTATACGTACGTCCTTTGGCCTATACTTACATTGTTTGTAGCGCCGGTGCAATCGGTAATTGCCATTGACTCGTGGACGTCTTTTTGCGCTGGTAGCTGCGAGTGGAACGACAACTGACGTACGTCCCAGCTGTAGAGTTTACGCTCGCAAGCAAAACTGGTGTACCCAAGAATGAGGGTATATTTCTATGCCGTCACGGCAAAGTCACTGTGTACGTACATTGATGACGTTGAAGTTTGCATCGTTGCAATGCAACGAAATTAAACAACAAAATATTAATTCCATAAAAATTCAAATAATTCACGCCCATTAGGGGCTGAAATTATTTTTTTGTCATGCTCTTAGTCGCTATAATAATGATGCTGAAGTTTGCATCGTTGGAATGCAACGAAATTTCGAAAAATAAATTAATTCTAATTAACCCAAATTATGAAATCAGGTACAAAAAGTTGTCACAGCGATTAGTTGCTATGATGATTTTTTGTACCTAATTTCATCATTTGGGTTAATTAGAATTAATTATTTTTTCTGAATTTCGTTGCATTCCAACGATGCTAACTTCAGCATAATTTATAATAACTTTTTATAGCCGGTATAATCATTTGGGTTCATTAATATTTTGTTGCTTTTCATTTCGTTGCATTGCAACGATGCAAACTTCAACGTCATGTACATCGTCGGCTGCGGGCAAAATCGATGAGGCAGTTTATAACTCAGCTGCGGTAGAAATGCGTGCTTCACTTGTCTCCTAGGGCAATTAAATGCGCGATTTGTTGCGCGCGCATGTAAGACGTTATTATTGTGAACTCGGGTGAGTAACGTAAACATCCGCGTGAGCTCCGAACACGTCGTGCGATACCCGCGGATATTGTGTGCAATTGCACAACTGATCAATATGCGAAAACGTAAGAAGCCTGGAAGCAAATGACTCGTTCGGATCAGCTCTCGTTGTGTGTTTTGTGCGACTGTGTTCACCTCTGTTGAAAATAAAGGACGGAAGAAAGACGGCGATCGGGGCTCGATACGGCTGCGAAGTGATAGCCTCGCACTCGAGACGTTCAAGCTCGTGTGTGCAGCGAACTCGGCAGCCGCGGTGATCTTGAAACTGCGAGGGCGAACAACGAGTTCAATGATCTCGAAGTTATAACTACCGATAGAACAACCGGCACACTGTGATATTATAAATCCGCTGTGAACTTTCATATCAGACTTCCTTAACGCACATTTTTTACCGACTGGTTTTGTGGAAAAAGGTTTTTTACACCGATAGCTGCGAGACTCGATCAGGTAAAAAACCGATCAGGTTTTTTTATACCGATAGCTGCGACACTCGAAAACGTTGATTATATCGAGAACACCAGACACAAACCTGATCATGAGTCGTTCGGCTCGGTGTGATGTCACTTTAAAAAAAAATTAAAAATCAATGACTTATGATAAAATAAGAAATCGTTTGTTTTTGCACTAGCAGACAGATATACACAGTAAATTATTTGCTTAAGAGCTACGGTTTTAGACTTCCACGAAAATATTTGCAGGTTTCAAATTTTTTTGACGTTTTACTCAAATGAATTAAAAGAATGCATGGGGTACTTTTTTGCGGCTCTGACTTTGCATAATTACATTCATCAGTTATAAATATCTTCTCCCAACGTATGGTTTGTCCTTGTTAATTAAAACTTTGCGTCTCAGACACTAATTTTTTTTCGAAAGCGATGTCGCCCTTGAGGATGCATCCGTTTCTCGTTTTTTTTTGCAAAAATAATGAGATCCCTTGATTTCAAAGCCACGTGTTGACCTTTGAAAACGCCGAAGAATCGATTCTCCTCGATGTTCTATATGCAGACACCTATCCACACTTACCGTGACCTTATTAACTTCACTTTTTTTCTTTATAGGCACGTGACGTGTGGTTTATAAAAACATCTCGAATTTGGTGAAATTTGATAATCAAGTATTTGTTTCGTTAGTTTTTTTCAGTGGTAATTATGACCGTAAAGGTTTTATTTTTAGAATAAATTACTGATATTGTGCAAAGTTCTTTTTAACTTTTGTTACGAAATACGAGAGAACTCCAGAGTTCCCTCGCGTCTCCAGGGTTGAGCGTGAGACGCGTGCTCGGAGAGCGCCGCTCGGTACGCAATAAACTCGGTGTATGGCTGTCGAACCAGGCGGCATCACGGCTTTACGCAATTCCCCACGATATTTCTCTATAGTTCAAGGCTGCGCGCAGCTGCTCGTTTTGTACGTCACCCATATTGTACAACCAGTTATTTCGGAGCACTGAAAGCCCATTCAGTGAACCATCAAGTTCTAATGAAATCGGTTTTACTGAAACCTAAAAAAAAAAAAACTCTTCAAGAATTTTCTTCATGCTCCGATTCTTCTTACGCTGCCAACAAACTTTAAAACAAAAACTGTTTATTAAATACTTTAATAAACGAAATATGTCACTACCGATCGAAATTTCCAGTAACAAAACGGCTTCGAATAAAAAATGAGTTGTGGAAATAAAACTTCTATACCGAAAAGTGTTTGGTTCAATTGCTAACATTTTTGTACGATTTGACGACAAAGTTCCTATTATACTAAACACTCAAAGAAAATTGGAATAAAAAAATGTTTCAACATCTCGCCATTTATAGTTTTAATTCAGCATCAATAATAGTAATAACAGTAATAACATTTATTTCAAAGATACGAAGAAACGAGCTGCCCAGCAACAAAATTGTACTAACACGACCGACGTTGGTTCGTCAGAATTGCTTTCGCTGTGCACGCGGATGTAAATGGCAAAGGAAGTAGTCGCCCGATAGTGTCGATACAATTCATTCGAATTTTTGTTTGCGATGCATCAGAGAAACACTACGTACGGCCAAACAATGGATCGTCTGTATTCCGCAATGGGATCGGTCGGTGATAGCTCGCCGAGCCGGGGTGATCGATCGACACTTCGCAATCACGAGGGAACACCGAGAGAAAAAAATTCCTTGATTCCAAAGAAATGGTTGGATTGAATTTTTTTCATTGATTTCAATGAAATATTTCTTTGAATTTCGAAGACATGATCTCCTTGATTTAAAGAAACGATATGCCTGACGGCACCCGCACGGAGAGAAATTTCTGTGTTGTGACAGTAAAGAAAAGTGACAACAAAAATCGTTTTGTTAGGCTAACAAAAATATTGATCAGCCCAGCAAAAAGAATTTCCAGCCGAACAAAAGATTTGTCAGCCTAGCAAAACTGATTTGACAGCCGAGCAAAAGATTGGTCAACTTAACAAAGCTATGTTTGTTGTCACTTTTCTTTGCTGTCACAACACAGAAATTTCTCTCCGTGCGGTCTGTCAACGTTTGGCTCATTCGCGATAAGTCGTATTGGTGTTTCTCGCGCAAGCTGATCTGTTATGCTATAGTTAAGTAAAGTCAAATCAAGAAGATAATCATTGGTTAAACCATCGAAGTTATTGGTGAACATATCTAAGTACTATGGTACGTAACCAAAAACTTGGTGGACATAACCTATAATTTGGTTGATGACATCATACAAAGAAAATATAATATTAACTTGAGGATATTATTTCATTGACCTCAAAGAAATGTTTCATAGGTCGAGATTTCAAGGAAATTTCATTGAATCAAGGAAACTTTTTCTCTCGGTGAACAATGAAACATGACTTCAGATGTAAAAAATGAAAACGTGGAGAAAACGACCGCTTCACTTTCGGAACGAGAGCTTCACTCGAGATGCGACGTGCCGAAGCTCTCAGAGCGAGAAACGTGTACAACGGCTGCGTATTACGAACGACTCTGTATAGGTCGCGGCGCTCTGAATATTCGTGTTCGACATGTAATCGGCGGCTCTGTGGCTTACGTAACTCGTCCGAAGGCGCCTGGAGAGTTCCGTCACAGCTGTGCGCGTCCTCGTGGCTCTCGTTGGAAAATCGATAAGACAGCTCGTTTGTCGGGGAACTCCGAGGCTTGTTCCATACATATTGCTTCTGTAAACAAGCCGAGGAGCCGCGACGGAGATAGACTCGACGCAACGAACGAGCGCGACTGCATAGAATCCGATCAGACTGTGTATCAGTGTGTCAAGTATCTCCGAGTCTTACCCAAGACCGCACGTGCCTTCCCAGAAACGAGAGCGGAATTGTCGAAAGCAAATTTCGCGCATTTCTTAAGGTGACTAAACACGTAACACGTTGATACACTGACGTCATTTGTTACAGGCAATTTGAATGCAATTACGTAAAATTGGGAAACATCCCCGGAAAATATTTTCTTTTTCGATTATTATGTCAGTGTTCATAGAAGCGCCCCTCCCCCCCTTTCCTTCCCCCGGACGAAAAATACCCAAATCGATAATACGAAATTTTTCTTTTGAAAATATCGATTTTTAGCCTTAAGGGCATGTGAAACATGTACCACGTGACACGTGAGTGCGAGAGAGACAGACGCAATTTTTGAATAAACGCCATTTCAAAACTATTCTTATTCTGGATGAAAACAAAGTATCATCGGACGGAGAATTAAAATACGCTTCCGTTGATGTTTTTCTTTGCCTCAGAATATTTTCGGTATCTCCATACGATTGATTACAGTTTTTCTTACCGACTGAGTAGGTTTCACATTCCCTTAAGAGCTAAGAAGATGTCAAATTTCTTCCCCCCGGCCAATCCAGTCTCAATCGGTATCACAAACTGTAATGAACTTTTTTCAACGCATATTTGCATTTATAGGTTCAAGAAGAAATTCATTCAATGCGAATATCATCAGAGCAGAGAAAGAATTTCTTCTTGAAGCTGTAAAATGGCAGCAAGCTTGAAAAAAGTTAATTGCAGTTTTTATTACCGACTGCGGTATTTCAGATGCTCTTAACCATTGATTTTTCTCTACTAAATAAAAGCGAGTCACAAAATCCATTGCCGTCGATCTACTCGTGCTTTGATTGGTCCGTATTGTCAGACAAACTGCCATCGGGATCAAGTTCATATTGGCAATTTTGGCACCAACATTTCAGTCTTACGACCGATCGACGATTATCAGGAATAACGTTGATAATTTTTGCTGCCATTTTACAAGCTGCAGTATCATGCAGTTGTGTCGAGCAGCCGATAATCAAGTCTTCAATCTCCGATAGGCCTATTTAGCTCTTTGCGAAGATGTGGCGTTATAAAACCGAGACGGTTTTACCCATGAGTCAAGAGGGCTCGAGTGGAGGGTGTGCGAATGGCTCGTGCGAACAACCCGTGCGTGACTCACACACTGAGAAAGACCTTTCCTTCGGTCATTGCCCGAATTGTTCTCTCGCTTGATGAATAGACGTTAGAGGCGTCGGAACTGGATTCGAACGGTCCAGGTGTACCGTAGTGTCGCGACGAAAAAAAAAAACTTAGAAAACCCGTTACAGTTTATATCGGGGCTTCGGCCCAATCTCAGGATAGGTAGAAAGGACCGTTAGAAGATATAAATAAAAAATGTGGTACGTGACTGGAACGTCGTTCGTGGAATCTTCACTGAGCTGGACTGCTTGGATATCCGATAGGATTAATCGTAAAAAAATTATATCTTATGTCGAAATAATCCCCCAAATCATGACGTTGAAGTTTGCATCGTTGCAATGCAACGAAATTAAACAACAAAATATTAATTCCATAAAAATTCAAATAATTCACCCCCATTAGAGGCTGAAATTATTTTTTGTCATGCTCTTAGTCGTTATAATAACTTTTTATAGCCGGTATAATCATTTGGGTTCATTAATATTTTGTTGCTTTTCATTTCGTTGCGTTGCAACGATGCAAACTTCAACGTCATTCCAAATGTCGTTGTTCATTGATACTTTTGGTTTTCTTCAACGTTTCCATAAAATCCAGGAAGAAAACACCATAGGGAGAAGATACCAACTTATGCCATTTGAGGCTTAAATTAAAAAAATCTCTGAGAATTTGCGTCGTACGTGAGAGAAATTCGCCCGTCAGCAGTAAATACTGAGGGACGCGAGACTCGATGCGAGGAACATAAGACAACAAAAAAGTCTACGAAGTGTGGCGCGAGCTGACGGGAAATCCGGTATACACGAGCAACTGTTCATTGTTCTGGGAGGAAAGCGTCTGCGGGAAGTGATTGCTGTCCAACTGGAGCGATAAAATAGTGTCGCGCGTGAATGTACCGCGAGATTGCGAAAAAAAATTACTGTTTGCTCCGAACGTTATTTCCATATTCTGATAACTCAATATCGTCTCGCTTGATCAAATATTTACAACAACAAAAACTAGGTCTCAATTCAAGTTGAAGATCCCGAGGGTTCTCGACCCTGTGAAACATTTCTTTATTCAGCCACGTCAATTTGTCTCCTTGACTATGTGTTTTTGCTCGAGGGACGACGAACCAATGAGATTTAATTGCTGAAAGTATTGCACGCTCCATATTTTTCTACATTCACTAGATACGTAAGAAACAATATTTTAGACATGTGGAATCTACGTTTTGATACTAATAAATATTTGAAAATATATTGTACACACATTTTGTGGCGCAACGTTCCACATCCGCATTTGTATTTTTTTGTTGTATACAATTCTCTTCCACGTGGGACAAGTTTGTGGTAACGAGTTAGTGCACTCGTTAGCATGAATTAAAATGTCCAATCGCATTAACGCGAGCGTAGTTAGCGAAACAGAAGCACCAGCGGGTGCGCGCACAATAGCAGTCGGAGCGACACTTTTCCCGCGGCTCAGTTCTCGCGTCCTGCGCAAACACGTTGTTATCCTTGCCGTATCATCGCATGCCCGCAATCAGCCATTATACCGCGATGCGGCAACGTGCGTCCCGTGTTTCGTCATATGAAAAAAAAATCTTCTTGTCGATCGGCGCCAATGTAAACGTTGCCATTAGCATTTGTGGGCGAGTCCGGTTTCTGGTCACTGGAACATGTGACATTTAATTTGTCGCCAGGTCATTTAAAAAAAAGTGCTAAACAATACAGTCAAGTTTCGTGTAGATTGAGCCAATAAGCATTTTGCGATTTTTCATTCATTTTTTTTGTACGGTATCCTTAAGACTACAAATATTTTGCTATTTTTAACACAATTGTAAAATGACATTTAAGGTAGTATGAGCGTACAGATGAACGTCGCGTAAATTCGAGGGAGTTTGAGAGAGAATTACGAAGAGTTCTCGATGAGATAAAAATCTGAAAAAAATCAAGCATATGAAAGGCGGTAAAGAGATTAATTTAGACAATAATAATTTAAAAAATGTTATTAACAAATTACTTAAATAAATAATTGTTCAACTAAATATCCGGCAACCTAACTCTTTTTTGTTATTAAAATGATCTTCTTATTTTTCTACATACGTATGAATTTTTTCCGAATTTTGTGTGACGTTTGAAAATTACGTTTTTTTTATTATGTTAAAATTAAAAATCAGAGAAAATTCTGAAAAAATTCATACGTATGTAGAAAAATAAGAAGATCACTTTAATAACAAAAAAACGTTAGGTTGCCGGATATTTAGTTGAACAATTATTTATTTACGTAATTTGTTAATAATATTTTTTCAATTATTATTGTCTAAAATAATCTCTTTACCGCCTTTCATATGCTTGATTTTTTTCAGATTTTTATCTCATCGAGAACTCTTCGTAATTCTCTCTCAAACTCCCTCGAATTTACGCGACGTTCATCTGTACGCTCATACTACCTTAAAAAAGTACATTTTAAATTTTTTCGCAGTCGACCCAATGTCTTTTTAAATGATCTTCTTATACCTTAATGTTTGTGGGCGAGTCCGGTTTCTGGTCACTGGAACATGTGACATTTAATTTGTCGCCAGGTCATTAAAAAAAAGTGCTAAACAATACAGTCAAGTTTCGTATAGATTGTGCTAATAAGCATTTTGCGATTTTTCATCCATTTTTTTTTGTACTGTATCCTTAAGACTACGAATATTTTGCTATTTTTAACACAATTGGAAAATGACATTTTGAAAAGTCATTTTTAATTTTTTCCCAGTCGATCCAATGTCATTTTAAATGATCTTGCTATACGTCAATGCACTTCAGTCTCGAAGCCGTTTGAGGTTGGATTCTCCTTCGAGCCGTCATCGGCATTCACAATGACGTCTCGAAGAAGAATCTATTCAATGACTTCACGCCTTTGTCGCTTTTTTGTTCGTAACTTTCAGCGTTCCACCGTGCAGTTCTCTGCCCTCCACGGAATTTTCTTGGCTCACGTTCCCGGCGGGCTCGGTCCGGCCGGTCGTTCCCTCGTTAATTGTCGCGGCACGTACGACAGGCGCGCGGGTCACACAGCCACAGCTGTGCTGTCTATATACCCGCGCAATGGCGAAACTAACGGACTTGGATAATTACAATTGTCGCTCGGGGGTTAATGCGCATTGTCGAGTCACGAAACACCAGCACGTACGATGCGTTCGCTCCGGCGACGGTCGTCATTCGAATAAGAACGCATTTATATAGAATTTTTCGAAATAAATAAGAACGATCAACATTCGCGGAGAATTTTTTTTTTAATCTCACGTTTTTCTAACAACACTAAAAAATGAATGTAGAAAAGTTGTTACTGCTTGCGAATGAATGCGATGGTCGTCATTCGAACAAGAACGCATTTATACAACATTTTTCGAAAAATAAATAAGAACGATCAACATTCGCGGAGATTTTTTTTTTAATCTCACGTTTTTCTAACAACACTAAAAAATTAATGTAGAAAAGTTGTTACTGCTTGCGAATGAATGCGATGGTCGTCATTCGAACAAGAACGCATTTATATCGAATTTTTCGAAATAAATAAGAACGATCAACATTTGCGGAGAATTTTTTTTTAAATCTCACGTTTTTCTAACAACACTAAAAAATGAATGTAGAAAAGTAATTACTGCTTGCGAATGAATAAATGATATTTACCACAACGACAAAAATTCCTGCTTCTATTGCCAGACTTTTTTTTTGGCTTTCCTTCCGAAAACTCATTTCACTTCACAGTATATTCGAAAAATGCTTATAAAATACTGCTTTACTCTCGAGTTTATATAACAATTTATGTAAAAGTTTATGCAAAAATTCAAACAATACCGTGCAGAGACGTGGAAAATGCCGAAGACCCACAGAACTGGCAATAACAAAGTGATAAGCTTATGCAACAGCTTGTGGGTGGCTCGCAGCTGCTGGCCGGGTGAGTCGCACGTCTCTCGGGTCTAGACTGACGCGCGCGTGTGTCAAATGCAACGAGACTCGCTTTCCAGCAGTCGACTACGTAAATATACGCGCCAAAGTGTCCACTATATAACAGAGAGCGCGAAGCCATATACAGAGAAGAAACTAATGGGATTTTTTCAAATTTTTATTCCCGATGTCGAAATAAAAAAGGCAAAGCAAGAGCTCAAACAAAAATAATTTAAAGCTAAAATAAAAAAAATCTAGATTAGTAAAGCCCTTCAACAGGGTAGGGATAAAAATGAACACACTGTGTATATTCAAAAATGTAAGAAAAATATGAATATAGAGCACTGTTAAACGTAAAAAAAAATATACAGAGATGCGTTCGTTAACAGAAGTTGGAAATCTATAACGTCTCCGAGCTCGACTCCCCCCTCTACCCGAGCTTTCTGATCGACTACCGTCTCTCGAATCCGTAATTCCTCACTTCGACAGCGCATTGATGGTTGTCTCTCTCTCTTTCTCCTTCAGACTTGACGTACTCACTGTTGCGTTACATAAAGTAAGAGTCGATCAGGAAGACAATTAGAAAGCTGTCTATACGCTAATGCAACTTGCATACTATATGGGTCTGCGGCTGGATATAGAGGAGACCGGGGCTAAGTGAAGCAAACGCCTGTTGAAAAATGAATTAAATATTGCATCGTGCATTCGAGATAATTGAATATTCGACACGAAAATATAATCGAATAATGCTGTTTGATTCGACTCGAGAATTTATCGAATTTTCGAGAATTTATTGAATATTTGAAAATGCATCGAATATTCGAGAATTTATTGAATATTTGAAAATGTATCGAATATTCGAGAATTGATTGAATATTCGAAAATATATCGAATATTCGAGAATTTATGGAGTATTCAAAAATGTATCGAATTTTCGAGAATTTTTTGAATATTTAAAAATGTATCGAATATTCGAGAATTTAACGAATATCTGAAAACATATCGAAACAATATCGAGTGCAATAAAATTTAATGAATATTCGAATTCATCGAATATTTGATTCGATTCGATCACTATTCGCACTTCCCTACTTTTTATGCATCCAATCGGCTCATGCCAAAGTAAAATTGTTCGAACGTAATAAACGTCTTTTCAAGAAGCGACCATTTAATTTTTCAAAATTCATCTTGCGCGATATAATAATTAATACTTCACAAATTGTTAGGGCTCAATAAAACGATCAATAAACGAAGTTTCACTCCCAAGACCAACACGACATTTTCGTGCATTTCTCTGTCGACTAGAATCGCTCCCAACCGGGGCGTGTTGGGTCATGTTACACTCAGAGAAAAATATAGTATAATAGTTGGTCGAACTATACCGATATAATTCGCAGGAGAAACGATCATGTCGATTGGTACTGGATACTATGTATTTGATTAGTTCAGCTATTATTACGTTTACAGCTATTATTTTTCTCATTGTCGTAACTATAAAATATGAACGTTCCCCCTGGGAATTATACTGTATAGTAAAAATATAGTATTGTTGTTTCAACCATATGTTTTTCTCTCAGTGTACTCCAAATCCCAGCTAATCAACCACGCGGCAAATCGGACGGCTGTTACCTTTAAACCGATCAATTAAAAACACTTAAAAAAAAAAATCGTAGATTGACCCAACTGGCCCCGGTCGCCTATGCGTTCAATATGCGCCACACAATGAACGCAGCTCGAACTGCGGAAAATAATATCATTGGTCCACTTCCCCGGACTGGAACACCGCGCGCCTGCATCCAACTCGCCTCCCACGCGCTTTTGTACACAGATTTTACGCCGTACTGCCGATACACAACCACCGCAACCACCTATTTCCAGGCTCGGCGGTATCGTTGCCGTGAGTTCAAACGAAACGACGCGAGAGTCCAATGAATAAACACCTCCCACGCGTGCATGCGCCACTCTTTGACTCTCGCGACGACATCGCACGCCGATCTCTGCGCGAAAAACGAGCGAAAAGTTCAGGCGACGATTGATGCCGGCGTAGCGCGTTCGCATTCGACTCCGTCGAACCGACAAGTGCGGTGTGTCGTATCTGTCGCCGGAGGCAACGCGCGATCCTCTGACATCGGCTTCGGGACTGCATCCGCTGTTTTTCGCTCGTCGATCCTCGCGCGATCGATGCACAGCGAGTTATCCCCCACCACTCGACCGAACTTCGAGACTATTCTGATGTTTAACCACCGGTCAACACGAAACGACGAATCCTCCATATTAATTTGTTATTTCGTCGCGTTTGTCGATAGAATTGTGCATTTTATTTTTTGGTCAATTTTTATTCAATACTTATCGATAGAATTGTGAATTTATTTTTCATTCAACAAACCTTTTTTTGTTGTTGTGAAGACTGCAATATTTTTTTGTTGCCTTTTGAAAGGCAATCTCATTGAACTCACCAACTTTTTGTAATTAATAAAAATTGTACCGCACTGTTTTATAACTTTTTAAAATAAAATATTCTTTTTATCAAGACAGAAGAGCAAAATAAATAAATAAATAAATAAAGCGAGCAAAATTAATAAACAAATAAATAAAGCGAGCAAAATTAATAAACAAATAAATAAAGCAAGCAAAATGAATAAATAAATAACGCGACTGCGTGAAACGTGACGGATACGTGAATTGCGCAACGGCCAATGGCGCTCGACTATTTCAACGTAAATTTCACGTCGGTGAGATTGTGTTTGTGAATTCGAGAATGCTGTGCATCGAGTGCGTGCGGCGCGAGTATCGCGGCGCGGGGGTGGAGATACCGGCGGGAAAGCGGGTCAGCCTCGTTATACTCCAAGGGTGGCCCCACTGGCCGCACCGAGTTGTAATCGGAATGGAGCGATCAGAGTTAACCGTGATGACCGTGTAAAACGCGTGCGGCCGTGCGGCAGGTAAATACGCGATTTACTCTCGCCGAGAGCAGCGCGCGTTTTAGCAGAAACATAGCGACGAGAGCCGAGCGAGTCATTTGCCCTCTTATATCACAAGCAAACCTTGAATCTCGCTCGACGTCGTTTGCCGCTCGGCGGTCGAGACTTCAACCCATATGGAAATATTTATATGTAAAATGTATGTTACCAAAAAGTAGTAGGGGAGAGCGGGGCGATATGGGCCCCTTAAGGAAAAAACGGTGATAGGGAATTAAAAATAGAGTAAATGAACTATTTGTAACCCAAAAATAATGTTCCAACGGTTTTTAGAGTGCGTCCGCAAAAAAAAAATTTGTGGGGCGAGGTGGGCCCCCCAAAAATTTCACTTTTTTTTTTCTTTGCAACTGCCCAATACCGTATCCTTTACATTTGTTAGGTATTTCTTACTTCACTCTGAAACGGACAGCTCAATTCGTGGAGTCAATTCAAATCGCGGCAGTGTTTTGTGCTGGCAATCAATCACGTTTCTTGCTGAAATAAGCAATCAACGCCGAATTTAACGTTTCTAAGAGCGTACATTTTTCATTTGTTGCCTGAATGTTGCATTCTGAAATTTGGGTGTTGAAGGTTCCACGTCCTTCTTTTCACTATCCGAGCTCGTTTTAAAAAATGAAATTTTCACCAAAAGTTTGGGTAGCCCATCACGCCCCGTTGCTACCTCAGAATTGGGGGGCCCGTCTCGCCCCGCTCTCCCCTATATGCAACATATATGTTGCATATAAAAATATAAGCAACATATATGCGATATATAGAAATTTTCGTCGACATATATTTCACATATAAATATTTCCATGTGAGAAGTCCCGAGACTTCCAATTTTCAAGTGGCTCGATATCAAATGTCCCTCATATTTACCATCAGCGCAATTTCTCGGACGTTCGCTGCGTTGAGAAAGAAAAAAAAATGTTATTGCTTCGTCGTTTTATTAGTGTTAAATAATAAATTACCGAGCGGCGAGAACGCACGCGTCGCGTGTACCGAGAGTCGCTGGTAGACTGGTTAGTCGTTGCTATTAATTATCGTGACATAACTTTCGTAATACCGTCGCAAATTGCGCGGCTGCGGATGGAGTCGCATAAACGGTAGCGTGCACGGCGACGCAACTTCCAGTCCGAACCGGTTGAAACGCACAGTCGACGAAACTCGACGGATAACACATCCTGTATACGCGACACCAAATATGCATAGTTTAGACTCGCTTGTGTCGAGAATTCGAAAATTATGTTGCGATTTGAATCCTTTGGTCACAGATGCTTACAGACCAGAAATTAATTCGGGCAATTAAACATTTTTGTTCTATCAAAGCTGATAGAAACTGGTAAAAGATGATGTTGAAGTTTGCATCGTTGGAATACAACGAAATTCAGACAAAAAAAGTAATTCTAATTAACTCAAATGATGAAAATAGGTATAAAAAATCATCATAGAAACTAACTGATACGATGACTTTTTATACCTAATTTAATCATTTGGATTAATTAGAATTAATTTTGTTTTCTAAATTTCGTTGCATTCCAACGATGCAAACTTCAACATCATGATAAAAGCTGATATGAGACCTGGGAGCTCCATTTTTTTTTATCTTGCTCTTATGCCTCGGGAGCTGATGCTAATTATTTTTTCGACTTCAACGAGAGGTTAAGGCGTTAGCCGATTGATCATTTTCTATCGCTTGCGCTGAATTTGACTGCGAAAAATGCGAAATGTTTGCGGTGAATTAGTGACCAGAAACGTCGGCCAAGCGTTTGTCAAAATTAAGTGCCGATTGGTTCGAGATTACGAACCAACCGACAACATCCAGTGCTGATCCGGAGCCTCTGGCCGGTTCAACAGCATCGGTAAACAGCTACCTTGATCGTGGTCAGGTGGACTTGGCTTGGGAAGCCCCATTTAGTTGCACCAGCCGAGATGAAATCTTCCTCGAAACGGGCCATAAAAGTGAACGGTGGATGCGAGGTAACCCTCACGATTAATCACCCGAGCTTCACCGGGGAAATACGGCGTGTATGGTATTCCCCATCTACATCGTCTGCATATAATAGCAGTTTAAAAAACTTGTGACACACCCACAGTTATTCCCACTAACATAAACTGCTAACCACTAAATATCTATACACTTTTCAACTTTACATATCTTCTTAGCGAAAAAAAAAAAAAATAAAAAAAAGATCTCTGAGTCATTATAGGAAATGGATGATGTCACTGAGCCTGCAGTCTGGAAGCATCCAGATACGAGTGGAAAAAGGTCGCACGTGACAATTTTCACTTGAACAGTACAAATTGGATATTTTTAAATTAGAAATTGCATTCATTGTGATACTTATCAGTTTTTTTACGAAATAATTTGTACCGAGACGTCAGGCTGCTTCTCTCGATACGTAATTCTTGATACAATTTTGTATATATAGATTGGTTGTTATTGCCAGTTCGGGTTTCTCACGTGTCTCACCACAATCAACGCAAGTACAATCCCACCGTCGTCACGTGTCTCAGCTCGACGCTTTAAGACTATCCACAAGCGTCTCTGCAATTACAAAGCGTGCAATTTCTCTGGCTCCGAGGGAAGATCGGAGCGCCGTCAGATGCTAATTGCCCGCGCGATTGTGCCTCCCACGTGTAGAATCCGTTTTAAAATAATCGCGACCGAGCGCGCGGGATTACGAAAGATTGCACTCTCACGAAGCCACCATTTCTGGATCTGTATAGAAATCAATTTCTTTTTGTCGAGACTCAAGGACTCATTGCATTCATTCGTATGTAGGTGCTGCGAAATAATTGAGAGCAAAAAATGTCCTCATTTTTTTTTTTAAGTCTCGAAATGAGTAGCTTACCATACCCAGATTTGCCTGTCACCGGATCATTTAAATGTATTCGGAGATTGAATATGTGCGAAGATTAATTATTATACGAATATCATTATCGTTAATTATCCTGTCAAAGGTCGTCAAAATGCGCTCGTTGCATGTCTTTGCAATCCGTTCTGGAACAATCGACCCGGCTCAAGATTATGAAAAAATTGCGCTCGCGCGAAGCTACCGTTCGTGGATTTTTAAAATCATTTTCTTTTTTCGTGAGACTCAAGGACTCAATTGTATTTATTCATGTAGACGCTGAAATGATCTGGAGAAAAAATGTGTGCACTTTTTTGTGTTTCAATATTCGATTTAATTAATTTTGTACACCCAAATTGGTGTGTCATCGATGCATTTAAATGTACTTATCACTTGACCACAATCTTATGACACCACCGAGGACACTCGGAGCTCGAAGATTAATTATCATACGGATATCATTAGCGTTAATTATCCTGGCAAAGGTCGACGAAAAATGCACTCGTTACATCTACATAACGATGAGGTGGTCGTGGGTGACAACTGTCGTAAAGAAGTCGTTGCTCCCTCAAGGCGGCTCTGACGGCAACACTCTGACATGTGAAATTCAAATCTTCTCTACCGGCTAATATTGGCAAACAGATGTCCGGAGTGACAAGTTTTTTTTTTACAAGATACCACTGAAACGTCGAGGCTAAACATAAATTCAAGGTTGATGAGCGTTAGTATGTAAAACTTAGAGTCGCTACAAGAAAAAAAAGTGGATATCGGTTCTACGAAGTAAAAAAACACACGTGGTGATTGCGAAACGAAAAACGAGTCGCGGGTTATCCGAGGCGGTGCAAACGTGAGCTGGGAGGATTTCGACGGTTTACTTAATATTACAATAACCCACACGGGTAGTACCTATATACACACTTCTTGTTGCGCAATCGTTAGCTACGTGGGAATGAAAGACTGAGAGATTTTTTGCTCGAAGGACGAGAGTTACGTTCAGCTGAAGTCGGCGATCAAAAGCAGTTTAATGAATCCTGCGCGCTATATATTAAGGAAGTTCGATAGACCAGTTGTGAATAATCAAGCGCCAGTTGGCGGGCAGACTGTGCGTCAACACGCGAGACGTTGCCGCGTCCTTTGACAATGAATACGTGCCGAAGAATCCGCGAGGGGATAAATTTCCTTTCACCCGGAAAAAGATGCAACCTGATATCCCAATTAAAAAAATATACCAGGCTACATACCGAGGAAATTTTTGCAAGTTTATGAAGTAAAAACAATTTCCTGGCTTGTGAAATTATTTAGCAACAGATTAATTTTTATATGAAAATAAAAAATGTATAACACATTTTTAGCTGACTTACACTCGCAATTAGTGATCATACATGAGTGACTAAATCTACAGTCGCCACGAAAAATAAAAGAAAACAAATATTCGACACATCTCCCCAGTTGAAAGAATTGGAGAACAGAATAACAACAAATATTATTGAAGGCACGATTAATCGGACATAAGCTCGAAATAATGTCTATACCGAGCCTCACACTATATTTAGGTTGAATAGCTGATTCACGATTAACAATCCGAATGGGGCCGTAGACGACTCAATCGGCGTCGCGACGAAAAATAAAAGAAAACAAATATTCGACACATCTCCCCAGTTGAAACAATTGGAGAACAGAATAACAAAAAATATTATTGAAGGCACGATTAATCGGACATAAGCTCGAAATAATGTCTACACCGAGCCTCACACTATATTTAGGTTCAATAGCTAATTCGTGATTAACAATCCGAATGGGGCCGTAGACGACTCAATCGGCGTCGCGACGAAAAATAAAAGAAAACAAATATTCGACACATCTCCCCAGTTGAAACAATTGGAGAACAGAATAACAAAAAATATTATCGAAGGCACGATTAATCGGACATAAGCTCGAAATAATGTTTATACCGAGCCTCACACTATATTCAGGTTGAATAGCTGATTCGCGATTAAAAATCAGAAAGGCGCCGTAGACTCAATCATGATGTTGAAGTTTGCATCGTTGGAATCCAACGAAATTCAGAAAAAAATAATAATTCTATTTAACCCAAATGATGAAATTAGGCATAAAAAATCATTATAGGAACCAATTGATATGATTTCTTTTTATACCTAATTTCATCATTTGGGTTACTTGGAATTAATTTTTTTTCTGAATTTCGTTGCATTCCAACGATGCAAACTTCAACATCATACTCAATCGGCGTCGCGATGCGCAGCAAATACGATTCATCGTAAATATCTTTCCCCGCATTTCTTCCTTCCAATAATAACCCCTCTTCTTTTATAGGCAAGGACGTATCGGCAACGAAAATTGCACGTTGAACAGAGTCGACCGGGAGCGTCGATGGTTGTGAAATAATTGCATTGATTAAAGAACGTTGGTGGGTTGCACGTGCCCGATAATTACTCGGTTCCGTAGTTGCCGTCCAGTGTCGAGTCTCATTCCCGCCGTCGTGCGGTGGTGGTGAAACCGCTGGGATACCGTGGACCACGTACTCGTCACTCGAGATCGGACTAACGGTATTGAGTTGGCCATCTCTATGGATGATCATCCGCGAGGTCGGCCAGCGGCCCCAGCACTTAATTACACTTTTTGCCTTCCACACACCCTCGTCCTAATGCCCACCGGCCCATCCTCGTCCACTTCGCGCTCTCGCGCGTAGTCTTGATTAAGTCACCGCAAATTGAAACGAAAAGTGAGCCGGGAGAAAATGAACGCTGCAAGCTGACCTGGGCCGTGGAAGGATCGTTGGAACGCTAATTACGCTCCGGGCGTTCGATTCCTTCCTTTCACTACAATAAATCTACGATCGTTATAACATTCACCCGACTGTTCGGATACTAATGACGTGGGCGGGGCGATTCGACGAAAATACACCGGACGGAAATAGACCGCATTATTCATTCCGAGACAAATTCGATTGCTGAAACAAAAAAAGACCGCTCGCGTCGAAAAAGCTATCTTGCAATCAGCGTATTATATTTTTGTTCGTGAAAAACGTTGGATTATTTTCACTGATTAAACGGAATCTGATATTAATTTTTGAAATAATTGAAATGCGAATGGCCACGTCTTTGAGGCATCGACAAAGTTTATATGAATAAACTTTATTTCTTTCAAACACACTTTTTCTACATAATTAAATAAAACATGTGATACTAATTCAGGATAATATTTAGTTTGCTCAAATAATAATCAAACGTATTAGAAAAGTGCATTTTGAGAAATAATTGTGATAACAAAATAAACAAATGTGGTAAAGAAATGTTTTTATTATATGCACTAATCTCGCGTCTACTGTTTTCATACCAATGTTTTATTAATGGTAAATAATTCCGTGCATTCCGGAATTCGCGAATAATAATTAATTCCAAGTCGACGGGGGTTATGTGTAACAATCGCCTCGGCCGCGCGTCCATATCCCGATATATCGCTGATTTCGATTTCGTTCGACCCGCTGACCCGGTTTCGTCGAGAGTCTCGACAGTTTGCGGGGCGAGCGGCTCGCACCGAGAAGAATATAACCAGAGTCGAAGGGAGCGAGACGGAAAAGCAGCTCTTACGCGCCGAGGGAGATTGAGAAGGAGGGAAAAAAGTAGAATGACGATCGAGAAAAATCGGTCAAGCTCATAACGGATCTTTTCTCTTGTATGTGTACCGAGTGCGCGCTGTACTTGTCAGCAATCGACAAGTGCCTCGTTACGTGCTCCCTCGATGGCCGAATATATTCCGAAAGATACGGACGGAATAATAGTTTCTAATTTGCTTTAGGCGCCCAGAGGAAGAGTCGAATAACAGCTGGAGGACAGGATGAAAAAAAAAGAAAAAAAAACACGAGAAAAGCAATACGGTATAATAACCAGAGGCTCAAGGAACGATCGCGATGCGCTCGTTTGCCTCTCGGCCAAGAATGGTGGCCACACCGATAACCGCTGTCCGACTTTGGGACCTTCTCAATTATTCGGTAACGGGACCGGCAATACGAAGCAGCAGCAGCAACAGCGGCGGCGACGGCCGAGGCAGTGTGAACGAGAAGGCGAGCTCGAGCAAAGTGGTAGAAAGAAGACGAGGCGAGTGCGTGCGTACGGGAGAGTGGGGGACGCCAGCAGGATAAATGAGAAGCCGAGAGAGCACACCGGTCGCCTGCGCTCACGAGCGACATCGTCAAATGTCTTCCGCGGCATTATATTTTGTCGGTCAATCGGTGAGGAAGCGCCAGCAACGAGAGTCTCCTTCGCGGGATACGCGAGGCACATGAGAAACGAAAATTAAAGAGGCACGCTCAGTCACGCGTTCGAAATATATACTGGACAGCGCGGAGAGATATCAGTGCAATGACGATTTTCGGTGGAGTGCAATTTTCGCAGAGGAAGATTCGTTGAAAAAAATTATTATTTATGTCAAGTTCTAGTGGAGTGAAGCGACAATACTGGAGCAGAAACTGTGATTAATGAAATAATTATTGTAAATACTAGAAACAGATAAACAAATATTTAGTTGCGTGAGAAATCTCAGCGGACTATAGTGAATTTACTGGAGTGCAATAAGGTGTTATTCAAGGGACTGTGAATTCGTAGAAAAGAATGAAGAAAATTGAAGAAATAATTAGCTGTGAATTTTTGTTGGAGAGCAAAGGAATTGCTGCAATGTAAAGATTGTGATTCAAGAGATAGTGGGACTTGCACAAAAACAAGTAAAACCGAGGAAACAGTTGTGTGAAAATATCCTTGAGTGCATAAGAATTAGTGCACTGTGAGAGAAACAGTTCAAGAGGCGACGACGGATTGAAAAAAAAAAACTTAATTAAGTTCATCCCGCAACTACCACAGGGTTAACAAAGTTCGTGTCTTCGATCAGTAGGAGCGTTGTAAGGCTTGCCGGAAACCAGGGACGTTCCTCAGCGAAAAAGTAGCTTGGGGAGAACGAGGTCGCCCACTCTGAAATCGCAGTCTCTGCATCCCGTGCAACGCCAGCTATATGTCTGCCCTGCAGAAACTGCGACAATAGCAGCGCACGTGAACAGCACACCAACTATTTTATACTAAATTCAATTTCACGTTTATCAATCAATGATTCTTTAGCCGTCACATTTTTCTCTTTCAATCTTTTGTCAACCGTTTAAAGGAAGGTGAAAGAAAATAAATAAATTTGACTAATTCACGACCTGGTGAGGTGCGATGAACGACATAAGGAAAAAACAATAAAAAAAATCGTGCGAAACAAAGACTCGCGAATAATCAGCACACGGGGCTCCGGCGGAAGAAGGAAACGTCGTGCGAATAAGTGACGAAGCACGTCTCGTCGAGAGAGGATTTAAACTTGGTCACGTTTGCGTATATTCCCGTGAGAAGATAAAGAACACGAGCCAGCGAGAACCAGGGAGACTGACGGAGGATTGCGCACTCGAAATATTTATTATTCCTCTCTGTTTGACTGGAGCTGTCGACGAATTCCCCGAATGTCGACGACGAGTTCACTTGTCTAGCGACACTCCGGCTGGACGGGGCTCTTGCTTTTTCTCGCGGCTGCGTCGCTTAACCTGCACCTGCGCCCAAAAGAAAACTGCATTAGGGTTTTTTTACGCGTCAATAATATTTGCGGATTAGTTGAAGCAATTATCGGTGTATCGAGTTGACGATAAAACGAGTTCATCACGGGTTCCGTACTGTCCAACGTGAGTACCACTGCGAAGCCTGTAAACCGTGAGAACTCATCTGAGAAAAATCAACGAGCTTGTTAACACTACTGTTTTGTTAAAAAAAAATTGTAGAAGAGAAATATTAATCGTTTCGTATAGAAACCATTTCGAAATGTTGCCAACGACATGGCAACGTTTTGAAAAGAAAGATCTGAAGAAATAAATGTAATAAATGTGCGAAAACAAACATTTTAGTGAACTTCATTTCTGGTAGAATACTTGGCATCAAGACGCTTCTGTCCCTGTTACTGCATTTACTTTTTGAATAATTTTGTGTGAAAACATTTGTCGGCGTTTTTTTTTTCTACGCGATTCTGAACGAAATTGAGTAAATTAAATTGGGAAGAAAATCGATTAAAAATATACAGTGTGCACAACACAATACTCACCAACTTTGTTTTTAATGTGTTTCTAACAGGTGTTTCTGGAGCACCGAGACAAGAATGAGGTAGGACAATTGGTGGACGCCAAGACCCACGGCGCGACCCCCCTCGTCATGGCCTGCCGAAACGGACACTACGACGTCGCCGAGTATCTCATAGAAAAATGCGGCGCGAACATAGAGCAGCCGGGTTCGGGTAAGTCCTGAAACTTTTAACAAATTCACGATACAGCAAAAATCGCAAAATCAATAACCATCGTGTTAACAATTTTTCAATCTCACTTGTCAGTTGTCTTCGACGGCGAGACGATAGAGGGTGCGCCGCCGTTGTGGTGCGCCGCAGCGGCAGGACATCACGCTTTGGTGAGGCTCCTCGTGGGAAAAGGTGCGAAGGTCAACTCGATGACGAAGACAAACTCCACGCCACTCCGAGCCGCTTGTTTCGACGGCCACTTCGAGATCGTCAAGTTCCTTGTCAACCACGGGGCGGACATCGAATTGGCAAACAGACACGGACACACATGCCTCATGATAGCCTCATACAGAGGTCACATTCGTATCACTAAGTACCTACTGGCTCTCAAGGCCGACATGAATAGAAAATCCGTCAAAGGCAACACCGCGCTACACGATTGCGCCGAGAGCGGCTCCCTGGAGATCCTCAAAGTCCTTGTGGAGCACGGGGCGCGGATGGACGTCGACTCCTTTGGCATGACGCCACTCCTCGCCGCTGCAGTCACTGGTAAATGTTACCTCAATTCAGTAGAGTATTTAACGATATTCAGAGAAGTAACAAACAGCGAGCCACGCCTTAACATTTTTTCCTCGAAATTCAGTCTTTTGTTTTATAGTCATTTGGAACTTGATCAGTTTAGAACATAAATATTGCGCTTTGCAATCAGATTTCCTTTGATGTGTGAACCATGATTGAAAGTCGAATAAAACGTTTAAAATTTGAAGAATTTATAACGCAGAACATACGAGCCACAAACGTTATTGCTATACTCTTTGGGTTAATCGGGCTTCTACCGTATCTATCTTTACTCTTTATCAAATTACCAACGAGTCGCGTGAATTTTAATAACTGCATGGATAAAGATTAGTGAAGCAAAATAAAAACAATTTTTTTCCTCGTCCGCAGGTCACACGCACATCGTCGAGCATCTCATAGGAATGCCACATTTCGTGAGCAGAAAGGACCGTATCGACGCTCTCGAGTTGCTGGGTGCTACTTACGTCGACAAAAAGCGGGACATGGTGGGAGCATTGGACTTCTGGAAGCGCGCGATGGACGAGAGGTACCGCGGCGACGGTCCGGTGATAGCG
Organism: Pimpla rufipes; assembly: GCA_963932165.1. NCBI lineage: Eukaryota > Metazoa > Arthropoda > Insecta > Hymenoptera > Ichneumonidae > Pimpla > Pimpla rufipes. Next base: position 1,813,159 of record OZ010634.1, on the reverse strand, counting down.
AAACCCCCGCCACCGCCCGTGGTCGCGGCTTACGACTTCGCCCGCGAGATTTCCGACGCCGACGCTCTGGACGAGCTTCTCGCGGATCCCGACGAGATGCGAATGCAGGCCCTCGTTATCCGGGAACGCATCCTCGGGCCCGCTCATCCCGACACGAGTTACTACATCCGTTACCGAGGGGCCGTCTACGCCGACGCCGGAAAATTCACGCGTTGCATCGAGCTCTGGAATTACGCGCTCGATATGCAGCAGAGCATGCTCGAGCCGCTCAATCCGATGACGCAGAGCTCGCTCTTCAGCTTCACCGAACTCTTCAGTTTTATGGTCGGCGAGGAGGGCAGACAGACGGGCAGAGGTCGAAGGATACCGCCCGTCGAACGAGAGGAACTCATGAGGGTCTTCAAGAAAGCGGTGAGTTATTTGTGACTACCGATGAACGTCCGAATGATTTTTTTTTTCTAACTCGGGTTCGTCAATTCCCAGACACGTTTCTAGGAGTAAAAGAAAAATGTTGCGGTCTTTTAGATTACTATACTCGGCTGTTTCAGGTCCTCGAAGTGAGATTGGGAAAGCAAATGTTGGACAAAGTGCCCGCTTGCGATCGGGATCTCACGTACCTCACACGGGTTCTCGTTATAACGCTACACCTGGCCTGTCTGCTGACTCGTCAAATGCCAAAGCCCGGAACGGACGAATACGTGAGCCTGCACAAAGCGATGTACGAGTTGGTGCGGATAAACGCGAGGGGCAAAGACGTAAGGATCCTCTTTCACTATTCTGTTGATTATTTAGGGTATCACGGGTTCTTGAATGTGCAATGCGTCGATGGTCGTCCAGTCGAATTCATAATATGAATTCGTCTGGACGAATTCATAAATTCTAGTCGAATTCATAATATGAATTCGACTAGAATTCGTAATATGAATTTGACTAGAGAGTTTCGAATATCGAATGCTTTGCATATGATGTTCGAAATAAATAATGATTCTAAATATAAAAAATTAATTACACCTAATTCTTCGGAACTGTCGACATTCTTTTACAACAAATTACTTACAATTATTACTACCAATCATTCAAGTTCTCTCCGTCTGACTCAAACACGCAGAAAAATCTCTATTAATATCTGACAAGCTCGCAACAATTTCTTCTCATTTTCAAAATGATAACCGAAATTTTACGTCACAGGGACGAGACGTGTTGCAAATGACGCACTACGTGGACGCGGTGCTGGCCGGAAAATTGCCAGCCTGCAAATTTCCATCCCCGAACCTGACGTCGGCTTTGCTAAAAGCGGGCGCGGATCCAACGTCGAGAGACGACGACGGCAACACGGCGCTGCATCTCACGGCGATGTCGCATCCATATCGAATGGACATCGCGGAAGCTCTGCTGCGAGCGGGCGCGCACATCGACGCTGTCAACTCCGATAATCAAACGTACGAGATGCTATTAGGGCACAAGAAGAGATTCGATGCGCTAAATCCCCTCAAGTACACGACCCTCGCCTGTCTGGCCGCGCGGGTAATCGCGAGGACACGAATGCTCGACAGTGTACCCAAGCATCTCAAAGAGTTCGTACTGATGCACTAGCCATCGTGATTGACAGCTAATTTCTAGTCGCTGCTATCGAGGAGCCACGGATTTCGTTTTTCTTTATCTTCTCTTCTTTTCTAGTATTTTTTTTCTTATGTCTCATCGCAATCGTCGAATATTCGTCTCGTCGACGGTCGGTGCGCCTCGTGCCCCCCCCCCCCCCCCCCCCGTCCTCCCTGTCTCTCGCATTTTTGTCAACAGCGGAATTACGTCCAAGTGAAAGACTCTGTTTCCTGTCACTGAGTCCAACGAATCGAGCTCGAGCGCTCGAAATTTTAATTATGCCACAAGTTTTCTTTTGCAAGCGTCAAGTCGAAGGATCGACGTTGCGAAGCAACTTGTAAATGTCTCGGTACCGTCAATCGCGCGGCACAATCGGCCCCTCTCACTCGTGCCCATACATAAATTCCCGGACAACCATGACGCACAAGTTATCAACGATTAGCAATAGTCGTACAAATGTTTATCGAACTACGAGTTGTGCGACGCTGCCGAAAAAAGTTTTTAATGCAACAAACAATCGTGCGTTGTTCGCCGTTTCTTTATTTAATCACGTGATCCAGCAATTTCAGTTCGATCGATTATGACAGATTCAATTTTCTTCATTCCTTTTACAAGAATTTTGCAATTTCAATTCGGAGTAGAGATCTCTGGTTTCGAAACAAACAAAAAAATGGCGCATGAGGGTAAATGTACCGAAAAATCAAGACAAAACAAAAAGAGGCAAAAACGAGATTGTTCGCGGAAGGTAATCCAGCGGATATAATGGAACATGTGATCAGGATCATCAGTAGAAAATTTTGAGCGTTGTAATTGGATGATAGGTGATATTCGCTCGATAATAATTTCATTGTGATTCTAATCGGGGCTCTAAGCTTTGTGTAGAACTGATACCGTCGTGTGAAATGTGATATAATACATTCATATAGATAATATTGATAATAAAAAAAGTTAAAAATGAAAAATGAATACAGAACGAGCACGCATAAAATACACTTTGGGCGCACGAGAATCTGCCGATCGAGGAGTAGTCTAAAGCGTGCATTGAGTAGTCTAGATCGCCTAAAAACAGTACCGGGTAGATTTTTATTTATTCTACAAACGTCGTATTATAATTGTTAATAATTTTCATGTTTCGCCTCAAACACGAACTTGATACGCCCCGATTGATTCACGCGCTCGCGCGCGGCCTTACGATTACGGAGAGGTCGAATACACGTAAGCCAATCGAAGCGTTTTGTATTGTAAAGACTGTGGAAATACAGGTGTGTCAATGAATCATAAACATACACGTTATTCGACGACAACCTACCTATTTTATTGAATCATTAAAAAGATATTACAAAAACAAAATGTACAGCTTTAATAATTGTTCTTACTTACGAATACGCGACTGGATCGACTTACCATCTCTTCAGTTACCTGGAGCTCTCGGCCTGCAATGTTTCCTGGAAAAATTCGTTTCATGTAATCTCTGCCGCTGCTCGTGCAATCGCAGCGACGAGCCTCAAATTCCACAGTGTGGATGGGCGTCTGTGAGAAAACATCGGAAACTGTGGATTGACCTTTTGTAGGCCTTAAAAATCTTATACTAGTGCATTACGATACTACTGCGATGGAACTTTTTCGTGATGAGTGTGAGTTTGCAGCACGAGCCGAAGTCGAGTGTTGTAATCACACGAGATCAGAAAAAGTTTATCGCACGAGTATCGTATACAGTTTTTTGCAATAGCGTGCGTAAAGCTCGCCATTTCGGTGAGGTTTTGCGTGCATAAAGTGCTCGTTTTTCGAAGGTCGCGCGTAAAGCTTCAGTTTACGCACTCTGTTTACTTTACGCACGAGTGCGTAAAGTGAATCTTTGCGGACTCCGCTTACTTTACGCACTCCTTTCCGAAAACTCGCGCTTTGACTTCGCTCAAACTCCCCAAAGAAGACTCGCATCACGCACGCTATTACAAAAAATAGTATGTGTAACTCGTGCGGAAATGTTGTATTTTACGCACTTGTTACACAATATACTATTATGCCACTAGTGCGTCAAGTAGGCACTTTACGCACGCTGCGGTATGAAAATCTTAAAAATTGATGCCACTTGGTGAACTACGCTGGGACTGCCTACTTAAGATTTTTGCAAAACACATTGAAGATAAAAAATAAATCAACATTGCCCATACGAGAATTACTTCTGTGAGAAAGATATTTCTTGACGCCCAATCGTTTCTATAATACTGACATGAGGTTTAAAAATGCGCATACCATGCAGAATCCTTTATTATTCTGACCAGGTATTCAACGATTTTCTAAAAAGCGAAATTTGATTGTGCATCATGACAACTTTGAAAGTTGGAAAAAATTAATCTTGCATGGGATCCCGTCGCCAAGTCAGCCGAGGGGATAGCATTTTCGACTTGTCTGCGAGTGGAGCCACCGTCTCATAAGAAAAACAAAAATGACCAGCGACAATAGGATTATCGAAAAACGAGATTTTTCAGTCGTCTTCGGAAACTGCCGATGAAAATGCGTCGAGCTACCACATTTTTCAACATTACAACGATAATTGATAATACAATCTTAGGTACAGTTACAGAATTTGTCGTAAGACAACTGTTGCGTCCAGAATCGAAAAGTATATTCCGTACGATAAGACGAGACAAAACGAATTTGACGAGGTAATGACAAAATGAATTCGACTAGTGGTACAAAACAAGTACAGAAACGGCCCATTAAACAAACATCGTTGCTTTTGAATTAGAATTTTTGTCGAATAGTCGCTGCTTTTTTTACCCAGAAAAGTTGAGAGACGAGTAGTGCATGTAAATCAATTGATTAATCCGAGCAAACGAAAAAAAAATCGTATCTGAGAATTACAAGAAAAAAACATCCATGGCTTGGTCTTGGGATTTTTGGAAACACCTCAATCAACGGCCCTCGACCGAGCATTCATCGTTAAAATATAAACTGAAAACTCGAAGCAGAAAAAAACCAGCAACCATCACCTGTAAACCGAGGAGCTTGATGAAGTACCAACAAAAAGAAAACTTACCATCGTGCAGTATTTCAACCGAGTCCGAGTCTGCAAAAAGAACTCTGAGAGTTTCATCGACTGTCCGGTCGATGAACGACGATACGTCGCACGGTTACTTGTGACAAAATTTCAAGTACCGGTCAAAATATCTATTTAAGATGAACAATTCGAGTGAACCTAATTGGGGGCAAAAGGATGGACTAATACAAAAAATAAACAATATGTTCCCCTTCCAACTGATTTTCCGCCTCGGCAGAATTTCAGGCCATAAATTCGTCGAGTAAAACTATGGGTATCTTGGAAACATAACGACCCAGTGGATCATCTCACCTGCGTAACGAACGAAAGCTTCCGACTTCCAAGTGCCGAGAAGAAGAAACCCCGGGGCCAGCCCCTTGCTTGTCGCACACAATGGTAAATTTACACAAAAGAGCAGAAAAATAAAAACACAAATGGAGATCGTCGCATTTACGTAGTCAAATTGAATCTGAATTTTATTCAATCACTATCATGGTGTCGTGGTTTATTACAGGAGTCGTTATACAATGCACAAAATCTTCCTCGAGAGTTCTCGCGTTAGCTGAAGAAAATATGTTTACCAAAGAACCGAGCCAGCCTCACGGCGAGTAAAAGAGCAGCGGGACCGGAGCAAATCGACGTCGCGAAAGTCGCAATTGAGCAATGGAAAGGAAAAAAAGCCACCATTTTTATAATGTATAAAAACGTCCTCGTGAGATTGTTTGGTAAACATACTGCGTCCAGAATACGCGGGACCAACGTTCTGACTGTTCGACAGGCCATCCGATACTTTTTCTTTGTTCTTCCGAATTCTCGAAACGAGCCGATCAAGATGAACTCGAGTGCAAAAAAAGTCAATTCTTGCGACAAATTCACATCCCTCGTTGTCTCTCGCACTTTTTTGCAGCAATTTTAAAAATATCAATTTCACGCTTTTCCTTTGCGATAAATAGAAAGTTTCCAGAGTTGAACGATGCACGAATGAAAAAACTACAAAAAGCTGAGATGCACGGAAATCCGTGATCCCCAAGTGGGTCGCAACTAGAAAAAGCTCACAATTGAGTGTCGAGCTCCGGTGGCGAAACTGAAAGTCAACACCGGATTCCTCCTGTGTTAATCAATTAAACCAATTGACGGTGAATTGGAAATATTTCATCGGAACTCCCTACAACTCGTCTAAACCTCCGTCTGTCTTGTTCATCTTAAATCGTCATCACAATACTAGGAAATATAACTTACAATCTACATTTGAGTTTAAACTGATGATAAATTTCGCCTACACAATGGAATCTATTGTGAAGTTTATGTAGAACGTCGGAAACCTAAGCCTAGCGGTTAAATTGATGAGTCAATAGCTTGGAAAACGATCCGGGAATCGATTGTCTCGAGAGTCGCATTGTAAAACCGTCGATGATATTACTTTCCGCCGGGAAAACGAGAACGAGAGATAATCCTCGAAAACGCATGGTGCACGTCGAAGAAACGAGGAAATGCGGTGACTCGAGTTAGCAGAGGACGATGAGGTTTTATCGACACTCCACGAGCGGGCCATCAGCGAGAAATCCCTTCCATCGTTCTTTTTTGTTTTTTCTTTTGTCGGACTACCAAAAACACTTGGCGATATTGGTACAACTACTAAAAATTACTTCGACAACGACGACGACGACGACGACGAACAATTGTCGGCACACGAATTCGTCACATCGAGCGCTTCTCTCGTCCCAACGAGCGCGGAATAAAATGCCGAGTGTGTCGCTTACAAACCTCCGACGTGAATTTCGAACGTATCGCTATTTATGTTTGAGACAAATCTATGGGATTTCTCTGTCAAGTTTTACCTTCGTACCGATGATGATTAGTATAGACGTACCTCGATCGTCCTTCCATCGAGACGCGCCCGGTTCATTATAGCTGTTGTCAATTTATTAAGGAAACCATCCGTTCTGGTGTATATTTTACACTTTTATCTAAGTCGAATTGAAAAAGGTTTATGCGAGAATATTAGTTAATTCCCATTCGATTTATCAATCAAGAAATCAATGAAAAACTAGACAATTGTATGCAGTGGAATCTCCGATAAGTTAAGTTGCGAAAAGTTAAGGCTCTCCGATAAGTTAATGATTAACGCTCTGGTAAGTTAAGATCGACTCTTTTCTGAGCTCTTTCTACCTGCTGGCGGGGAAGCAAATTAACCTTTCCACTTCACACTACCTGCGGTCGAATGCATTCCTTCTGCAAGAGTGACAGAGAGATAACGCGGCAGCTAGTTTAGAGGTAACGCGGCAGCGAGACAAGGACCGATGAAAGACCCCGATTGCTCTTTCTTCCCCTCTCATCGTTTCGGGCGCCCGGGAACGGCTTGCGCAAGGAGTGGGGACCTTAACTCATCGGAATGCCTTAATCGGCTTTCGGTCCCGCGACCTCAACTTATCGGAGAGTCCACTGTAAATGTACAATCCCATACGAATAAATTAATGTTTTAAACAAAAAGTAGGTGATACTCTCACATTTCTGAAAATGTGTGAAATATTAAATGTTAAGTCAACGCGAATCTTGCATTTCCGCATATTCTCAGCATAAATCTTTTGACCAAAATGCAGTTATGTTCATCATTTTGAAAGGATACACACAGCACGTTCTGCGTCCCACTCGGAGGCGAATCGTACCATTCCCATGTCGGTTCCTCGCATTTCAGCGAATTTCACATCACCGACGTCTTGAAATTTGTCGCGCAACATTTGCCACGTTGTGTTGGGCGGCAGCTGAAAAAGAGACGAAATTTTTTCAACTTGTCCTCGAAATAGGAATGACAAAAATGCAGGGAAAGTTGTAAACGATGAACTTACGTTTCCTATAAGTATCGTATCCGACAGTGGGCGACTACCATTGCTGTTTTGCCTGTTACCACCACCACCTTGATTCTGATTGTTCGAGAAGATGCCGCTTCCGCCGGAGACGCGGTCACCGTCTCCCCGGTTGAAGCCACCGTCGAAATCGCGATTTCCTCCGTAATTCGAATTGCCGAACGCGTTGTTACCGCCGAATCCTAGACCGGAGTCGTTGTCCATTTTTGACATGCCGCGCGGAGCGAAGGAATTGTTCGCTTGGCTGTTGGCGAGGGAAGCTTGCAGACTAGATAGACCAACGCCGCCACCGAAACTGTTAAGGTTCGAGGCAAGTTCGTTCGTCAGCGATGAGTTGAGTAGCGAATTCGTCGCGAGATTGGCCCCCAAGCCGCCGGCGAGGCTGGCCTGGAGCGCTGCTGCGTTCGAGTTAGAGAGTGCCGACGCTGTAATGCAATAGTCTCAATTAATTCCTTTCTCACTGTGTAAAAGAGTCTTATTAAAAATAGGATGGACCATTTTATCATTACAGTGGACTCTCCGATAAGTTAAGTTCCGAAAAGTTAAGGCTCTCCGATAAGTCAAGGATTGACGCTCTGGTAAGTTAAGATCGACCCTTTTCTGAGCTCTTTCTACCTGCTAGCGGGGAAGCGAATTCACACTACCTGCGGTCGAACGCATTGTTTCTGCAAGAGCGGACCAAGAGAAGGACGAATGAAAGACTCTCAGTGCACTTGTTTCCCCTCTCGTCGTTTCGGGCACTCGGGAACGGCTTGCGCGAGTATTGGGGATCTTAACTTATCGGAATGGCCTAATCGGCTTTCGGTCCCGTGACCTTAACTTATCGGAGAGTCCTCTGTAAATATCTATTTACACAACTTTTTTTATGTAATTTTGCAAAAAGTTTGTTTTGTAACTGAGGAAATGCACGTAGCAATTTTTTTAGAATCGAAATAAATGAAACCGTATAAAAAAAATTACCGAGCTGTGCTGGCACGACGTTGTTAAGACTGGCGCCAAATGCGCTCGTCGCGAGAACCGGAGCGGCGATTGGGTTCACGACTGGCGGATTGTTCGGCTGAACGCTCGGGATATTCCTGGCAACGTCCGTCAGCCTGTTTCCGCCGGCCCCGAGACCCATGCCGATGCCCTTAAGACCTTCGGGCAACTTTGGCGGCATATCTGGCTCGTTAGCTCGGTCCAGGCGCACCGTCATTCGTCGATCGAACAGCTGCTGATTGTGAAGCATCGAAATAGCCTGAACCGACTCTACCGGATGATCGTACTCGATCACGCCGAATCCCCGGGATTTTCCGTCCTTGTCTTTGCCCAGCTCTACATGCAGCACCTTTCCAGCCAGTTTGAACACCTCCAGTAGCTTCTTCTCGTCAACTTTGTAGTCCAACTGTGAATGAATCAAATTGTCGTTGTTCATACAAGTTTTGAAGATATATGTCAGACAACCAGGCCAAACTAATCGCAATTGTAATCATTGATAAAAGTAAAAAAGGAACAAGGCATGTTTTACGAATTTGCCAATAGCTTTGATGTTTACTCTGTGCTGTATACTCACATTGGCGACAAAGACCCGAGTTACAAGCGGCCCGTTGATTCCAAGGGATTCCAGGAATTGCGTGCTGAGCCCATAGGTGTTTCCAAACTTATTATCTCCACCGCCGCCACCACCACCACCACCTCCACTGCCGAGTCCGCCACCTCCTCCGCCGCCTCCGTTGCCTCCTCCAATGTTCAGAGCTGGTATGTTTTGTCTGCCGATTGCAGATGCCCTAGGAGGGTCTCTGAATCTGTCTTCTCTGGGCCTGTCGTTGTTGCGGGAAGAAGCTAGACGGCCATACTTGTCCCTCTCTACGTCGTAGTCCTGGGTAATAAAATCAATCTTTTTAGCAAAAAAAAAAAAAAAAAAAAAAAAAATTATAAAATTGACAATTGATCATCTCCATATCACAATAAATCAAAGAAAATGCTTTTAACTTTCAGTCAGATTATCAATTAATGAAAACAAAATAAATAAATAAACAAACAATTTAATATTAATTGACTGAATTTTGTTCACAATAGATTATCAAGCAGGTATCATACAAGTTAATTTATAAGATATGTTTCCAAAACAAATTAAAAGTCTAATTGAACTACTGAGTTTTTAAAGTTGTAGGTACTTCAGCAACAATGAAAATACAAATAAACATACTTCCTTGACAACCAGCTTTCTGCCCTTGATGTCGAATCTGTGCATCTTGTCGACGGCGGTCTTCACCGATTCGGCGTCCTCAAACTCCACAATTCCGCAGCCTCTGGGTTTCTCGCCCTCGTCGGTGAAGAGTTCGACGTGGGCCACCTTGCCGACCTCAGTTCTGAATAGATCCTTCAGGTCCTGCCACCGAAAATCGTAGGGTATGTTGGAGACGTAGATTCGGCGGTCGGAGACTTTTCGTCCCGCTCGGTCGTTTCTCTCTCGGCTGCGATCTCGGCTCGTCGAGTTGACGCGATTCTGCCGGTCGGAGCGTCTGTTGCGATCGCGCTCCCGGCTCCTCTCGCGATCTTCACTTTTCACCTGCGGACTGTTTGGGGACAACACTGTTATCATGCCGCGTCTCACGGCGACGATTCTCCAAGGAAAATTTTCTCTCACTCGCGATTCACTCTCGCTCGATATAACCTCGAAACATTTCGATCGAGAGCAACCGGTATGCAAGGGTTTCGAGGGTGCAAAGTGCGAGATGCTTCTGCGAGGGTGAAGTTTCCGTGTCGCCGACGTAAATAGCGAGAGAAAAAAAAATACCGCCAACTCGCGCGCTAAACATCGAGGATATCGACAAAATGTGTGAACTTACTCGTCAGCCTTCATCATCGTTGCGAGATTCTCGTCGGGACGATTTGTTTCACCGGTTTTCCGTGGCGCAACGATTAAAAACGACACATGCAAAAGACGAAAAAACTGACGACGCGCACCGAACGTACGCGCTAAGCGATAGCCGCGATTGCGAAGCGTCCTACAAGATGGCCGCTAGCCGCAACAGGAAGTCGGTTAGTGGCACCGGAAACTACGCGAGTCGGACTGTCGCCTGTCGATCATTGGACCACCAGGTCATCGGAGCAATCGTGAAAGTCTATAAACACAATAGGCTACTCAGTCGTCGATGTAAACAAATTACCGGTACTAGGATTATTTAATGCAGAAATGTGTGAATGAATCTGTGGTTGCAACATAGGTTTTCCCTCATCATGAATCATTGTTACGTGAACAATTTATTTCGTATTTTGATGCATACACGATATCTCAGAGTGTTTTAAATAACAATTTTAATTACATTATTTTGGAAATGTGTGTTTTCGATAATTCTACTTGATAAATGCATTACAGGCTCCGGCCGACTCACGTAGACCACGAAAACCTTACTTTTCTTCGGCTTGCCTCCACTTATTCTCCAATATTTTAATTTCCTACATCAATACGCATTCTATCCCTAATATAAACCGTGAAGTCCGGATGGCAAGTCGAAGGCAGTTTAGCACCCTAATGCAGTTATTTAGCTGCAAACTGAATAACGTAGATACCGAGAAATTCTCGTAGCGCGAATGGCGGGTTCAGAAGACGTTTTTAAAATGCTATTTCGTCCCTTCGTAAAGTCTTGCGAAGCTTTCAAAGCGTCGTAAATCTCCTCGTGCGATAAATAAGACTGAATCAACGATGAAATTCACTTAAGAATGCGGTCGAATGTTCGATGAGAGAAAAATAAATGCACGTCGCAGCGTTTGAATCGTAATCGAGCAGGGAGCCACCTACGCGTCGTCCGCTACCCATTTCGCAGAGAAGCCTTTAGCAGAAGACACGGTCCAAGTTGGACCAATCAGAATCGCGGCTCGTCTCTCTTTCCTCGTCGCGTATCGGGCCTGACGTGCGTAACATTATCCCGTATAAAAGTAATTCACGAGTGGATATCGTAAAATAATGGCAGCCCAGTGGATACGCAAAGCCGTAAGTACTCGACTGAGCTACGGATAATCGAAGAATAATCCAATCCCAACGAGCAATCGGTCGTTTCCCATTTAAAAAGGTTAGAACACCGCACACATAGTTTGGTTATATATCCGTCTGCTCCATTCGTCTCTCGTGCCCATTCCTCTCTCTCGCTCGTCTCTCTCTAGCTCATCTCTCGCTTCTCTCCTCGTGCCATCTCGCTCGTTCCGTATTCTCACGCGATCGCTTTCTCCTTCTCCCCCCAACGCATCGATCTCGTGGCATCGATTTTTTTTTTCTTCCTTCATCCGATTAAATCCACGACGATTTTAATCTTTGGATACAATTCGAAACGATGACAGATCACGCCGAAACTCGGCGGAGTACGTCTCTACAGCAGCAAACTCCAAAAATGCACGCTCATACCCGGAGACGGTATTGGACCCGAAATTTCAGCCGCTGTACAGAAGATCTTCGAAGCTGCCAAGGTGAGATATTTTTGTCTTTTTCGGCTCGCCCCTCCCACCCGTGCAATGCTGCAAATGGGTTTAGCGATAGCACTTTCTTTTTAATCCGCCGACCTTGCGTGTGATCTTGTAACAGTACGAAAGTCAATGCCCTACCTCTAACCTTGATGATCTAATAAGATTTTGGGGTATTTGTGGATTTACCGCTGTGAAAACGGAGCACAGAATCCTCGAACGGGTGAAAGTGACCTTAGCGGTAACAGAAATGTTACTGTTACGTTGCTGGGTTGACTTTCATTTAACGTAATAATAATATATGACTCAGGCTATGATAAGAAGTATAAGTAATGTAATTTCTAGTTCATAAGCTAAGAAGTTATAGGTAATTTATACAAGAGATAACTCCGAATGTAAGGTCATCGATGACTGTTTTCTAGGTTTCTTATTTTCATTCATTATGAATTATACAACTTGTCTGAGGATTTTCTTCAACAATCCATCAGATAGTCTTTCAATGTAAACAATTTATGTAATGTTAGTAATATGTGCTACTATTATGTTGATTGGTCTACTGGTTCTAAAATGGCCGGAAATCACTTTGGAAGAGTGACAGAAGTTTTTATTTGGGAGTCAAATGAATGACTTAGTCAGTGAAACATATTGACTATTATGTTTGACCAATTTACATTGCCCTGACAATAGTTGTATATCTGCATAACATTTGACTGGCGTCCAAATTTATTTTCTTCAGTGTCATATAAGACATTTTACACAATACGGAGAAAGAGATGAGAATTGAAACACAACAGTATGTGGATAGTAATAATAATACTATACATGCATTAAAAATGAGATAATCAGCATTGAAACCATTGTAACCATTGTAACCATTGCTGAAACTTTGTACATAATTAATCTACCACGGTCAAAACCATTTGTAACAGATTGCGATAATCCGTCTTGAATATTAATGAACCTGATTGTATAGATTAATGTCATTAACATAAGATAACAATTATCACACATTTCAGTGCTCAATACAAAAAACAAAGCAAGGGTAATCAATTATTTTCTATACTATAAGAAACAAATGATTTATTCATTCATAGATCTATTAATTATATGTTTACTTAAATATATGACTTATCTTATTGTCATTATTACAAACGATAATAAGTACTTTTTAAAGCTTATTTTATTTTTTATCCTCAACAGTGTCCTCCCATAAATT